>VZSF01001524.1:2446310-2575368 GCA_013398295.1 Chionis minor
GTTTGAGGCAGGCGCGGCGGGGTTTCCCCTGTTTTTTTTGGGGGGCTGGATTGGCGGCCGGGGCTGGAAGGGGCTGTCGGGGGTGTCTCGGGGCTGCGGGGAGGCTGAAGACCCGCCGGCCCGGCGGGAGAGGCGCCGGGAGGTGTGCCGGTGCGGGCGGAGGGCACCCCTCGGTGCCGCCGCCTCGGGCTGAGGGAGCGGGAGCGGGAGCGGGACGCCGGGCGGCTGCTGGGCTGGCTCCTGGTCGAGTGGCCGGGGTTGTGCCGGGGCCGGAGCGGGCGGCGCAAAGGCTGGTGCCAAAAATGGGTGACGGCGCAAAAAGGGCTGAAGCTGCCGCCGTGGGGAGTCCCGCCAGGGCAACAGGGCAAGAGCCTCGGCGTGGGGCACGGCCGTCCCTCTCCCCCTTGCTGCTCCTCGCCCGCAGCGGGCCCGTGCCACGCAGGTCTCCCCTCTCCTGGAGCTTGCCCTCCCTCCAGCTGCCTCCATCCACTTGTTGATCTGCAGCCCGGTGGGTCAGTTGTCCCGCTTTTCCACGCGCGGGCGTTCCTCTGGTATGGGGGTGAGGGCACAGGCATGGGGCGCTGCTGCGGGAGTGCAGCCCATTCCGGCCCTCTCTCCATGCTTGTTTCCAAGCTAGGGTGGAGGGTGAGCAGGCTCAGAGAGCCGACCTGCTCACTCCTGATGGGCAAGGTCAAGTTTTTGGGGTGGATGGGCAGCACGGGCCGTTTGCTGGGCAGTCGGTGTGCAAAGGAGCCCTGGCACGAGGTAGGAACTTGCAGCCAGAGGTGGGGTGGGACAGGGAGCGCGGCCACAGCTGAACGGAGCTAGGGTTGCCCGAATCCCGGTGTGCCGAAAGTTGGGCTGCCATGGATGACAGTCAGGAACAGGAACAGGATAGTAGGAATCACTTAGCACAATCTGCTGCCAGGGGAAAGGGAGCCACGGCGTATTGGGAATGCAGAAGCAATTTGTCATCCTTGTTTTCAGGTCTCCATTGTGGAGACCAAAGAGGTGGTGGTGGTGGGGCCAGGGGTCCATTTGGGTTCATCCTAGTGGAACCTGAGGATCCTGGCAGTGGGGAAGGAGAGACCAGGATGAGATTCTGGAACAGTGGGACTCGTGATGACACTTCTGCAGTGCATGGACAGTACCCAGAGGCGAGAAGTCGATAGCTTTGAAATAGCTTCTCACGACAACAAAACAATGCGTGTTCTTCCATGTTTCTTGCTTGTAAAGAGCTCTCTTACTGTTGTTTCACAGTTTGAGCTGTTCCTCGGTCCGACAGAGCATCGCTGCTGGAAACATTTGTGGCCCTGGCTGGGCAGGACAGTCCAGCTGGCAGGGGATGAGGGAGCCTCAGGCAGCTCTAATTTACACCCAGGGCTGGGGCTGGGCAGGGACTCCAGGAGGTAGCCAGTTCCCGGACAGCTTCCTTCTCCTCTCCCACAGCTCAGTGAGACAGGCAGCCTGGCCTCAGGTCTCTCACTGGACTCCTTGTTAGAATGGAACAAGGTGATCCGTGGTGTCTTGACGTTTCAAAATGCTCTTTTTTATTTTAAATTGTTAAATATGAGAAGGAACCGATACGGCCAGCTACAAAATACCCATACACAAAGCACCTAACTCTGAACTTCCTACTGAAATGCAGAATGAGTGGGAATAGGCTGCCATTTGGATTACAGGGTCAGGTCACACCTCGAGTGAAGTCCTGTGATTGTATAAAACTGTTAGATTGCATTTTCTTTAAAGCTGTGCTGTACGGCATTTTGTTGTTGCTGCCATTTGACCGCATGAATGTTATTTTTGTTCAGCAGAAGATTGTCTGGCTCAGTGTGATAATGACTGCAAAGCTTACTGCTGTGATGGGACTACTCCCTACTGCTGTTCATATTATGCCTACATTGGGAATGTCCTTTCGTAAGTATATTTGTGCTTTACAAAAAAAAAAGATGTTCTGTGTTCATGTACTTGATGTAAAATCAGGTTGTGGGAAACTGTTTTGGCAATAAACAGTGGCAGGGTTTGGGGCTTTTTGGGTTTGGTTTGGTTTTTTGCTTGCTGGTAACAAACATTGGTATTCCTCTAAAGTCTCATGTTGCATATATTTTTGAAGCATACCAGAACGCTTGCTAAAATTGAGGGTTATGTCCTTAGCTTGTGTACAGTTATGTAATTTGGGGATGTAAACTTTAGAGGTGGTGAGAACTTTGTTTCAGGCTCTTCAGATGAAAAGGACTGTGAATAGAAATCTTGTGGTTTTTGTTAAAATGCTTTTTTAGTATACCTGAGTCAAACCACTATTCAAATGACTTGGATTTGAGATTATTTTTCTTTGACTGCTTTTTTTTTTCCTTTTTATTGACTTGTTTGTTTTTGTCAAATGTTGTTTTGACTTTTGGTGGAATTTATTGAATAGATTCTAGGTGAGGGTAATCTGACCTTTTAACAGTATGAATAGCATGTTTTGCAGCGCTTAAAAAAAACCCTAGCGGGTGAAATGGGGTGGGTATGAATATTTCCTATCTAGAGAAAAATAGAGTGGTGAACTGTTGATTAAAAACATGGGCTCCAGTGCAGCTGTTAGCTCTGCATCTGTGAGGAAGAAGAAAAGCCTATGTGCTAGTGGACCTGACTCTAGGCTCTGGGCATAATTTAAGTGACAACCCATAAGTATTGCATTCATGTTCAAGGACAAACCTGAACAAAACATAAAATGTTGTTCATCGGGATAGGTCGTCTTGCATTCTGCTTCATCATCCCACCAGTAATTTCCTTAATCTTTAGCATGCAGTCTGTGACGTATTTTTGGTTTTTATTCTTGACTAAAACCAGGAAAGGAGAAAGAGGTACGTCATACGGACTGCTCCGTGCTCGGAGAGGAGTGAGTGGGAAGGTGGTAGTTGCTTTTTTTAAAAAGCCTCCTCTATTGCAGGTTTTGTTTTAGCCATGGTACCTGGGGAACATGCCAGTGTTCCCTTCAGCATATTTTATAGCACTTTGAAGGAGTAGGCAGAGTGATGGTATTTTAGTACAGAATTGATCCACAGTTTTTAAAGCAGATCAGACACTTCCTGAGCTAAAGTAAATAAAATGATGATAGAGCACCAGAATCCTTCATTCCTCTGGAAATAAAAAAGCATGTACTTAAGATTGATTACTGTTGGAGAATGACAAGTGATTTTTTTTCCCCGCTCACCTAGGGAATGTCTGCTTTGATATTTTTTTTCTTTTCTCATTCTAAAATTTCTTTCCCATTTACATGCATGGAAGGAGGTGCAGTTTTTGAATACCTTATTCCAGCTCACTTGGTTGGGAATGGTGGACACAATAGCGTAAGCTATCACATTACAAGATGAACGCTTCCCGTAGAGCGACAAAGCAAGTGGTTTTCACATCCCACTTCCACATGAACACCACTGGCATTTGTCTAGCCTAATGTCAGAACTCTGCTTTGGAAAGGATCGACCAGGGGATTCTTTAGAGTGGCTGCTGAAATGTTCAAACTATGCCTTCAGTGCCAGGTTGACACCTAGTCTTTTGTATGTTTACTTAACAAATGTAAACAGCTATTGAATTAGAGCTGAGTGGAAGTGGCTCTGACACATTGGAAGGGTTTGTGTGTATCTGGATGGTTTTGAATACTGGAGGGGCTCTTACAAGTGCTATTTGCCACAACATGTCTTGGAGACATTCGGTTCTTCTGATTTTTTATGGTTAAGTACTCCAATTCATAGACGCAAAGACCAGTCAGGAGTCATTATACTCCTCTGACCTGACGTTTTGCATGATTGAGCCATAGATTTTTATTTTTTTTTTTTTTCCCCCTAAAAAGCTGTTTTGGGCGTGTCTTCTTTAAACATGTCATCTCATTTTGAAACCTTTAGGCGTTAATGAGTTGACCATCTGTCCTGGTAAACTGTTCTACCCTTCATTCACTAACATTGCTGGGAAATTTTGCTGGGAAACGAAGGTTGAAATTCCTACTGTCAGCTCTTAACTTATCTGCGAGTTTGAAATGTGGCCCTAAATAGTCATCATGACAGCTCTCAACCTTATCGCTGAGCTGGGTGAACTCTGTCAGCCTCACACCTAAGATTTGCTTTGTTTTGCTTTGCCCTGCCCAGGGGTCAATTCTTCGGCGTTCCTTTGAGCTCCCTCTAGTATTTTCACTTCCTTCTTGAAGTGTGGCTAGCAGGGCTGAGCACGGGGTTTTGACAGAAGCCTTGCTAAGATTATTTTTTCCTGTGTCTTTCTTTGAGGACCTATTTTGAAGGAGCTATCTGTGATGATCACAGAAGACATAAATGAACTTAGCAGTTTGTTACAGCTCTAAGTCCTTCAGTCACAGTCTTCAAAGTATGTCTACTGCTTTAAGCCTGCACACTGTGCTTTGCTAGGGTTGCTACCTTGCGTTTAGTTGCATTCCAAAAGATGTTATTGTTACTTTAACTATGCTTCATAAGAATAACCTTCCCTTCTCATTATTTGGCACTATGTTTGTTGGATTTTTTAATGTGTAAGCTTTTTCTGCAGAGGTTTCATGTTGCCTCACCCCAAAATGACTAACCGATGAAATTGCATGAGAAGAAGACAGGATCCCTGGAATTTGGAAATGGCCACTAGCGACCTATCTGCTTATGTCTTTCTGTTAACAACTGTGTATTGAAATCTTCTAAAGAACTATTTTTAATCTAGGAAGTATGTGTCCTGATAATTCCACATAATGCTGTTCTTTAAATATTCTTTTTTTCCCATGTCATCATTTTTCATTCTACTGTCTGCACCAAACAATGGACTCGATCTGCATGGGTGCTTTCAGAAGTGCCTTTTTACTGCCTTAAACACCATTAATAGTTCTCAGCATTGCCTTGGCTCCTCTTCTTCTTTAGACGTTGCCTGTGCTTCTTCATTTATTTGCCAGTAATATCTTGCTCTCTCCATTCTTTATAAATCTGCATGTCTTTCTGAAGTTTCTACTCTTTATCTTCTCTGGGATGGTTTTTTTCCTCAAGCGTAACTCTGTCTTGTGGCTTTGGAAAAGCCTTTTGGTGTACAATAGTTTCTTTTTAAACAATTCTCACTTTTGTGTCACACCTCTCACTGTTCTCTTTCTAGGCCCATATGCTGGCAATTCTGCAAACAGACTATAAACACCAGGCAATAATGTATATACTGATTTTAAAGCAAAGTCAGTGTTGCTAGTTCATGATCATTGATACTTAAGCTGCTGGTAGCTTTTAGGTGATTAATTAACTCTCTTCACTCATTAAAATAAGATTCAACATTGAGATATTCCATGTAGGGTTTGAGAATTTTCAGTTTTAAGAAATCATCATCTTTTTAGGACACCGGGGAGATTTTTTTCTTTAGTCAGATGAGGTTTTCAGCAAACATCCTCCAGGCTGTGTGCATCTGTGATTAGCACTGTTTTTCTTTCCACACATGAAGAACAGATGCAGAGTTATTGGCTCACTTTAGTATTAGGATTTCAGAGCCTGTAAGAGATGTTCCTGTAACTCCATCTTTATTTGGACTACAGGTATATATCTATATATATATCTATATATATATCTCTCTCTCTCTGTAAGGATTCAAGGTCTGTAATTGGGTCGTCTGTAATCCCATGAGCATCTCTCATGTAAAGTAACGTATTTTTCCTCCTCCTTGCCCCCCTTCGTGATACCCTTTCAGAGCAAGTTACAGCATTAATGTTCCAGCTATGTTTCCCTTCCTACTAGTTTTCAATAGCTACAGCCTGTCATTATTTCCTCTGATGCATATGCATTTCCTCCTGTTTATTTCCTTGGCATCTAGTGCTTAATAGTTAGCCCTTCTAAAAATGTTTTTTTCTTGGACAAATTACAACTTTATGTTTGGGCTTGTGCAACAAAATGGAGCTGTGTCTGTGGGATGAAGGAAAAGGTGCAGTGCTGAGACTGTTCCTCCTGCCCACCTTTTCACTTCCCACCAGAAGAAAGCATGGAGGCACCCTTCCCAGCCTTCAGCGTCATCCCAGCCCTTTGAGTCAAGAAAGTCTAACTGTCCTCCTCCTCCTCAGCTAGTTTCCAAGCTTCTGCATCATTTGTGACTGACCTTTTATCAGTTTCCCTGTGCTGCGTCTGCTTCTGCAGCTTGCTACCAGGCTAGGGGCTGCGAGGACTGCAGCGTGTTTTCTCCGTGACAGATGCTCCAGGTTTGCCCACAACAACAGTATCTCCCTAACTAACCAACCGGCAGCATTTTGCCTTCTGTCACTCAGAGGAATTGGAGACATCTGGTTGTTGCCTTCAGCTCCAGCCTCAAACCCTGGAGCTCCTCAGAGGCGGCAGTCAGTACGAAAGGGGTTTCTTCTGCAACCCCAAATTTGTATGTGTGAATGTTTCTGATGGTGCCCTTTGTATTTGCTTCTGAGAGGCCCCAAATTGTCTGGCCCTCATGCTTATCCTGGTGGATTTTCTGTGGGCTAATTTGCAGTTCAGTCTTTTCCACCACGTTGTGCCTTGCATTTATCATTGACCACAGGTCACTTTGGAGCCATGGGGAGCCCTCTGGGCAGAGACGTCAGTAGTTGCGTGCTGTCGGGGGTGCTTCTGGATGCTGCCTTTGCTCTTTCACATCACTTCACAGCCAGCAGCTGTGAGTTGATGTGAAGTAATCCAAGATTCCAGGTAAATACTGGAGCGCAGAGGACAAATAGTCCAGCTGTTCTTTCAAACGAATACTGCTGGGCCATTTGAATATTCAGTGGAAATGAAGGGACTTACACCCAGATTTGGCCCACAGTATTTAAAAAAACTCGCTGATAAAATATTCAGCCCTGGTGATTGGTCCCTGTTTTCCTGGGTAAGTCTTTAAGGGTAGTAAACTGGAATATTGGCCTAAGCAGAAGAAGAAAGCTAAGATGTGGTGATGCTACATTACACTGCAAAGTGTATAAAGTTTCAGAATGTCTTCAGAATGACTTACTCTAAGGCAACTTTCATTTAGAAAAACAAAACAAAACGTGATTCCAAGGACTTCAAAAGTAACTAGAGGAAAAAGTAAATAAAAACTTTGGAGAACTGTGATCTCATTATAGGTAGTGGATGGTGATTTGCAAGAGATTATGTGGAAAAATCTTACCAGAAATAATGAGGAAGCAACAGCCTGTTCAGTGTTCAGTCACTGTTCAGTGACTGCTGAAATATCAGGTGTTATTTACATGAACTTAATATATGTTGGTGGGGGTGATTTTTGGGGGTGTGTTTTTTGTTTTAAGTCTAAAGGTTGCACAATGTGGCCAGGAAGGAAGGAAGGCAGACAGAATGGGAGGAAAAGAGTACATTTAGCATAAAAATCGTGTGCATGCCTCAGCCTGCAAAACTGAAAAAAAAAGTGTATAAGGGTGGCATTTGACATGAAGTACTTTATATCCAGTAGTACTTTTGAGAAAAGCAGCTGACCTCAGAGACTGCCGGTTTTGTTCATGAAAGGAAGAAAGAATGTCCCTTAAGCTGATTCACTTGATATGAGAATACGGGATGGAGGGTGGGTATGGAGGAGGAGTGCACCAAAGGATAGAATTAACATTTTAAGACTTAGGAATATAGACATGTAGCCTCTGGAGTTCATAGTGAATAAAAAATAATAATAAAAAAACCCAAATCAGGAAGCTTGACATTCGCTGTAGGTTCCAAATAATTAAAATTAGACACTTTCAGGCATCCCACAGTAAATATGTGCAGCAGCATATGGGTTGGGGTTGCTTCTGTGTCTGCACTACAGTTGTATGGTACTCTGCTTAAAATAAAATTGTGTTCCTCTTCATCAACGTAATGTTCAAAATTTCCCATGTTTGAAGGACTTTGGGACAACATGTAAAACTGCAATTTACCTGTTGGTTGCCATTTCATTTTTCTGGCTCTGTGACTTCTGATACGATGCCAGAGGTGCACCAAAGGTCTGGTTCAATAATTATTTTTCCCATTTGGCTTGAGTTGTGGCTCCTGATCAGGAGAGTCTCCCTGAATGAGCACATGGAGCAGAGCCTGAGGATGCTTGTGCTGAGTACTGGGGGCTGGCTATAAACATGTCATCGGCAAGGGCAAGACTGATAATTAGACTAAAACCATTTCCCTTTCATTCTGTCTAAAGAGGTGAACAGCAATTCAGCCTTTTAATCCATGGTCTTCAGCATCTGGAGTACCTGTGGAAGCATGCTATCTGTGCTCCAGCCTCGCAAAACCTCTGCAAGAGAGGTATCCAGCTCTCTCTGTGCAGGGGGTTGATTAACCACAGCTTAGAAGAAGACCTTAAACCTATAATCTTTCATTATAAGATCTGCTGGAGAAAGAACTGGTATTCGAAATGTGACCTTTGCGAAGTGTTTGAACTTCCAGTTGTTTTTTTGTTCCATGCCTATTGTCCCAGTTCATATCCTTCAGTGGAGAATGTGCGATCAGGTTTACGACTAGAGCAGTATCTGCTGTTAACGACGGCTGCAGAGGAAACCCTTGTCAGCACCAGAATTAAAACACAGGGCGTCTCTTCTTTAGCCCTTTGTGTTTTCATTTCTGACCCTGTGTTGTGACAAGCAGCTCAAAATGGGAAAAAACTGGTTTGTTTGCCAAACAGCAGCTCTCAAAAGATAGCTCCTACTTCAAGTCTCCCACTTCTTTTTTTTAGGGTGTCTGACTAACCATTTTGAAATGCTTGGGACTAATGGGACTGGGTTGTTTTGTTTGTTTGATCATTTTTGGAAGTTTAGGGGATTTTGTTTGAGTAGGTCGTGATAAGAGCTAGAATACTCTTTTTAGTGAAAACTGAAAGTCTTTGTAAACATGCAAGTTCAGTTGTTCATATGAAAAAAGGCTAGCACGTCTTTTTGCTAAAACTTAAGTTGTTGACATCCCTGTGGATCATCTGTTTTTAATCATTTGGAAGATTGTTAGAATTTGGGCTGAAAATGGAGGCATTAAGGTATAAATCACTGAAATGCTGTCTGTGCTTACAGAAGACTCTTAAGGGGGAAAAATAGACATTCATAGGGAATTCAGTGAAATTACGTTCCTTATACTGCACTGTTTATTTTGAAAAGATTTTTCAGTGAAAAGGAGAGATAACTTTTTGTTTATCACTTGCAGTGGTCTGTTTTGGAAGCCTGTAGGATTTTCCCATAAGGTTTGGTCATGTAAAAGATAAATGTTTTCTTAACACTTAGTAAGACTGACGTAAAGACTGAGCCTGGGGATTATGTTGATCACAAGAATACTTACTTCCTTCATAAGAATTTTACCTTCTGTCTGTTATTTTATACACACACCTTTCCCTTTTTCAGGCGGGGGAAAGGTTCACCTCTGAATTTGGTAAGAATCTGTAACTTTGTTCCGTCATCTGTACATCCAAAGCTCGCACAAGAATTCAGATAGTCTGCTAGGCACCAGTTCCGCAGAGTAGTTGAATGCATTTCTAACTTCAAGGCAGTGAGTAGATGCAATGGATGGAGTCCTCATCGTGTTGAAATCAATAAGCTAATTACTTCAGTGGGGATTTCATGCACTTGCCTCTAATGGGACAAGTTGTAAGCTCAAGTACCTTGTTGAATAGAAGGGTTAGGAAAAAACCCATTTTTTTCTTTCTTCATTTTTTTTAATCACCCTGGTACCTTCCATGTTCACTGCTACTTCATGCTCCCTTGCTCCCAGTTCAAGTACTGCTTAATAAGGTGGGTCACTCCTCGAGGGTCAGGAGATACACAGGACAAATCCCACCACAGCTGACTCATCCACTCCCTGCACATCCAATGCGTAGCTGCCTTCCCTACCCCCAGCTGGAGAATTCCTCATTTACTGGCTAATTCTGAGATTTCACTGTGCTCGTGGGATTAGCTTGTTGCATTTTGTACTGATCACTCTGTAGTTAAGTAATATCACAGCAACTCAGAGCAGGGTTATTAATGAAGGTACTTCTGGGTCAAAAGCTGTGCTAGAAGGTCATTCACTGCTGCACACAGTGTAATTGCAACCAGTAGAAATAAAACCTGTAGCACGAATTCAATATTTGAACAATGTTGTCCTAAAAAGCTAAACTCTCATTCTAATTTTAATGCACCTCTTTAAGGCACAGAAACAAAATTCAGTGTATAAAGTGAGTTATTAAAAATTAAAGGAAATGAACTGTTAATTCACAGGGCAGCCACAAGGTCCTTCAAGATTTATAACCTTAACTAGATAGAAATTACACAGTTAATATAATCTTTAGAAATTCAATAAAGTTTTCTCAATGATTTTTCTCTATTTAAAAAAGAAAAAAGTTGTGACATTTACTTTCAGAATCACTTCCACTATCATAAAAAACTTTCTTTTTTCCCTGTAATGCATTATTTTTGTAAAATACAAGATTTCTCCTGGTATTTACTCCGTATGTAAGTGTCTAGTATGGGATGGAGAGGCACTAATACCACAAACTGGACAGGCATGTTTCATCATCGTGTCTCCCTCTGTTGGCTCATCCACACAGATAAGAGATTTTTACTGCTGTCATTAAATGGAGTTATTCCTTTTGCTCACAAGGGAGGCTTAGTTTAATGCTGAATGTTCCAGTTTCTCTCTCTTTATTGAGGCCTGTGGTACAGTTTGTCACAAGCCCAAGAGGTACTAAGGATCTACAGCTATTGTTGAAACATCTGTTCATCAGCCAAGATGCAGTGAACCTTATTTTTAGGTGCCTTGTGGACTTGCTACACTGCTGTTGAAGCGTGAAGGGACTGTGCAAACTCTCTCTACTCTAGTCCTTTGTACAGTCCATGGTCAAGGTGATCTAATGAAGGTTAATTAAAGGTATTGCTGCCCTGTAGCTATTTCCAACTGCTGAGCAGCCCACAGGGCACCAGTGTTAGTAAACTAGGAATAACATATAAAATGCAGTCCCAAATGTCTGTGCTTACGCTATCACATCAACTGCAGTTTTGGTCTCTGATACTCTGTACTGTTTATTCCTGTTGCACCTGTGCATTTGACTTTTTCCTTCCAACAGCAGGGCTAGAGAGGGCCTGGATGTAAGCAGTGTCCCTTCCTTCCCTTTCCTTCTTTTCCCTTCCCTCACCACTGGTAATCCCTCCTCCTCCCAGGTAAAAGGAACAGAATAGAAATGGTCGTTTGGGATGAGAGGGAAGCAGTTAGCCTTGGAGAGTGGCACGTCCCACCATGGAGGGAGAGTCACCTCTGCCTTGCGCCTCAGAGGAGAGAGTCCTCCAGGAGCAGTTGCAGCCCACTGGGTGAGGGAACATAAACTGGGAAGAAAAGGAAGGTTTTCAAGGAGAGGGCAGGGGATTGCAGCTGCTGTCTATTAGCTTTTCTACACGACATGTATATGTATATACATGTGTCTATATGTATGTGTGTGTGTAAATATACACACAGTTATTATCTTATAATCAATTTGCTTTTGAAATTTCACTTTGACGTTGTCCTACAACACTAAAGCCCCCCAGAGTAGTGGCTGGCAGTATGGTCCTGTTCTGGTATCTGTCTTGTCAAAGCACCTGGTCGGTGCTGCCCATGGGCAGCACTCGGCATTCGGAGTTCTTGGTGCTGTGAAGCCTGCGAGACTCCCTTGCCAGGAGCGCTCCAGCCCAGCCAGCCTCCGCAACTTTGGCTGGGGTGGTGAATGGCCAGGAGGGAGGACCTCTGCAGAGCGCTTGTTCCCGTGTCACAGCACCTCTGCAGTAGACAAGCGGAGAAAAAGAGAAGCAGAAATATCCTGATAGCACACTGAGGAGAATTCAGACAAGCAGTGGAAAGACCCCAAATTAATTACGTATAAGTAGCACTTAGGATGATGTTTAAACAGTACATGACAGTAGCTCTTAATTCTTTTGTTTGGATGAAATCCTTCAAGTCCCTGAGCTTTTGGACCTCTTCTCTTCTGCTGCTTTGGAAATGTAAACCAAGAGGAGAGGAAAAAAGGCAGCCAGCATAAATCTAACACTTAACTCTTCATTGCTGGGACTAAAGCAACTCTAATAGTATTTTGTACAAGACCTTGTTGAAATACATCTCTTGAAACCTTTGAGATTTTCCTGGAACAGGAACAACAATTTTGTTAGTGCGATATTTTGTATAAAGAATACAGCTTTTTTGTAGTCATCTTTGCTTTCCACTTGTGTACCATATTCTCTTCCAAGGGTTTCACGTTTGTCAGTTGTTTCAGTCTTGTGCTCACAATATCCTGTCAGGCAAAGCAGCAGTGTCTGGGCATCATTGCCTGTCTGCTATCCACGCAGCACATATTCCTGCTGGTGATGGCTCCTCAATTCTGAAAGCAGCATAAACTACTACAAATAAAGATGAATTATTTGGGTTATGGGCAGAATTTTGATTACTTGGAGCCAAAGTTTGATGTCTAAATACAGACATTGAATATGGTGTGGATAAGCATACGCAGATGAAAACCATTTAGACCTCTTGGGATGGAGAGTGGCCTTGCATGTGAGGAGTCCTTGTGTGCCATGTCCAGCACAAAAGCGCTCTCAGCTGTGGGTGAGAAGCCTTGGTGTTAATCTAATCTAAGCAATAAGTAACCTTCCCACAAACCTACTTTGTCAGAGCATCTTATGTGCAAACGTCGCATTCTTTTAAGTCAACACTTATTTTTGTCTGCCTTTCTGTTTGCTGATGTCTCTGCTCTGGGGCACAGCTTCTCCTGCACTGCAGTGTACAGCACTTGCTGTGCTGCGTGGTCCTAGTCCCCAAAGACCTCAGCGAGGCTGTGTCTGATGATAGCTAATATATTTACATGGCTGAAAGCTAATATTGTTTGTTCAGTCTGTGGCAGTAACCCTGTGTTTGACTTGGAAATAGCTGGCCTATTTACATAAACTGAAATTATGAAAATGGATGACAGGATCGCCAGTCTGCTTACCTCACATTGCTTTCCTCCGGTGGCTCCTTGCAGGGATAATTTGATATTAAATTCCGGTGGAGAGCAAAAGAATAGAGCTTCAAGGGGACAGGGATGGATGAAAAGTTATGGCCCTCATTCTCCATTTTCAACAACAAATTTAAAATTATCTGAAGTAAAGCACAATACATCTTTGTTCCTGAGCCTTCACAATTGTTGAACAAAACTTAATGTTGAATTAGCATATTTCTAGAAATGTAATAAAATGTCAGCCTGAAAGTAATGCTTTCAAAATTGCTGTATGACAGGGGTGCTGTAAACATAGTGGCATATCTGCTGTATGTTTCAAATAATACGCTACATTAAGGTAATGTGCTGAGATTAGGAGGGGAGCTATGGTATTTAACGTCGGTATTTGGTAACCTTATGTTGTCGCTGTCTTCCAACATAATTTATTTTGCATTAAAATTCCACATTCTCCTTCAGGTGAGGAAATTTTTCCTGCTTGCTCCTCACACTCCTCCCCAGTCATCCCTTCTGGTGAAGTAGGAGTGTGAAGAAGCGTGATCAGCTCATGAAATGGTCTCTATGTCTCGGCTGCCAGCGCTAGCCGGGGATGGATCTGATCACCTAGGAAGGTCCTTTCTCATTAGCCAGAGAAGTAAGAATTTGTTCTGGTTTGGGCCTGGGCTTATTAACCGTTTTGAAGCTCTTGGCAAACTGTTAGGTACAGGGTCTCCCCCGTGTTCCTCTGCAGC
Source organism: Chionis minor (assembly GCA_013398295.1). Lineage (NCBI taxonomy): Eukaryota > Metazoa > Chordata > Aves > Charadriiformes > Chionidae > Chionis > Chionis minor. The sequence goes on from VZSF01001524.1 coordinate 2,459,948, forward strand.
CACAGGCTGACAGCAGCTACTTACAAGCTGACCTCTAAGCTGGCACTTGTGCAGCAGAAGGTGACCAGTATTGTTTATCCAGCAGGGACAATCACCTCTGTGTGTCAGCTGCCTCGTGTACTGCTGGAGGAACAGACCTAGTTTACCTCACTCCAATTTGGCAAGTTACAAAGCAACTTTGGGATTTTGAGCTGTGCATCCTTGTTTAAAGGAGGAAGGGTCTTTTTTTTTTTACCTCGTACAAGGGAGGTTTTGTTCTGCTTATCTGTGAGTAATTCCCCAGAAGGATGCCCCCGTAGGCATCTGAAGATCTATGCAATGTCCTCCGAAGAGCTGGGTAGCCATGCCCGGGAATCCCGCTCAGGCAGACGGGCAGTGGGAAGCTGCAGGGTGGCTGTTGTGATGACCACTGTGTGCTGAGTGTCCACTAGATCACCAGATATTTTTAGGAGTTCAGAAAAATAATGCCTGTAGTTTTTCTCCCATGTCATTTAGAATATGTCAGGTACAGATACAGTCGGGTACTTTTGAAACAGCATCTTCTGACTTATTTTTCTTGCAGAGATTTGCTGTCATCACAGAGCTACTTGCAATCCCAGATAACCCTAGGAACTTGCAATGACTAGGTTATATTCTCATTAAAGGTTGACTCATCTCTTTTGTGAAGAAGTTCTGCTACTTGGAAGTTCTTGTTGCTTAAAACATGGGGAGGTTGCTGCCCAGGGAGACTTTCTGGCTCATCCAGAAAATCACCAGGACTCCTTCTGTGGTGCTTCCAGCTACCCAGTCTGTGGGGTGAAGAACAGGACTATATCAAACATGGAAAACTGCTGCTTGGTACTCTCTTGCTGTGCCTCGTTGTGTAGTGGGGTTTAAAGGAGAATTGCTCACAGCATTTGTGCATCATAACTGTAGGAAAAGGGCAGGTTGCACCTTGGCAGCTATAAGTTCTTCCCCCAAGTGTGCTTGCTTGGTGGGCACCTGACCCTGCAGCCCATCACTGGTGGATCCCTGCATTTCATCCTCCCTGTCCTGCCCGTGGTACCATGTTCCGGGAAAGGTGCGGTTTCGGGTGTGTTGGTCCAACCTGCTGCTCAGCCTTTGTCTGGCAAGTAGGGGCTGGCCCGCAGGAGAGCCTGGGACCTTGATGGGGAGGACAAGAATGTCTTGAGGTTGGTGAGACAGAACATGCCATGGGTACCCACTTGCACCTCCCCAGTAGGCTGCCAAGGCTGCCCAATTGGGATACAATGCCCTTGCGTTGATGCAAAATGCAGTACCTCTTTTAGCTAATATAAAAGCAATTACTGCTCTGTGAGACCAGTAACTGGAAAGCAAGTTACCAGTTAGCAGCTGTTGTTTAAATCTGAAGGAGCTATCGCTCAAGTGAGGGTTTTCACTTTGGCTTTGTTATGTGTCAATAATTTTATGTGTGTTGCAGTTGCTGATAGGGCTTTGTAATGAGATACCATTGTTTTTCCAGGCTGAATACTTGCTGTGCTTACAAAAAACACTGGATGTGTGGATATGTGAAACAAGTGAGCTGATTTTTTACTGTTATCTGTCACTTGGCGTTGAATGGTTTTAATAACTGCCAGAACTAACAGCTCCTTCATAACCACCAGTAGCACAGCTATAGCCGTTGCTATATTTTTATCACTTCGTATTTTTTTTCAACTTGTGTCACGATATGCAAACTGTCAATTAACTGGGCAAAATCCTCAAGTCACTTGATTTATACTGACACTCACTGGCTGAAAATATGGTCCAGCATGAGAAGAGCGATGAGATTTTCCTCCAAAGCTGGCAAACAAAATCTTTTGGGCTGTCTCTGGCCTGTCCAGAAGAGCATTGCAGCAGCTCCACCACCATAAAGATTCCCTGTGCTCCTCTGGCCATGCTTAGGTATGACAAGTACCTTCTTCCTTGGTATTGTCCAGAAAATTTTCATATTGGCTTTGCAGGAGCAACACAAACCTTTCTGCCTGGGTGCCTGCGCTATGAAATAGGGATTGGAGGCTTCTCCCCCTGTGAATTCAGATCTTCAGTTTTGAGTTTTGTGCTCTGACCTACTTAAGAAGTTGCCTGAGGCTGAACTTCAAACTGGCACGTGTTTTGTAGCCAAGTGTTTCCAGTCATGTTTTATTCTTGTGGGTTGTAGCTCCTTCTTCCTTAGAAGACAGCCAGCTGATTTTACTTTTTGTCTCTGTCTGGCCTTCCTGTTGACTTGGAAAGCGCTCATGATGACTGCAGCAACACAAAAGCCTTGACCGTAATCACATCACTTGGAAGAGCTCACCTCACCAGGCATTTGCTTTTCCGCTGTAGCAGCTCCAAACAGGCCCAGGAGCCAAAATAAAAACAGTTTGGGCTAGAAAGTGCAGCCTGTCCACCGCAGGACCGTAATGATTCAGAGGAAAAAGCTCTCCTTTCTCTTCTTTGCATAGGCTTGGAGTCCTCGCTGCTGTTCCCCAGGAGCATGATGCCGCGCTTCTCATGCTGTAGGGATGCGTGGAGGCATGGATCAGCTGTTCTGAAGCAGGTTGGGCTGCAGCCCCTGGGTAGGAGCTGCCACTGCCTCTGCCCAGGGAGCTGGGCTGCAAGCAGGACATCTCTTCAGAGGAGACTGCGTTGCAGCAGGGTTACTCCTCAGCCCTAAATGCCTGCTGCCGTTTCTCCCAGGCTGGGAGCCCCATCCTCCCAGAAGGTGTGTGGCTGTCCGTCCCCGTGAGCAGGATCCCAGCCCTTTTCTCCATGCCCTGTGCCAGGGAAGTGCTCTCAAGGGATAGATCAGTGACCTTCCACAGGACACCATCGTTGTGTAACTACTGCTTCATTAAGAAGTTAAAAGGATTAAGAACTGGCTGACACGTCAAAAAGTGGAGGCAGCGAACAATTATCGTGTAATGAGGGCTGTTTGCAGTGAGGTTCTTCGGGGATTAGTACTAGCGCTGAAAATTTTCCAATTCCAGTCAGGACCTAGGATGCAAATGCAAAATCCCTGGTCCTAAATGTGTGTGTATTAGAAAGATACATTTTAAATGAATGCACTTTGGAAGTTCTCAGATGACAGATTTAAGGGGGTTTCTGTGACCTTAATTTGTTCCTCTTGTATACTTTGTGGTGCAGCCTTCAATTACATGGTTATCAGGGAGCAGTGGGATTGTAACATTCGCATATGTCTTCGAAGGAGATGTTTTCCACGCGTAAGGCATGTATCTCTCTATGCAGATTTCGGCTTGGCCCCTTAATGCATATTACATGCAGTAGTGCAAAAGAGCCCCTCTCTGATCTTGCTATGGGAGGTTTCAGACCTGTAAGTGGCTTGGGCCTTTGATGGCCAAAATTCTTTACCAGCTCATATGAAATATGTTGCTGGCCTTATTTCAGCTGCTGCTGATTCATCATAGCTGATGCCAGGCAAAATGTTAGTTGGATAGCTCAAACGAGAAGCACAAGGGCCAGAGAACTGAGTGTGCCCTCTCCTTGGAGAGGCAGTACCTCCTGGCCAGGACAAACAGCAACGAGCAAAGCAGTGCAGGGATGCTTTTTTCTTGTTTGCTGTGACATAAGTTTTCTGAACACAAACAAAATGGGTTCTCCTGTGATGTCAGCACATTAAGAAAAGGCAATAAAAATGTCAGTGTTCTAATTGTCATTTTTATTGTGGTGTTTCAGGAATTTGGTGACAATGCAATGAGAAATGATCTATGCAACCTAATTAAAAACATAACAAAGTGCTTTCCAGCTGTTATGTTCAAGAGTGTTTAGGCATCCCGGGTCCCGTTTTCATGTGTCCAGCAAGAGGCTTTCTTCCAGAGGAAAGGCTCTGGGAGGCCTCAGAAGACTTGGACTTTCTGCAGGTGGTCTCCTGTGAAGTCACCCCTGGCTTTTAGGACACTTGCTTTCTGTGACCAAAATTTTACGCCCTGTATTGGAAAACTGCATGTCTTTGTGTACACTGACTTCAGTCTACTTACTTCCTGACTTTTTAGTCTTGGCACCATGGCTTTTTCCTGTTCCTTTTTTTTTTTAAAAAAAAAAAAAAAACACCACAGATGCACACCTCAAAAAGCCCTTGTATTCTCTGCTTGCTCAATTACTCTGGTTCTTGATCCTTCCATAGTTTCCACTAGCATCTTTACATTATTTCTGCTAAACCATGAAATATAATAAATAAACTCTTAATCAGATGTGACTGCATTCCTATTTTTGAAAGCTGTCCAAGTGGTGAATGAAGTGGGGGAGGGAGAGTGAGCTTGGATTATGCTGTGATCTCTGATAGTTGAATATAGGTGGAAAACTTCTTTGAATTAGTGCCATCAGATGTAATTCAAAATGCCTAGAGTTTCAGGGCATCTTCTCAAATAAAGGTCAAGAAGACAGTGAAAATAACCTCGATCCTGTTTGGAAGAGATTTCAGTAACAATATATTCATTCTCTTAAGCTACTTAACATATTTTTCATGACAGTGTTATATTTAATATATGAAACAGATTTTTTTAGTTGTATTTTTAGCAAGATATTTTCAAGACTGTCTTTTTTAAAAAAACTAAAAGTCTGCCTTTATATGTCTGTCTCAGGCTTAATTTCTACAGTCTGAAAACAGATTTCCAACGGTCGTGAAAATGCCAACTTGTTTTATCTTGAAGTTAGTAGGAGTCTTATTGAGGCTCTGAAACTGGACTGGTAGTAAATACCTCTGGTCCATGTGCACAGCGATGGTTGATGCATGGCTCATGTATGCCATTTTAATCTCTGAAATAAAATAGATGGAAATGATGGTTGGAGCCTGATCGTCATAGCAATGCATTATCAGTGTAGAATCTTTGTGGCATTCTTCCATCTCTTTGTGAAGCAGGATGTCGTACTGTCCAGCTTTGTACAGTAAATGGCCTCTAGAAGTTTGTCCAGTTTGTCTGATGAAGGGGACTACCTTCCCTGTGGTTTACTGCACAGATCTAGCAATTTTAGGTAAACACACTGCCTTGATGTAAAGCCTCTCCCATCCCAAGTCAGGGTGAATTTACTGTTTCGCTTCTTTTTAACTTCTTGAAGTGTTTGATTATTCCCTGGCAAAGCAGTTGCTGCCTGCATCTTGCCATTTAATAGTTCTGTCAAGTGATTGGTTTGGTTTACTTTATGTAATTGTATTAGTTCATGGTAAGCTGTCTGTCTGTCTGAGCTCACCAAGGTGGCAGCAGGGCTCAGCAGGGAGGTGTGAGAAATGACGGGTGATGGCAGGGCATATCTGTCCCCTCCAGGGGTGCGTCGTGTTCGAGGAGAGGCAGGAAAGGGGTAGCAGAGGTTATCATCCTCCAAATATAAGCACCAGTTCCCAGGTTGTTTATGCAGTCTTGCAGAGCGACTCGCAGAGTGTGGGAACCGAAAAGGGCTTGTGGAGGAACATCATCCACCTAATGATCCCTCTCCTTCCGAAAGTCCAGCCTGGTTTCAGCGTATGAGAATCTGGCCGAAGCCATTTCATGAATCAGACAGGTTGCTGCCACTCTGGCTGCACGAGCAGCACGTGGAAAGGCAGCTCGCTCCTCTGCATGCCTGGCTCACCCATGTGGAGGTGACCACCCGTTCCCAAGTTCTCCCACCCCACCAGTGCAGCGAGGAGGAAGAGGAGGAGAGGGCAGCATTTTACTCCAGTGGAGTCAGTAAGGCAGCAGGGGATGTGCTTTCAGAGAGCCTGCTGGGCGGGTTCGCACAAGGAAGAAGCATCTACTGCGAAATACATAGTGATGGCTGAACCTAAGTGACCTTTCCAACACTGGTACAATTTCTGAAAGCCTTCGTGTTTAGTGGGAACCCGAGTAGTTTTATGCTAAGGCATGTTCTAACATTTCTTGAATCATTTTACAAGGGCCAAAGTGTTGTTTAAAATACTGTTTATTTTGTAAGTACAAGTGATTGTGCTGAGAGCATATGGGTTTGCTGTAACCCATGTAGATGGTTTCTTTTTTTTGTTTTGTTTGTAATGAACTTCTTTTAAAATCTGCTTGGCTTGTAACCTGGGTCCCAGTTCAGCTCGCAGGGAATCAGCAGGAAGTTTCACGCTGTATTTCATGGGCTGTGGTGGAGGAGATTGGAGGACTGTCACCTTCCTAGCGGTAATAGCGGTCTCCTCCTCCACCTGAGCAGAAATGGCATTTGCTTTTCAGTCCTGCCACTGACTCAACCAGTCAGCATCATGACTGGCATCGGTTATGGTGGTTTAATAGCCAGTTATGGTTGTTGGGAGCTGGATCCCTTTCAGTTCAAAAAGTGGGCTGAAGCTCTCGAATCATTTTGCTGCTCTTACAGCAGTTTTTCTGAACTGATCACATGGATATAAATTTTACTACAGCTCCTGGATGTCTCGAGCTTTTAAGCAGCGCATTTAAAAATCAGTGTAATCTCCATTTAGAACCTGAAGCAAAATCATGTACAAAACACAAGACTGCCAGGTTTGACTCCAAGAGAGGTACTTTGGTGTAAAGCTGATGGATTTTGAATGTATTCACTTAATGCCAGGAAGCAGGACAGTGAATATTGCAATGTATAGCCCACGGCTGGCAGTTTCCAGTGAATTAGTTATGTTGCCACAAAGAAGGAAGTGTGTAACAGGGACAACACCTGCAAAAATAGCTAAAGTGCTGTCAGCTTTAGCGCCTGTTTAAAAGGCAAGGTGATAATGGAAGCACATAATGTTGCTCAGGTATTAGTATCTAGTGCCATGGTCTGCAGGTCACGCTGTAACTGATCTCTAAATTTAAATAGGTAGTTACTGTGTGCGCCTGCACCAGATGGCATAGGTTTAGCACAGCCTGTGCTGTGCTGAGTGAAATGGAGCCTTTTTTGTTGGTGGTGGTAAGGATACGTCCCGCAAGATAGAAATAGATTAAGTACAGGTTTTTGTTCCCCACATGGTACCTTTCACTGCAGTAGCTGCCAGTGAAGCAGGTGATGCTCCATAGGATTGAATGATCAAAGGGGAGTGTGATGACTCCAGGTAAGAAAAAAGTTATCAACTTGAGCAAATGGTTGATTTCCTGGAAGATTCCTTCTACTGAGATAAGTGGTTAAAGCCAGACCAGCTGCCCTTAATAAAGTAAAAGTGTAATCTTTTTAGCAGTTCCCTTTAGTACTCTCCTGTTATAACTTTAGTAAGGGGATGCAAATGTCTTGTTTCAGAGGATTTGCATCTGCTAACTTAGCTGTGGTGCATCTGTCCTGGTGTTTAAACAGTGCAATTTCCAAACCAGGAATTTAAAATGCCACAGATAATCCAAGTTATAAGTAATTTTTAGTGTTCTGTCACTGGACTTAACCTTTTTTTGTGGCCTCTTTAAAGCAGGACGCTTAGGAGTTGCCCATTCCCTCTGAAAGCTGTTCTCCCTTGAGCCGGCAGAGGCTGCATGGCATGCTCAGGCGCTCAGCTCCACACATGTCTCTTGGCTCCCTGCACTGGATTCACAGTGGTCCTGGCATTTATAAGGATCTCTGTACCCACAGTACCTCCGTAGAAGTGTATTTATAGTGCAGGCTTGGAGGAAATATAAATTAAGGCCTACGCTAGCAGGTGACAGAGACAGGACATGTTTTAGGGCTGAGTGGAAGGCAGGTCAGTTAACCTTTGTTTTGCCAAATAGGAAATACAAAAAATATATATGAAATCACTCCACGTTTCATGAAAAATAAAAGCAATTAGTTATTCTGTGATGAAATTTCTTCAGAAATGCTCGGTGGTAACAATTGCTGTATTCCTGCTGGCGAGGTGCTACGCATCTGGAATTATTTTCCTGATGTTTCAAAGGAAGTAAAATTGGGTTTGTTCTCCTGAGAGTCAATTAGTTCTCTGCTGGTAAATATTACTAAAACTGTAGGTAAAAAAGAGTAAAGCTTCATCACTGCTAGAGAGAACAGGTCAATTGTGTAACTGCTGCGGAATTCATTAGCAGAGTAGTATGTCAAAGCAGAAGGTTAATTTGCAGAGATTTGTACTCTTCAAGCCCCAAGTCCTCCAAGCTATGAGACTGCTGCACTCACTGAGTGCACTGACCCCGGTGCCCACAGAGGACCAATTTACCTGCAGTTTTTTTAAAGTCCCATCTTCTGGTTTCCAAGTGAAACAGGAGTTTGTTTTTACAGGTGTAATCTGGTAGAGCGAGAGAATCTACCTGTCAGTGGCTTTTCCCACCGCCTGCTTTGTATTATAGGAAGACTGGTTTGGCACTTAAGTTACCAGATTTGCTTCCGCCAGTCCCCTATGGCTTTCCAAGGACCAGCTTTGTGACAGCGTGGTCTGTGACCACCGTTTTAATTTCAGAATACAAACTGCTGCCAGGGGAAAGATAATTATAATACAAATGCTGTTATTTTTCCTTTTCTACAAAAAAAAAACCCAACAGGTGTGGTGTTAAGAGCTAATGTAAAGAAAAGCAAAATTAGCCCTAAGATATAAAAATACCTGCTTGGTCTAAGTTAAATTTTTAATGAGAAATCAGTTACAAGGCGAAATCTCGGCTCCTTTTGTATGGATGAGTAGTGGGGACTAAGCAATTAAACCCAGGATGTCAAACAAGTTGCCGATTCTTACAAGTTGCGCTCATACATTTAAAAAAAATTCATTACGCTTTTTAAAGAAGGAGCCTGCCCCTGTTCTCCAGTTTATAAATATTTCATGCTGAAATAATGCATGAGGTAGCAGAGCTCACACCACGCTGCAGGGCTGGAATTGCTCCTCTCGGATTCTGATTGAAGTGGCTCACTGGGGAACTGCGCCTACGCTGCAGCCAGCGTACCCAAATCTGCCACTTGCAGGCTTTGCTGCTCAGCAGAAGCGCATGAGGGGAACCATTTGTCTAGCGGGGACTGAGTGGAGACTGTGTTGCTTGCTCGCTAGGTTGGTGGAGAGGTTGAGCTTTAACCAACCAGGAAATAAAAGTAATGTTGTGTCTAGTGTTATTCTGTTGTGCAATTACAAATGCGCCCTTTCCACCAGGTAGTGGCTAAGTTAAATCAGCGCATGACTCACTAAGGAAAAAGCTGCCTTTTTTGTTCCCTTCTTTTTTTCTTTTTTTCTTTTTTTCCTTTCTGGCCCAGAGGTTCAGATTTGGGGCTGCTGGTGGTTAAATAAGGTAATTAAAAAGTTCGTCTCAGGAGACAAGTACGGGAAAGGAGAAAACCTCCTTTCCTTTTTGTGGCTTTGGGGTGGAAAGGTAGATTCCCTGAGCATCGAGTCAGGAGTGCTTCATGGAAGCTCGGGGTTTGGCTGCAGCAGCGTGTGGCGGTGGAAACAACGGGCGGGAGAGATGCCCTCACCCCGAGGGTCCAATGGCAGAGCTGCCCCCGGACCCCCGGGAAGCGGCAGCTGCCAGCCTCTAAGCGGGACGTGGGGAGAGGCGAAATGAAGTTCTGGGGATGCCGTGCAAGGAATGCATGAATGCCCATTATAGCTTGTCATTTATCATGGAAATTAGGTGTACAGGGCAGGCTGTATAGTGTAATTTAGTACTATTTGTATTCCCCAAGTCAGCTCATTTTATCTACATAAAACACTTAATTTCCTGTGCTCCGTCTCTCCTAATACTCGATTTTGTCATGAGCCCCACAGAATATGGGGATTCCTGGAGGTCATCTGTTTCTAGTTAGATCTGAGAGGCAGGATGTAAAAGAACTGGAGCCGAAATAAACACTGTCATTTAAGATATTATATGCTTCCTTTTCTGAATCACTCGTAATTTGCATGATCTGGTGAGAACTACTGGGAAAAAGCCCCTGGAGAAATATTACAACATGCCCAGATGATTTGCATATTTAAACAATTTATTCAGCAGTCTGTTAAATCTTAAATGATCTGTTGAAACAGAAAATATAAATCACCCAATATTTTAGTACAAACGAGGTTTCTTCATCAAAAGATAGAACTTAATTTTACATTGTGCTGTTCTGTTAGCAGGATTTTTTTATCCTGTTAAACTTTTATAAGGTCAGTAATTAATTGTTTTACCAAGACAGTGGTTTGTTGGGGATTATCTGCATCATCCCTGTTTTTGCTGCCTGGGAGAGAAACACATGTTCCAGCCATACTATAGTTTTTGTGATTCATCAGAATTATCTCTGCTAATACTAGGATTTCCTTCCTCTTCGTTCATTTTGTGAAAGTAACAAGGAGAGAATTCAGGTTGCAGTGCTGGATTAGGACTAGTGAAAGTCACAGGTAAATTCTTGGCTTTGGTACTGACATCCCGGGCGGCCTTGGGCAAGCTGTCATCAGCTCAGCCCATAAACACATTGAAGGAATCACGTGTTCACAAATCTGTGAGCGTGTATGTAGTCTTTTTCATTTTCTTTTTTTGCTGGCTGAGTAGGTTCATAGTCTTGGTTGAAACCCTGTGGTACTGTTAGTCATAATAAAGAATATTCCCTGTTTACTGGATGCACTTTGACAGAATTTAGGAGTGAAATTAAATCAGAATTACCTCCACATTTTATACTGCCCGCAATCCCAAAGCTGCTAGGAACCAGATACTGCTTTACAGCTCCTTTTGGAAGTCGCAGAAAATAATTTCTTCCCCCCTCTCTGCCTTTGCAGTGAGGCACCATGAGATGAAGTGAGTTGTCTAAACATTTCAAATGAGCGAGGGATGGAATTCTATCACCAGTCAAACTCCGTTTCTCCTGATACCTGGTCCCTTGCTGCACTAACCGCATCTCTGTGCAAATCTTTCCCAGATGCAGATTGGCAGCGCCTGGCATAGCTAATGGACTCCATCCCTGATCTTACCCTGCTGACACTTGGCCCTGAAGTTGGAATTTGGTTTCTTTAAAAGCCGTTTTCATTGTTTGAAAAGAAACAGGCCGTTCTAGCTGCTGACACAGGAGACCTAGAAACTGACGGGCAAATTTGAATGCAGAAAACAGACTCTGGTTAAAATCCAAGTGCATCTGTGATACCGATTGTTTTTAACGTTACTGTAATCAACTCGTTCCTTGTGGATCGTTAAGTACTTGCAATTCTTTTGTCTCGCATTAGCCATTTCGAACATCAAGAACAGGGCGGCTGTTGTTTTTTGTCCAAAATGTACACTGAGATTAACAAACAAAAAACGCTGACAGACTGGCACGGAAGGGTTATGAAATGAGGGACTTCAGTCACAGAAAAAGGCTAAAACAGGTGCTGCCACCTCGGCAGCCAGAATTGTGCCAGTGTCTCTTGTGTGTCTGTGGTGGGTTGACCTTGGCTGGCTGTCGGACACCCTCCCAGCTGCTCTCTCACTCCCTCTCTTCAACAGGTGGGCAGCTAGAGGAGAATAAGATGAAGAAGCTCGTGGGTAGGCATGAGGAAGGACAGGGAGATGGCTTACCAACTACCGACATGGGCAAAACAGACTTGACCTGGGGAAAAGTAATTTAAGTTATTGCCCATTAGAAGAGAACTGGATGGTGACTAACAAGGACAAAAATTAATCGACCTCTACCCCCGTCACCCCCCTCTTTTCCCAGGCCCAACTTCGCTCCTTCTCCCCCAGCTCCTCTGCCTCCCCACCCCGAGCAGCGCAGGGGGATTTTGGGGAGGGGAGGGGGGGGGGGCAGTGGGTCTGCCTCCTCCTCACACCCTTCCCCTGCCCCAGCACGGTCCCTCCCGGGGCTGCCGGGGATCCCTGCTGGGGCGCCTGGAGCACCTCCTCACACTTCCCCCCTCATCCCTGGCTGCCGGGCAGCCTTTTGCCCTTCCTGACGCACGTTTCCCTACGGCGCCGCCCTGGTGTCCATGGGGCTCAGCCCTGCCCTGTGCCGGATCTGTGGGAGCCGGCTGGAACCGGCTGTGTCCGGCTTGGGGCAGCCCCGGCTGATCCCCACAGCGGCCACCCGGCAACACCCCCCCACACACAGCCCAGCCTCAGCACCCGAGTCCAGTAGCATTTCAAAACTTCCATCTGTTTAGGATCTAAATTAGTTGAGGTACTCAAAGCCTGCAGAGACAACGCAGCATGCCTTCTCCAGCTCGGGAAGGCTGGGGTTTTGAGGGTTAGCCATGTCCCGACCTTGGTCTCTCGGGCAGCAGTAAGCTCGATGGTGGTCACCAGCCTCTCTGGCGAGAAGACACGCCGGTGGGAAGCTGTGCAGTGAATGCTGTGAGCTGAGCCATCACTCTGCGCGTTTGGGGGTGCCCTGACCCAGACAGGGAGAGATGCAGAAGAGAAGTCCGTCAGGAGGTGTCACTGGGTTCCACAGCCAGCTGTCCCAAACTGTGGGTTGATCACCCACCAGCCCCTTTCCTTCACTTATGCCTGCTGCCCTGGGTGAGCTGGGAGAAGGGACACAGCTGGGTCCGAAGAAGGTGCTCTCCCGTCAGCCTCTCCGGGGCTAAGACCCACGGCCGTTCCCCTGCCGTGCCTCAGGAGAGGTGATGATGAGCAAGCAAAAAAGAGAAGGACCTCTGCGCATCAATGTTTCTTCTTCTCCAGCACCCGTCTGGCTGGAAGCCGTTCTCCTTGTCTCCCCTGTCTCCATAGTAGGCAGCTGAGACTTTTCCAGACAACCTCGCCCAGTGGCAGGGCACCCTTACTGTTCCAGGGGCTCTCACTGATGAGGATGCGACATGGTTCGAAATTCAGAGGGCAGGGTTGCCTGATTTTTAATCATGACATTAAAATTACATTAATTGGATTTACCACACAAAAATCCTCAAAGGCTTTTAGAAGTGAGAAATTAGATTTACAAATCCTTCTATTCCTTTACAGTACAAATCCTGCCAATAAATCCTAAATATGCTTTCAAATATAAATCCTTTCTTTACCCTTGGGATGGAAATCACTGATTTATGAATCAGAACAGTAAAAAACCTGAGGTTGTATCAAGTTTATAAATCCTGGCGTAATTTTTAAATGGAAAATTCTAGTCCCGAATTTCTGGGTTTTGTGTCACTTTATCCCTGGAAGGACAGTGCAGGGTTTGTATCTGCTACTTCTACATGCGCTGGCATAGGTCCTGGTCTTTTATTTCAGCCTGGGTCACTGGTAAGAAGTGTCCTACTGGACGTGGTTTTCTCTTTCTCTGGAGACTTTAAATGGTTACATGTGAGAGGCGATGGAACAGAGCATGATTTGTTGCTGGCCCTTCTTGGCAGTAGCACGGCTCCCTTTGGTTGGTGCATTTAGAGGTCAGCTTCTCCCAGGGCCGTTTGTCCAGGCCATCCTCTTGCCCCTGGTCCTGAGATGAGAGGCAGGACTGGTAGAGGTCCTGAGAGGATCGGAGGGGTGGGGAGCTCAGCAGCAGCCCTTGGCAGGAGATCAGCCTGGCCGAAGGTGAAAAGCAGCAGGACGAAAATGATCCTGAAAGGCTGCTCAGAAGGAAAAGTCACTTTTGCAAAACAGTAGCAGAGATTGTCACATACTTAAAGTGATTTCTGATACAAAACTAAATTTACTTCTGAATAGAATGGAAAATAACTTTCGCATGTAAGAAGTTATTTTCTTCTCTGCTGGCAATCATGTCTGCATCTTCCTGCAGACTGCCCTGGTCTTCTCCATCTTCTCCATCTTCTCCACTGTTTTCCTTCATCCTTGTTCCCTGAAGCAGGTTGTTTAGGTCCAGACAAAGAGAGAAGAAAACATAACTGTGCCAGATAGCTACAGCCTTGCGTTCGCTCTGCAGCAATGCGAGCTGTTGCTCAGGGTTGCATGGCTGGCCTTCTCCACACGTCCATCACGCCTGACTGTTCTTCTTTGAAAGGTTTGCTCCCTGCAGCCCAGGGCACAGCTGCAGCTCGGGTGACATGACTGGGGGGCACTGGCTCAGCAGTAGCAGCGTTTTGCTTTGCGAAAAACTGAGTAACATTCTGGAACAGGAGCAGAGGCTGTCCACATAGAACTGTGTTTCCAGAGGCGTTGCAGAGGTGGCAGGTGCCTCGGTCAGCCAGGTGCCTCCGTCAGCAGTGGCGTTTATTGCAGCCCACTTCTATATGGGAAAAGATGCTTTCAGATGCTGACTGCCTTCCTGTCCTGGTTAACACCACTACCCCAGGACCCTCACAAAACTGAGCACAGGAGCTTCCAGGGCATGCAGCACTATTGCAGGCTGCGAGCTCACCTTACGTGCCACTGCTCTGGTGCGGACATGGCCGTCCACAGCTGGGATATGTGGACCCAAGGTTGCCCTCACTGAGTAGCTCCCATGAAATAGCCATATCATCTGTCTGTCTTAGGCTTTAACTAAGCAAACACCTATGCACAGGGATATAAACTGTGAGAAAGGAGGTGTAGTGAAAGAAAGGAAAACTTAAACAAAGCAACAAGGAAATCGGTGAGCCCTGTCACTTGAGATTCTGAAGTGAAAGCAGACTGGATTTTGACAATAACTCTGTTTAAAAAATCACAGTGGTGAGAATGGCAAACCAAATACATGGACATACTGTCACTAATGGAAAGCTACCCTAAACACCTCTTAGCTCTATTTCCTTATTTTGAAGCTGACAAGAAATTGTCGTGTGATATTTTGCATAATTTGCTAGTAGAAATGTTGTCATTGTACTCCATATAATCCTTGGCATATACGTGCTCCATATAATCACATCCCTTGACTCAGATGTGATTAACAAGGGGGGCGAGAACCTGATACACCTGGGTCAGAGCCTTGAATGTTTGGTAGATCCATGCCAGCAGCCATTGTTGGCTTGACTTCTCCACAGTTGAATTCTGCATATTTATCATGCTTACTGTACTATTATCTAGTATAAAGCCAAGAGTTTAAATCATACTGACTTCCTCAAAAACATCTTCTTGGAAACACCTTAAAAATAACTTTGATCAGGTGAATAGTCACATTCCCAGAGGTGGCCAGTGGGACAACTTAGAAGAACATGGTCACAGGCTGTCTTTAATTATCTTAAAGGTGAGGTTTTTTTACATTTGACACACTGCTAGCTCCTAGGTATTATTTGAATGGTTTTAAACAAGAAGAGGGTAGATTCAAACTAGATACAAGGAATAATTTTTTTACAATGAGGGTGGTGAAACAGTGGAACAGGTTGCTCAGAGAGCTTGTAGATGCCTCACTCCTGGAAACATTCAAGAGCAGGTTGGATGGGGCTCTGAACAACCTGTCCTAGTTGTAGATGCCCCTGCTCGTTGCAGGGGGATCGGACTAGATGACCTTTAAAAGTCCCTTCCAACCGAAACCATTCTATGATTCTATGATCTGTCAAACCCATCATTGGCCATTTTTCTGTCTTGCTGATGGAGTCGAGGGGTAGGGCTGGGCCATCTTAGTGCAGACCTGATGCTGGGTCTTGGGACTTCCCATAACAGAGGATTTCCATCACAAACACCCCAGGGGTCAGATTCTGATCATCTATGCCCAGAGATAACAACTGCACACAGTAAGGCCAAAATTTCCATAGTCTGCAAACCTTATAAGCAGGCACTATACCATTTTCCCAGAGACGGTTAGCCTGGATAGTTTGAAGCTGTTTTTCCTGAATATCTGCAGCCATGTTGTGCCCAGGATGCACTGCCCTTACCACATTTATGCAACACAGTACATACGCACATATTTCTTCTGGGAACAAATAATTGTTTTCAAGGTGGTTAATACGCAAATACAGGCTGGGTGGAGAACGGACAAAGAGCAGCCCTGAGAAGGACTTAGAGATGTTGATGGATGAAAAGCTCAACATGACCTGGCAATGTGCGCTCACAGCCCAGAAGGCCAACCACATCCTGGGCTGCATCAAAAGCAGTGTGGCCAGCAGGTCGAGGGAGGTGATTCTGCCCCTCTGCTCTTCTGAGACACCGCTTGGAATACTGCGTCC
Source organism: Chionis minor (assembly GCA_013398295.1). NCBI lineage: Eukaryota > Metazoa > Chordata > Aves > Charadriiformes > Chionidae > Chionis > Chionis minor. Next base: position 2,475,753 of record VZSF01001524.1, read on the forward strand.
AGCTCTGGGGCTCCTGGCACCAAGGACATGGACCTGTTGGAGCAACTCCAGAGGAGGGCCACAAAGATGATCAGAGGGCTGGAGCACCTCTGCTATGAAGACAGGCTGAGAGAGTTGGGGTTGTTCAGCCTGGAAAAGACAAGGCTCCAGGGAGACCTTGTAGCAGCCTTCCACTACCTACAGGGGGCCTACAGGAGAGATGGGAAGGGACTCTTTTATCAGAGAGTGTAGCAGGAGCATGACGGGTGATGGTTTTAAACTGAGAGAGAGTATATTTAGATGAGATATTAGGAAGAGATTCTTTACTGGGAAGGTGGTGAGACAATGGCACAGGTTGCCCAGAGAAGCTGTGGCTGCCCCATCCCTGGAAGTGTTCAGGGCCAGGTTGGATGAGGCTTTGAGCAACCAAGGTCTAGTGGAAGGTGTCCCTGACCCATGGCAGGGGGGTTGGAACTAGATGGCCTTTAAGGTCCCTTCCAACTCTAACCATTCTATGATTATGATTCTGATAAGAAGCTTAGGTCCAAAAAGATGACAAAGCAAAGCTCAAATGTGGCACTGTCTTGCCTTATAAAAGCATGAAGAATATTAGCAGAATGTAGACTTAAGGCTTTCAGAGAAGAATCACAGGCTTACCTCAGAGATGCTTCACTTTGTATTTTGTTACAGCTAGAATTACCCCAAGAATGACTGATACACACCTTCTTTATAACACATGCTGTTACTTGTCCTGTGGTTGTGCTTGTTGTAAAGCATTCTGTCTCTTAATGTCATTTTGAAGGTAGTTTATGAACAATGCAAACAAATTCAAAACTTTATGAAAAGGAAGAACAAGAGTAATTCTTATACTAATGCCAAACTTTGAGTCAGTGCTCAGAAATGGTAAATAAAAACATAGTTGAGAGGTCTTTCTTTATGAGAGATATAAGATACTTTTTTTCCTGTTTGCCAGGAATGCAGAGCTTCCAGGACAAAGGAAATAGGGAGTAATGCAATGTCAGTAATCTTGTGTCCAAGATATGTATTATGCATGAATGGTTTTGCGTGGCAGGCAATGAATTTCAAAAAAGGTTGGAGTTACACCACGTAGATGACATTGAAAGAATTATGTTGCCAACGCTATCGTGGCTTCCAAAGCATTTTATGTTCATGCAGACTCAATGCTGAGGCGAAATAACTGTTCCCAATCACCAAGTCCTGAGCCAAGAGCCTGCCTGGTTCCTGAAATGAAAGCAAATGCATTAATAGTTCTGGTTTATTTGAAACACAGGGAAGTGGACACAAAGATTAAAAAAACTGAAATGTTGAAGGGGGGAAACACATTGGCGGGGAATTTGATCACGCTTGTTCTACAAAAGCTCGCTTATATTTTACTGCATACCTTCTTGACTTTTCTGCCTGGTTCAAAAGTGCACAACAATGCCATTAAGATTCCCAGGGGAGCACGTACTATCTTCCTGTGCTAACATTTGTGCCACCATTTCAGTCCTGGTTTTTAAGGTCTGAGCATGGAATAATGATCTGAGAAATGCACGTTGCTTGTCAAATAACTGACCCTCTGCTACAGCACCAGTTGTGTGAAAGGAGGAGTATCACAGAGACTGACGGGGCTTAGGGTCACGCATAACCCATAGGGCATGACAGGGTCCCAGCATAGCAAGGTCTCAGTGTTGTGCTTAAAAGGCTCTTCTACATTCTGCCACGAGGATTTCATGGAAGCATTACAATCTCCTTTTTGCTACCACTACTACCATCAATGCCCGATTCAATTTTTTCCCCTCCTCCACTGCTTTTCATCTTGCATGTTTATGCAGCAGCAAAGTGAGTATAAACTGCTACCCTTTTAATTTTGCTGACTTTTTACTGTTGTTTCACATGAATGTAAATGGCCACGCTGAAGTGGGAAACACGGGGAAAAGTAGAATGCGCTACCAGATTTTTTTCCTGTTTATTAAACCTCCAGCATAACTCTTTGTCTTAGATTCACTCCTTCCATTCATCCTTCAGTCAAAGGGTGAGAAAAAATCTAATGGTTCCTGTACAAAAGAGGGGAAAGGCCTGAAGTTTACTACCTCCAGCAGCTACACAGAGCTTACCTGCAGCCCTCGATGCGTATGTATTGAGCACACCAAGAGTTAGTGTGTCAGTAAGCGTCTTGCCTCAGCGCCTGAGGCAGGAGGAGCACCCAATAAACCCAAAGTCTGTTTTTGAATAGGGATGCCTGGATGAAATTGAAACTACCTGAAACAGTGCGTTCTGGGGCTGCATTTTTCCATTTGTTGCCAGCCTTGCTTATACATCAGTGCCCTGAACCGCAGCTTCTTTGGTTTCGGTTCATATTTAGCCCAGATACAAACTAATGGATCATGGAAATTTGCTGGTAGTCGCAAACTGCTGTACATTTATTTATGACTGCCAGCCTCCTTGTGTGAGAACTCCTTGTGAATAGTAAAGGAAGTTCAAGCCTGGAGTTAGACTGAATCACTCGAGGGCTCTTCAGCTCGGCACCAATTTCTGGAGTGCATTCTTTATGCATTAGACCCTTTGACTGCATATGCTAAGGGAAAGAAAAGAATCCTATAGCCTGCATCAAACTCTGCATTTCTGTACAGATCTTTGTGCTCTGACTGTTGAGGATGCCTCTAGCACTGCTTTTCAGTGTCTCCACATCAATGCAGTGAAACACTTGGAAATTATAAAGCTTTATTTTGCAATAGGGAGATGGAGGCCTGTGGGAAGCGACTAATATGTATGAGGATTGGAAATCCCGAGTTCTTTTTCAGGAACTGCTGCAGTTCGACCTCTTGTGCCTCCTCTTCTTTCGTAAAACGGGGTTGTTGTTTATTTACCTTACAAGAGTGCTTTTATAAAACTAGTTTGCTGTCCTAAACAAGATTTGTAAAACTTGGTTAGGGACACGAGCATCAACTTTCACAACTTAAAACATGTGATTTCTAGCGTTTATCTTGCAAAGCAAGCCTGCTACATAGGAGTGCATGTATAAAGAATCCATTTATCTTTTCAGATAGTGAAGAGAAGGCAGGCACTGGAGGCAAAATCCAGCCTGGGACCTCTAGTTTGTCCAGCCATGCTATCCCTTCCAGCATGACATCTCCATTTTATTTGATTGTTTCAGTCAAACTTACTCAGATCCTGCCCTCAGAAATGGAGACGGATAGGGTGGGTAAGGACTGAATATCATCCATTTCTCCCTGTTATCCTGAGGACAACCACAAATCTTTCTGCCACTGCTGTAACATCTAGGCTGTGATTTTCTTGGCTGCATTTCCCAGCTTCGCCCTTCTAGCACTAATTTCTTTACGGCTCCACATAATAGGATGCTGCACACATCCTAAAAAAAGTGCCTGAGGTTTCTCTGTGGAAGGCTAGTAGGGCGGGCACAGGCATTTGTAAGAGGTGTGATCTAGCTTTATCTTCATGAATTTAGATGATACACAGGTGTTTGCTGAGTTTGGCCTTAAAGACAGAGAATGTGTTTCCTTTTCCTGGGTAATGTTTGGGTTGTCTTTATTTTTCTCTTTCCACATTAAATGATGGTGATTTTTGTTTGGTTTGGTTTTTTTTTTCTGGAAGTGATGGTTAACCAGCTACTGTCAAGTCTTTTTAAATGTGATTGGACTGCTAAATAGGGATTTTTTTGGCCCCTCATTCTATTTTTGCTTTCTGTTTAAACTACTGTCACTTATCTCCAGTTTTACAGTATGACATTTTAATGAATGGCCTGTTCCCTCAGCTCGGTTCACAAAAGCTGTTCTACCTCTGATTTTATGTCGTGTCAGCTTGAGACCAGAATAGGTGAGCTTAACCTCTGAGCACCTGTGTGTTACGTTTTTAAATATAATGTGTTCTTTGCCGGTCTGTGCCAGTTCTGATAGATCTGTAGTGAATTACTTTCTATCTGCTCTCACCAACCAGAAAATTTTGGAAGAGGCAGAACATTCTACTGCCCTGATTTGGAGGCCACGTTAACATTACCCACCCACCCAGACATTCAATGAAAAACTATACCCCCTGCCCTAGAATGGCAGTCAAGCTTTACGCAGTTAGGGCAAACTGGCTCCAGTTTTGTATTTTCTTAATCCATCAGGCTGGAATTTGTGGCAATTGAGTAAGAAATGAGCAGAAACCTGAATGGTCCCTGCAGTTTGCATGGGAATCTCTGGGGAGGAGGTGGAGTGGGCAGCTAAGGGCCCATCCTGGAGGTTTCTAAGATAGATCTTCCCTTCTAATCAGTTAAAAATCTGACTCCTCCTGCCATAGGTGCTGGGTACTTGGATATCTTGGAACATATCTCTCTGAGAGCCAGAATCTCTGAAGAAAATTAGATTTGGGACTCTAGATCATTTATCTGCTTGTGGTGGTTTGACCCTGGCTGGCTGCCAAATGCCTACCTAGCCACTCTCTCACTCCCTCTCTTCAACAGGACAGGTGGAAGAAAATAAGGTGAAAAAGCTTGTGGGTTGAGATAAGGACAGAGCGATCGCTTGTCAGTTACCATCAAGGGCAAAACAGACTCAACCAGGAGAAAATTAATTTAATTTTTTGCCAGTTAAATATAGAGTTGGATGGTGAGAAACAAAGACAAAATTTAAACTACATTCCCTTTACCTCATCCCCAGGCTTCATCCTGGGCTCAACTTCACTCCTTCATCCTCAACTCCTCTGCCTCCCTCTCCTGAGTGGCAGACAGGGGGATGGGGACTGGGGGGTGTGGTGCGTCTATAGCAGCTCCTCTCTGCTGATCCTTTCTCATCACACTTTGCCCCTGCTCCAGCGTGTGGTATCCTCAGTGTGGATACCTGTCAGTACAGTGCCATAGGAGTTGGAGAAACTATTTCTTCTGTCACTGACCATAGTTCTACAGTGAGGAAGTACAGTAAGGGTCATTTGAATGCTACTCAGGAGAAATTATTCTAAACCCCTCTGAGCTAGGTCCTTGGCGGGTGAATATCCACATTAATATTTGTCAGCCTCTCAAGCCAGCTGGGGATCTGAAACAACTTTTTTGTCCTCAGGAAACAAAGGAGAAGCTATTTTCTGTATTGTGAATATTGCCACACATGTATGGTGTCAACTAATTAAAAACAGGTGAGGCTCTTTAGGAAGCTGGGAAAGAGATCCTCTCTCTTTCCACCTCCTGCTTTCCCTCACCCTGAGATGGCTCATTCACCTGAGGCTGAAGGTTGAGTAGTGGGACCAGAAGCACGGTGCAAAACGCCAGGCAAAGGCAGTCAAACCCCCTACCTTGGTGTGCATCTCTGAAAATCCAGCACAGCTGCAAGGCTGGGAAAAGCAGAGTGTTTGATCATGGCTTCTGAATCGAATATGCATTTAAACTCTCTCATACTTCAGATCAGACCTAACTACTTACCGGTAGTCTAAACTGTCAATGATTGAGCATGATTTACATTTTGTTTTTGTAGAGTTTAATTCTGTAAGGAACTAAATAAGCTACATGAAAGAGCTTTCTGTGCAGTTAGTAAATGAGGAAAAGGCAAAATTAAAACATGGCTGTTCCCTTTGACAATTAAATAGGAAGAAAGGAACACCGTGGTTTAAATCATACGAGCATTCAGGTAAGCCTCTCTCATTAGTGGTGAAAACCTTTTTCTCTGAAATCTCCTGAACCCTGCCTTTGAGGGGAGGAAACAGGAAAAATGCACTTTATCAAATTGCTGTTTTGAAATGGAAGGATTTAATTTACCTGTTTCTCTGTTTCCCAAAAGTTAGTGTTTCCAACAGGAACTCCAGACCACTCGTAATCTGGTAATGGAGCTAGCACAACCTTCAGTCAGTAAACAGATGTTTAGCTGAGCATTATCCGATTCCCTTGTTGTGGGAGGGTCTGTTCATAATCCCCAAACCCATTAAAGAAATGAGGGGGTTGTAAAAAGATTTTTAAATAGATTAAACACCTTTCAAGATAAGTTGCTGATAAAGGAAAGCAAAAGCACAGTGTGACTGAAACAATTCCTTGGATACTTCATGCTACTTCTTTGGCAGCTGCAATATATGTATCTTACTGTGGTGACTGTACTATGAGGCATGTACTGAACAGTAGTTCCAAAATAAGTATCTTGTATGTTAGAAATACAGAGAGACTACATTTTATTTTATTATATTCACTTTTAAAAATGCAAATTTCTTTGTAAAAATAATGGTGGTTTGTCATTGATGCAGTCTTGTTGGAAGCTTTGTCATCTTTGGTGAGTGCATGAGATGGATGAAGGCTGAAAATCAAGTGATATCCTGATGTTTGAAATTAAAGTCTTATAAAACATGCAAGTATGCATGTTACTTTATCCACATGAGCTCTCTGATCAGAAAAAAAAAAAAAAAGCTGTAAATCTCTTTCTTTCTAATTATCTATGTGATAAAGCAGGGTAGAAACACAATGTGGAAAAAAGGATTATTAAATAATTCCTAAGCAAAACCAAACTAGAGAAACATTACAATAATTAAGTAACTAGAAGATCACATGCTTCATTACTTTACAAGCTGGCAGGTCATAAGAAAGGCACAAGTACATTTTTATGGCAGGAAATGCATTCATTAAATTACACCATTAAGTCATATACACCAATCATTGTTTTCTCTTGCTTTATGGGTTTCGTAGCGACTTCACCTTCTATTCACTGCTGTAGACAAGAGGGTAGCATTAAAGACAGGCAAATAAGAATTCATTTACCTGATTGCTAAGTCATGGGTTTTGTTCAGGCAGACATATGTAGCTGAAGTATGAAATAATGAAACTTCCTTGAAACTTGCCTCCTTTTTTAGAAGTCTTAACGTTTTTCTTTAGTGTTCTTGGTAGTTCTTTGCTTTTGTGCAGTTGCCACATGCTCGTCAAAGACCAGAGTGACGTTTTGCTCGTATTCTCAGGAACAGAATTAAGACTCAAAATGGAATCAAGTGCCAAGGAACTTTATTTGCCCAACAACAGGTTTGCAAATGCAAAGGAGTTGAGTGAGAGATAAAGAGAGAAAGGAAGGAAAGAAAGGGGAAAGAATGAAGGAGTTCACAGCAATAGCTACCACCCTGGAGCTGTGGTGTCCCAACAGTTTCCAAGTCTGGTGGGAGAACGTTCTGTCCAATGCTGATTGGTTCTGTTCTTTTATAGGGTTGTCTCAAGCTGTTCTGCTTAACCGCACCTTCCACCCAGCGGTGGTGTCCATGCCCAATACTGTCCCTAGCGGGTCTCCAAGAGCCTTAGGTGGTCCTCAGGGATCTTCAGGCCCCTCCATCTCCCCGACATGGGGTCTGGGCGCACGCACAGAGGTTTGGTTAAATTTAGCTCCCTCCGTTGCTCCTTCTGTTGGTAGTATTCCTGCCGTAGCAATGTTGCAATGTTGAGACAAACATCTGTTGATGGTTTCCATTGGTGGTTATCACCGGCGCAGTCTCTTACAGCAGTGAATAAATTTCCTCAAATATGAGAGTGGCTAATTTGCTAATTAATGCAGTCAACACCTTACTCAACTGCTGTTCTCATTCTCCATCGCCCTTTTTGCAGTTTGTGCCTGGATGTATCTTCATCATGTGACCAAAATGTAGTGGTTTCCCGTGATGGGGCCTCATTCTGTGGTGGGAGTATGTGTGTGCCTGGTGATACAGCCGCGGGTTTATGGTGCATTTCTCATACTTCTGGATGCTCTTGTGTCAGGCGACTGGAATTTGGACACTCCCATTGCTCCCACCCTCACTCACTCCCACGATCTGTGTGCGCCATTGCTGTCCCATTCCTAAAGTGTGACTGTCCCAAACCTTCAGTCTGGTTGAAATGTTCACTATTCACGTGAAGGGTGAGAAGCTGCAAGGCCAGTGTTTGAAAAGCGAGGCACAATCCAAAGGCAGAGCACCACTGCTCATAAAACTCTGATCAGTTTTACAGAAATCAGTGTGCCCCATTAGCTTCATTTAACTTCAGGATTAGACCTGCTCGACCATTATGCCATCTAGGCTGTTGCTACTTAGAACCCTGTGTCCTGGTTTCAGCTGGGATAGAGTTAATTTTCTTTCTAGTGGTCGCATGGTCCTAGCTGCCAGCTGGGGTTAAACCGTGGCACCTTGTTAATTCTTAACTGTGTTCCCAGCCTCCTTCCGTTTCAGCTCATGTCACGTACTAGATGCTGTGCGTTCTGCTACTTCTGCCAAGTCCAACTTACTGCCACTTATTTTTCTGTTCCTGTTTTCCTCATTCCCCTAAAGCGCTGGAGTCCCAGTGCCACAAAGCATTTAAACGTATGTTCAACTTAAGTGATGAAGTGTTTCGTTGAGTCAGGACCTTTGCATTCAACTTGGCCTGTTTGAGTGTAAGTAGCCTTTGAAGTTTGAAAGGCACAAGGAGAGCTCCTCAGAGGCACGGAGAGGACCAATTAATTATTTATTTTATTAATCTCTTTAGTTCTTCAATGTAGTTACTCTTAGATTCCCATTTTTTACTTTCTTTGCCTTACTGTACCATCTGCCTTTTTGCTTCATATTCACTCTGTTCTTTCATTTACCATTTGTCTTCCCCAGAGTTGGGAAGCATAATTCTACTTTGTACCTCAGCAAATTTGCTGTACAGTACAGTTAGTTTAATTGAGTTGGCAGTTCAGATCGGCTGGTGTGTGACATGCTTCTGGTACCACTGGGCAGGTGACCAAGAATGCCACTCCCATGACACGAGACCTGTCCCAGGGTTCTATCTCACCTCTGTTTGTCCTGATGGGATAAAAATATCTGTGCTGGGGTAAATGTTCACTTAATACAGGAGTGTTCCTGTGTTTTGTATGGGAGCAGTTGATACACGCAGCTGCTTCAGAAAGAAAAGAAAGAAAGAAAATTTGGAGAAGTTTGGAATGCAGGCTGCTAATTAGATCCTTCTCTCAATCTCTGAGCCCAGAGCTTTCCCAGAGCTTTGGTGACTTAGCACTGACTCAGAACGCCATGAGTCCTTTTGATGTCTTTGCATATTTTTTTTTAAACCTACTGCAGCTTAGCTTTGAATTCAGAACTTTTGCTTGCGTTGCACTCCCAGGTCACTGCGACCGGGCTCCTGCTATCACAGGCAACCCGTCACGTGATTGCTTTCCGAAATGTGCCAAGCTTAATATTCACACCTCTCAAGCAGCTGACCCCTGCTGCATCTACTGGCAAGCCGTTCAGAGCCATACTCTCCTGATCTTTGAGAATCTCTTCTTTTGCAAGCTTCCTCTCTAAGTGTGTTAATTCTAGTAATATATCTCTCAATTGACCCTGCATATGCCATTTTGATGTAAAACTCTGAAATAGCTTTTTCGATCCCTTCTTAAGAGATGGTGTTTCCAGACTGGAATTGTTTTGGGGAGCTGCTGTGTGGCAGAATCTATGTCCTTGCATGTATCACAGTGTTCCAGTTCAGAATATTAGTTTACTGTGTAGGCTAAAGTACGTTTCTTGATTCAAGACTCTAATTCTTGCTTAATCAGCAGGGTACATGGCTCGCTTACATCAAGGGACATAATTCAGTCCATTTTCCTGGGGAAACATTTCCCGGTGTTACTTCATCGCACTGTCGAGTGACCTGTCTGCTCTTTCCAACAGTTGCACATATGTCTGAAATGACTGTAATGGACTGTAATGGACACTTGGAAAAAAAAAATTGGCCCCGTGAGCATATATCTTAATGAAAACTGTATTAATATGTGGTTTAGTGGTTATGGATGCTTTTGATTTTGAATATTTTGCAAGCCATATAACAGCATTCAGTCACTTCCTTCACACCGTTGCAACAAAATGGTGTGAAGTTTACATTAGTAACAGGTCCTGACGTAACAGCAGTGCTTAAAGCCTCAAGGAAAACTTCCCAAAATGTTACATGTGCAGATTGTTATGTCAAAATAGCTCAGATATTGTTGCTACACCTCTATTTTTGCCGCCAGAGATATTTGCATGGATATGAGCCCTTCTGGCTTGTGGACGCCGTTGTGGTTTCACAGACCCATGACGAACACCCAGCCCCGTTAAAGAGCACGAACTTACTAGAGCATGCAGTATGGCAAAGGACACCTGAAGGTTGGCTGCGCCTTGGTGTTCCTGGTTGTGTTTAACTACTGTCAAATGTGATAATCACAGCATGCGAGAGCCTTCTGCCAGGCTTCCTCGCGTTTCCGAGGGGAGGGAGCAGAGCGTTTCTTCTCAAATAGTCGAGCGAGCGTCAAAGCTGTTACCTTAGGCAAAACTAAAATGGAAGGATAACATTTTAATTGTCTGACGGGCAGTGGATTTAGGCTTTTATTCAGCAAAGCACACGAAGTCTGTCGACTTCATCGGGAGCATGAGATTTACACCTAAGCATATGTTTAAGTTCATTCCTGAGGTTTCCAAGTGAGGCCCTCGGGGAAAGCGCTTCTCACCTTCCCTGCAGGAGAGGGGAAAAGGCATTGGGCTCTGTGCCTAAAGCAACCAGGGCGGTTTATTTGCTACGTCTCATTAGCATAAAAAGAAAGGTAAAGTGACACCAAAACTCTTGAGAAAGAGACAGGGCAAAGGGGTGTCTCTTCTGCACAGCACTACAGGGATAAGCAGTGTCCCCTCCCCTGGGAAAGGGGTGGAAGAGACTGGGTCCTTGGACTGCTCTCCCTCCCTGCTCGGTGGGGTTTCCCTGTCCTTCGTCCGGGCCATGCAGGCAGAGGAGCAAGGATTTCATGCACTTGCAAGGGAAGTTACTGCTGAATCATAAGTAACTGGCTCTTTTCCAGCCCCCAAACAGCTCCTGAGGTGGAAGAGGTCAAATCTAGCTCAACGCTACTTAATGTAGCGTGTGCACACATTTTTATCCTGCGGTGACTTCTGCATCCTCAGCAGAGCTGCCTTCAGATAAAGCAACTTTCATCATTTTATGGAACCTGTAAGAGCCACAGCATGTTTTTGTAACTACGCTTTAATTTTCAGGGTTTTTTAGTTTTCTGACTCATAGTTCTTTCCTCCAGAAACATGAAATGATTCATATACCCAAGCACTTAACTCCTTTTACATTTGTAAATGGCACTTCATGCATGCTTAATGCGGGTATTCCAAACCACTAAAACCATAATTTGCTTATGCTACATAATAAGGTTTGAATCCTGCAAAGACTTATGTAAATACTTTCAAGTTCATTGTAGGTTTTTGCAAATGGTGACTTAGAGCCAGAATGTCCACTGGCTTAGACTCTGTGGGTCTTCGTGGTCCCCATAAGCTCTGACACAGCAACCGGGAAGAGAGAATGCGAAAGAAAAATGGAATTGGTGCTATAAATCTGATGCAGAAAAGAATGAAGAAGAGGCTCTTTTATTGCTTTCACAGGGGTAAGAGTTGAATATTAAAGTACATTAGAAGAAGAAGATGGAAAGGGAAGATGAAAAACATTTTTTTCTTTCACTCTACTCCAGAATTTCTAAAATTAAACTCTGTCTTATTATTTTTATTGGAAGATATGAGGGAAAAATCCCTACGCTGGCTAATTCAAAGCCCAGATAGATTTATTTAGACTCAGAATGCACAGTACTAGCTAGCACTGCCTTTTTAAAAAGATATTGCACTTTTACTGTGGCAATGCACATAATTTATGATTTTCTTTTTAAAATGGAATCAAATAATTTATGACGCTGTGTTTTTAATCTCTTAATCCAGACTTTTTCTCCCACATCTTCCAGGAACCACTTCAGATTATTCAGTGTCCCAGAAAATCCTACATCTTTTTCATTTGTCTGTCTAACAGACAGAATTCTAAAAGCAGTAAAATCTTCCCATTTGAGTTGAAATTTAATAAATCATAAATGCATTTTGGTGCCACAGTTTATATTCTGAGAAACAGATTACTAAAAAAGTCAAAAACCTTCTTTTCAGGCCTATAAAGTAGTGTTGTTTGCAGGCATCTCTTAATTTTCAGATGTTTTATTGCTTTGTCTTACCCTGTGTTGTTTTCACTTTGTTGTTGTTGCGAAAAAGGATTTTTGGTTACAGTCTTCCTCTTCTTTGTTGCATAAAATGGCAGAATTCTCTCCTTCTTCCTCCCTCAATCTCCAAGAATTAAAAATAAAAATAAAAATACTTGAGGTTAAAAGCTTCTGCTCCAGGAGGAATTTATAGCTCACTGATGTCAGTGAAAGAGTACAACTGAAACAATACCGTTAATTAGGAAAGGACACTGAATTGTGTGTCACGTGCACTGAGCTTTGCAGGAGCGGGAAAGGGCTTGGCTTTTCACTGTAAAAGCTCTTTTCTAAGTCGCAGATGGCGTCACCAGGTAGCTGCCACCAGCACTGAGACTGCTTCAGCAAGTGGGTCCTGGTGTTCCCTCCCTCATGGTGCTGGTGTCCGTGCAACATTCCACTAAAAGGAGCAAAGGCATTGCTGGTCTTTCCAGAAGGAGCAGGGGACAGCCAAAGGCTCCAATTTGTTTATCTTCTTTGGATGCTTTGCCAGTGATGTTGTGGATAAATACAGCTTGCACTCCTCGTGTTGCTGCATTCAGGTGTCTTCTGATCTCTCCCAAGACACTACTTATTTTAGAGAGAGGGAATTCGTGTAGAAACAGTGTGTTCCTGGAAAAAAAGTTACTCTGGATGATCTGAGGGCCCGTGCAACTTTTAAATAAGTGATGAGCATATATCCTAGGATGCCATGCCTGAGGAAGATCTGTAATTCCCCCTGAGGGAGAATGATGATCTCCTGAAAAATGGGCAGAATGAGCAGCATTTCAGGGATGAGGGCCTCCGTGGTGCTCTTCCAGTTCTGTTCACACAAGAAAGAGCTGCAGTCAGTTTTGTAATATCTGGTCTGTGGCATTTGCTTGGTGGCTTCTCCCGCTGCACTCTGTGGTCTTCATTCCTCTGAAAGCTCATATTTGGCTTGTGCTGTCTCTGTTGGGAGCTGATAATGCACTTCTTTGCAATGATTCACCAAGTGCTTATTTAGGGGCTACATTGCATCTAGGCAGAAAATCTTTCAATATTAAAAATATATCTTGCTTAGCAATCTACATAAGCTACTAGATTGGCATCTACGTTACTTTTGTCTTCAGCGCTGACCACCAAGAAGGAAAAAAATGTTTTTGTTGGCCTCAACTATTCCATAATTGGGAAGGAGATCTTGAGTCAGCAACACACAATTTTATATGAAGCATGGAATGAATGCAGGATACCAAGTTTGGGCTTTTGCCTCCATTAGAGTATTTTGAAACTGAATGCTTGAACCATGGCCTTCTTTGGGAGCCCCAGAGGGGAACCCAGAAAGTTCAGGGTTGCAGCCTAGAAGAGCTGTGTTTACATAATACAAGCAGGCTTCTCATTAGCAAACCAGGTAATAACATTGTCTTAGAGTTATATTCAGTGGCATTTTGCTTCTCAGAGACAACCCTGTCATGGGAAGGATTTAACTGGCAGGGAAATAACGTGTTTTTACCTCGATTCACCCAGCCATTGAGTTTCAGCCAGAGATGCGCGGTCAGTGGAGTCTGATATGAGTTTGTGCTGCCACCAGGAACGGACAGGGACAGTCTTTTCCAGCGCTGCCCTCCTGAGCCACCTGGCCCTGGTCTCTGCTGTGCCAGGGCGAGCACTTCTGTGAAATGCCTGGAGGATGCCTTGTCCAGGAATCAGGTCCCAGCTCTTAACAGCTGAGGAAAGTCTCCCTGACGCTGATCCTCTTTCACCCTGCCACCCTAGGAGAGGAGAGTGCTGCTACTATTTTTGTTGTTGGCTTTGTTGTTATTTTCCAGAAACCTATAAAAAGGTGTGGTTGTCAGGTTAAGGGGTAGATGGTTTTCTGCCAACAACCAGTTCGTTCTCTTTCATTGGTTTCGTTGTTCCAGCCAAAGGAAATGTGGCAGCAGAGGACAGTTGGCTCATAGCTCTGCCAGCAGCTACCGCTCGTGCCGCAGTGCTCGCGGTCGTGGCTAGATGGCACACACAAGGCTGTTGAGAAGGAGACAGTCTTACGTGGAGAAAATTAAATACAGTACGGACCAGCCTTCACTTTGCCAGTGAAGTTGATTGGAACAGGCACAGAGGTGTGAAACTATGAAAACAGACGTCAAGGCCAACAGCAAGAAAATGAAGGGAGGACACGGGAGACATCCTGGAGCATGGCAGAGCTCTCCTTTGGTTTCCACGTCTAGCATTTACTTCTCTGTTTAGCCAATTGCCTTGGAAATCGTGAGGAACTGCTTTTTTTAATTACAACCATCACAATTCTTTGTGTTTTAAAATTAATTAATACGTGGGTGACCTCCAGCCTGCCTTGGCGCTCCTCTGCCTCACGGAGCAAAAGTTGAGAGGCCCGTCTTTTGACCTTTTCCCTTAGCTCCTGCTCACTAGTTTTCACTGATCAAAAACCAGTTATAGCCCTGTACAGCGTGTTCCCTGGCACATCAGAGTCACGTCACGCGTGGCTGGCTTCGAGGTTCGTTACAGGCACAAAGCTGGCAGCCCGCACGCTGAAAAGTGCCGAACTATCAACCTTCCTGGCAGCTATGACTCTACAGGCTTGGCTTCAGGCCCCGTAAAAATACACTATGGATGCATGCCTGGGTAAAACTGGGCAAATTTGACTGTCGATTGCTCAAAGATTTCAGGGTCTGACAGGCAAGAGCTCCGGAAGTCGGAGTAGGAAGTCAGGCTCCTACAGCAAGAACTTTCTAGGAGGGGAGATGCGGGATTCCCCTGCACTGAGCTCAGAGAACATGCAAAGTCAAGCGTGTGCAGAAGCTGGTATACATAAAATCACTGTCAGAAAGAGTATGTTAAGAATTACTAGAAAGGTCATATGCCTGGGATTCTCCTAAGTGTTTATACCCAGTAACCCAGCTGCCAAGAATGAGCTGTTACCGGGGGTTACTAACTTAGTGGTTTTCTTGGAAGCCCACCGTATCGTCCTGACTTCCTGCGCTTTGATGGTCGAGGGGCTAGAAGCTGTACAGCAATTTCAGCCTCTCCTGTTGCTGTTGATTCAGAAAGTGTTTCAAATGGCAGGCTCAGCCAGCAACGCAAACTGCAGGCATAAAAAGAATAAAAATCCCTAAATTTAAGCAAAGACTGAAGCATGCCATAATTTTCTGTTTAAGTCAGTGTCAGGTTGGGCCTTGGATTCGTGAGCACAATGAGGAGTGTTTTGGAAAGTGGAAATTGCATTATGGCTTCTGTTTCCTTTCCAGGGAAGCATGTGAAGCACATTACAGAGCGAGGGAAGGTCGTGACTGCAGGGAACAGCACAGGATGTCTGAGAGGGAAAGGTGGGGCGAGAGGAGCTGCTGTAAAACAAGGACAGAGAAGCAGCAGGAGAGCATGAGGGTGAAAAGCGATAACTGAAAACCTTGCAATATCTTAATCAGAATTCTTTCACATAGAAGGTCCAAAAAAAAGCGTCCTCCCCATTACTTTTGTATTTCTGCCTTTTTTTTAATCTCTCATTTCAATTTAAATATGCATTGTTGGTTTGGTGGGGTTTTTTTCACATTCTGGCAATGTTATGAAATTTTTGAACTGCCAGACAGATAGAGCTAGTGTTTCAAAACCAGCATCTACGTGCGTGCGCATATTAGTGTGATGAAAATGCTGGACAGGCTGGGACTGATCAAAATGTATTTGCTTAGCCGCGATCAGTTAATAACACCACTGTGTATTAAGTATTGTGCTTGCTATATTGCGGCATGCACCTCCCAGCTATATTTCGTGCATCATTCCCTCTGTCCATAAAATTACTCCTGAGCCAGCCCCGCACTGAGTCCTAAGCAGGGTGGAAGCGATGCCATCCTTCCCTCCACTGCCGCTGTCTGGGGCAGCGGGAGGACCTCAGGCCTGTCGTACACAAGCAGGGGGAGCAGTCTGGGAAACAGCGAGAGGAAGAGCTCGCTTTCTCTGCTCTCCCTTTACTGTAGCAGCTACGTGCCTTTCCAGGATCGCTTATTTGAAGCACTTTGCAGCCCTACTTGCCAAGCAGCATCTCCGGCAATGTGCTGGGGAGAAAAGCGTATAGTTTGGCATAAAGGAAGTAAGCATAAAATGTCTATATATTTCTCAAAAGGCAAATTGTCTGAAAAGTCTCTCCGACAATAGCCCAAACCAGAACAAGCTGTAATTACATATCCTTTTGGTTTGCAGTTTATCTGATTTTCTCTCTGGTTTTGCAAGTATTCCACAGTTACGCTTCAGTGGCTCAGCAGCCTTTTAACAAACTGTAGAAGGCACCTATTGCCCAGACGCTGGCATTACTAAAAGAGAGAATGTACTATCCTTTAACCCTTTGCAAAATTGCATAGCTTAACAATATGGAGCAGTCTCAAAGTGATGACCTGTCCAGAAGGAGCCGGGAGGAGGGAGGTCAGGAATTGGGATGATTACCCACTACCTTTTCACTGTACAAGCTGCTGCTCAGGATATTTTGGTGCTTGAGTTAATAATCTTGCAAATATAACAAGTAAGAGAGGGAATGGCACAGAGGAAACTATTTAGAAGAAATTAAATATAAACAATACACCTTAAATACAACTGAGTAGGAGCAAAAGAAAGGAAATACTGTCCAAGTATCGTCTGTACCCAGTTTTAACAGGCAGGCGGGATTTGTTTACGGAAGCCGACAATCATCTCCTTCCTCCCTGCAGTAAAATGGATATTTAAAGGAAGTACTAGTTGGAATTTTGTGGAAGTACACCTTGCAAAGTAAAGCCTCAAAGGCAAGCCTGGTCCATTTGGGTTGCAACTCTGTGAACTAATTATTTAATTTAAAACAGTAAGCAGCAGCTAGCTAACTATTTAACTGATTCTTGACTTGGATGGCTTTTCAGTCCATGCTACCCTGGTGTCTGCCTTGCAGGGCTGTAAAACTGTGGTGAGAAGGCTGCTGGCTTCTGCATGGTGTACCGCGGCTGATTCAGTCTCTCCTCCATCAGCTTTCACCGTGGGGTCCTCAAGGTACCCTGATGGTAAAGCCAAAAATGCCCTGGACAGCAAAGCCAGTCTCTTTGAGGATCACTCACTACGTGGGTCTTGTACAAGCCTGGAGAGGGGCAAACTCCCCAGAACAGGTCTGCTTGCTCTGACGGAGGCATGGGTAAGCAGTGTGCAACCCCGCTGCACTTCTGTTGTTGGTCCAAGTAAACCAGTGTTTGCCAAGCAAATTAAATAAATAGCCCAACACCCCCCTTCCTCCAAGTAACATCAAGTCTAATCAAGAGTCCAAAGAGTAGATTTTTCAAAATGTCAATGACTGGATCAGAAGATCAAAGATGATTGACTATTTTATTTTATTTTATTTTATTGCAGAGAATGAGTTTTAAAAAATTCCTTATCAGCTTCTTTTTGAATGCCTGAAAGGGGAAAAAATTAAAGGGTGTTTAATAGCATTAGCAGTAGTATTCCAAAATGTATTGCATGCATTATTATCAATAGTATTGTAGAGATGCAGTGCCAGCAAATCATAGGTACAGAGGGATAGCAACAAATTAATTGGAGAACTAAAAAAGTACTGGAAATTAGGAAAGATTATGAGATGGAAAAGATCAGATGAGCAAAGTGAAGACTGAGAATGGCACGTCTTTCTTGCGCTAATATGGTAATTAAATAAAGCGAAGGCAGAGTGGGAATACTGATCTTCACATGCTTCTAACAACTTCTTGCCATACTCGGTCAAATTTCTGTAAAATTGCTAACGTGAGCTATTATTGCAGGATGAAAAGACCTTTATGCCAATATAAATGCATGTCTGGTGTGGAGCTCTGTCACTTCTGCAATGATAGTTTTGAAATTGATACAGTAATAGAGAGTGAGCTGGGCTTTGGAAAAACTGGTGGCTGAAGTTCACCTGCGGTAGCTTTAGCCTGTGTCTGCCAGTAGAGGACACGAGTCCACACTGGAGATCCAAGGCCCATAAACACTGTGTAATGCATACAGGGAAAAACAATTCAAACTCCCCCATGAATTGATGGGCTAACATTACCTTTCAGAAATGAGAGTTGGTATTATGGGAAAAGGTGCCATAAAATCTTAGTTCCCTACTGTTTGACAGTCAAGAAAAAACAGATCTAATAGCGTGGATTATTTAAGGAGAAAACAGAGAAGAAAACAGCAAACGTTATTGTGCCTCTGTGTTGCATTTGCTTCTGCTGAGGCTCTCAGAAAACACAGAAGAGGATGAGAAAAAGTGCAAGGAGGGGTGGCCAAAGTGATCAGAGGCTCGGGGTGGTCCCTGTACGCAGAACAGCCAAGTAGGAGGGGGCTCCTGCAGGATGGGGAAGAGTTGGCTGCCAGGCATGATGCTAAAGGTCTGTAAAATAACAGCTACTGGGGAAAGGGTAGCTGGCGGCTGATGAGCCAAGAGCTGGGAGGCTTGGGTGGATCTCCTGGGCATCCAGTTCAGAACAGACCAGAAGAGACAGTTCTTCAGATATGTAATTAAGCTGGGGAGCTCTTTGCCACATGAGGCTGTGGATGCTAAAATTTGCATGAGCTCAGGATGAGGCTGGGCAGGTTTGCAGAGGAGAAATCCACTGAGTGGTGGTTAAAAAACAAACTGACCTGCCTGGGTCAGAAAGTTGCTGAGCTGCAAAACATTGAAGGAGGCCAGGAGAGAAAGTTTTCTCCCTTTTTTTATGCTCTTCCCAATGCATCTTCTAGGCTACTTGCCCCTAGTGGCTTCTGCAGTTTAAGAAAGCCTTTAAAGGTGTTCGAGGGAGAGGAAGGGCTAAAGGAAAACAGGAATCTGGAGAAACCATCTGCTTGTGAAGGACAACAAATGCAAAAAGGGCAGGGGCGTGAAGGTCGCACAAGGTGGGGACACGGGAGGATGTGCAAATGAAGATCAGCCCCACAGCATCCCTCGAGGATGACAGTCCCAATGGCTGGGGCTGTCCTGGCACACGGAGGAGGTGCAGGTGTGGAGGCATGAGTAGAGCATGAGGAGGGCAGCTCCAGCCTCAGCAGGAGTGTTTTAGGGAGAGGCTGAAGCAGCACTGAGATCCAAAGACATGGCTGGAGGCCGGGCTGGGAAGGATCTGTCCCCCTGCCTGCTTTGCCCTGGCCCATACCTGGAGCCCCAGCCTCTGCGTGATCCCCTGGTGAGGATGCCTCAGGGGCAGGAGGAGGCCAGGGAGACATGCTGTGCCGCAGCCCTCAGCTGTGGTGACGTGGGGAGTTTGGGGGTGCACACTTTGTTGGGGGTCCGTGGGTGGGAAGCTGGGGTAGAGGGGGCAGTCTCAGGAGGAACTGTCTCAGGGCCAGTGAAATGAAGACATTTTGCGTTACAGTCTGTGGACTTTCTGGAAAAGCTGACTGAAAGCTTTTCTCTTTTCTTTGCAGTTTTGTGCTAACAAACTGGGGTCCCCTAAAAAGTTTTACGCTCCATATGGTACCACGTGTGAAGTTAAGAAAGAACCTGAGAAGGAAAAATGAGCAATATAAGGATGCCAACGAACTACAAAATCCCTGCCTATATGGGGCACTAGAGGCCATGGAGACTTGGCTCCCAAATTTTGGCAATGCATTTAAAAATTGGTACCTATTCAGTAATCATTCTTCCATAAAGAAACACTAACCTATTGAGCCATAAGATTTTTAAGCCTCCAGGATCCACTGGCCCCAAATTGGAGATGACCGCAGAGGCAGTACTTGTCTTGAGCAAGTTTGATGTCCACTTTGCTTGCCTAACCTCTAAATTAGTAGCCTTCTGGAGGAGAGGGGGGTGCTAAATGAACTCCATTCCCACTCATTAAGACCTGAAGGAGCTGAGCAGCTCTTCGGTCTGTCCCTCTCCCCAGTCATCTCAACCCTAGCAGTCGCAGGCTGGAGCAACCACTGGCGATGCCTCTGCCACTTGCGTAAAACACCCCAAGTTACCAGTTCCCCCAGGGGTGGGTTCTCTGACCCCACGCACCTCAGCCATGATGTCTGCCAGCGCGGTGAGAGCCTGGCCTGGCTCCAGGTTTGCGAAGGTCCTGGTGCCACCCAGCAAAAGGCTTGATCCCCTGCACAGGGCTCTGCTGCGCCAGAGGTGTTATGCTATCAGTGAGATTTGTATTCTTTTCAGTGGGATTTTGCTAAAAGCAGTTGGAAAGCTGCTGCCTTGAATATCTGATTTTTACCTCGACAGTTTCTCTTGACGTTTCCACAGCTTTAACATTATTTTTCCCTCTCCTTCCTTCCTTTTCTGTGCGTTGTTTTTCTGTGGCAGTCTTTTTCTCTTCATTGGTTTTGCTTCTGTAAAGGACTTTGCATAATGTTTTCCTTCAAATTGTTCCATTTCAAAGTTTTCTCTTTATTTCAAACTTCCTAAAATGCTGAGAGACTCTGCTGTGTGGTTTCTAGGTGTTCTTTTGCTTTACAGTGTCCTTTTTCTCTTAGGCATTTTCCCTTGAACAGCTCTACGGTGGTGATAGCATGAAAAATCTCTGTATCCCCTCTGTGTCTCTGTACAGAAGTCTAAAATGTCAGAGAAAGAGAGACAAAGCAAGCATTTTTTAATATAAAAATAAAGGATATTTATTTATAGGATATTTATTTTCAAAAATTCCCTAATAGCATGAAGAAAAACTTTGCCATTTTATAAAAAGTATGTGCTTATTTTTTTTCATACATTCTAGTCATACCACAGGCTTTCCACAAAAAGAACAAGATTTATTTTTGTGCTGTGTGCCCAGAATGGCTACTGCATGACTGTCGTCCTGCGACAGTCCGTGCCAGGATTTGGTGCTGAGAAGGTGCAGCCTGATGTTTAGAGGCAGAGTACTCCTAGTTATACTGGGGGCACCTGTGAACAGCAGGGGCTGCAGGTCTCTGAATCAGGATGGGTTTACATTTTGACTTGCTGTCAGAGAGTGGTATAGCATTCCATGTATTCTGTTACAGATATTTGGGGGAGTATGTCTCCTGAAGTCCTCTCAAACAGGTCTTTTTCAACTCAAACCCTCCATTCCTGGAACGGTTTCACGTGTGTGGCACTGGGTCTGATCTGAAGCCCACCAAGACTGGCGAGCGCCTTTCTGCTGGTACTTAAGTCAGGCTGTAACTGGATTTAAAAAGTGACCTACATCTTTCGCTCTGTATCTCAGGCTCTCTTTGCGTAACCATCCATAGGTGGTCTAAATTTACCACTGCCATGTGAAAACCTGAATCCACGAGCAGCGGTGGGTCTAGCTATTTAAATTGCTTTTTGTCCTGATTTCAGAACTATGAGCAAGACTTGCACTTAACCAGTTTTGTCAGCAGGACTAGGCTGGTGAGTATTTTCTGTGGTTTCTGTTTTCCAACAGGAGCTACGGTGGGGACCAGCAAAAGATCACTTTAGCAGATATTCCTTCTTTTGCTTACTGAGCTGGGTTTGCTAGCCTGGTCTGTTTTTTTGCTTTCCAGTATAGTCATTTTTAGACTGAGAGACCTCTTTTGGCTTGGAAGTTCTGCCACTGGACTTCAGCCTTTTTGAATTTCAGATGCAGGCAGATACAGGTGGACTTCCTACAGCTGTGTCTTGCCCTGCTGCTGTTTTGCCCTGCTGCAGGGGCAAGATAGTGCCAGTCAGCCAACACCTCCAAGGGGTCATTAGCAAAAGCTATGGGACTGCAAGTGGGTCCTCAGATTTCAGCTCTGTCACCCCAAGCAAGCTGATGGGTTTATAAGTATCTGCTTAATATCTCAGGAAAGGCGGACACTCCTTTTGAAGACAGTATTGGACCTTCTGTCATCTCCTTTCCTTATGAACACTCTCACTTCGTATGTAATGTATGACAGAATCATCAGTTAAATTAGTGGAGCAATACTGCTTTGGAGCAGTTGCTGTTCGTGCAGAAGGGGAGGGTGGGCTTTGGGAGTGAGGCTGGGGTCTCTGGTAGGCACCGGCGCATGAAGGCTGCGACCCATCCTCAGGGCAGGTGAGCGAATGGCGTCTGGCTGACCACTTGTGGAACAAATGGGACACCTTTGCCTTATGAGACAGCTGAGACAAACGCTGTTTAAACTGTTTAAAATGGGCTATATTAATATAGAACTTTTAGTTTAGCACTGGGAAGGTAGCGTGTGCTGTTCATTACTCACCTCTCTCAGCCTTTAGGATGAGGGCTGTTTTTTTCTCAGGGTGCAGCTGGTCAGAAGTCCAAGAAACTGTTGTGGTTTCTGGGATTTGAGCAGGTCAGCCAGGCAGATCAGCTCTTGAATCCCAGCCGGAGATGCAGGAGCTGGGCAGCAGCGGACCATGTAGAAAGCAGAAATGCAATGCAGAAGCTGAGGCCAGTGGTCAGCAGTGGCTGGTTCTGCTTCTTCCAGCTTGGGAGAGGGATTATTTCAGCCTAACAGAGCTCCCTGTGACTGTGCGGTGCAATGGTCCCAGCAAAGGGCACAGTGATTCACCCATTAAATGGGTGCCGCAAAAGCATGAGCGATTCCCTGCTGTTTATAATAGGGGTACCTTGCATTATGCCTGATTTTTTAATTGTGGTAGTATAAGAACGCTTTCTGGAATGAAGAGAGTATTATGTTAAAGTGTCTGTTGAATCAAACTGATTTCTCATACGGTGATTTCTCTCAAGGTGGAGATAATGTTCCCAGAGACAGCTGCATGGGAAAACTGGAGGTGTCTTGGTCACATCTTCCAAGAGCAGCAGACTGTCTTTTTCTTAGATGCAAACTATCGGGTACGCAGGGGGCTGAGAGGGTTGTTTCTCAGTTAGTTATGGTGGTTAACACCAAAGCACTCGATCACATGAGTGTGTCAAGCTACTGTTTATGCAGCCAGATGCTTGCTGCCATGACTTAAGGTTTCATAAATTAGGCCTTTATATATTCTGCAAAATACTAACAGGTTTTACTCTCCCTGCACACTCCTCATTCGTTGCTGCATAACAGCAGAGAGCAATTTAGCTCCCTGGCAGGGTATTTTAGTAAGACAGCAAATTGTCTCTGTTTACTTACGGTATATAATTCAGTAATTGTACTGCAAATCTTGGCCAAGTTCCTGCATAGTTGGGGCCCAAAAAAAGCTCTTAAATTCATATTTAGGTTCCTAAATAAAAGGTCTGATTTTTCAAGTATTGAGTCCATCCTGACTCTTGTTAACTTTTTGGAAGCCAGTAGGCTATCAGCATTTTGAAAATCAGGCCTGCTACTTATACCCACACTTGTATGGGGAAGCCAAACTGTGTTTTAGACTCCTTTTAATACTTGTCTTTGTAGTATTGCAGTGCCTGTTTTATGCCCTCCATTGCCATAATTCCTAGTGCAGCTTATTCATGTTGACAAACTATCAGTTTGGATTGATTAAAATGTCCAGTAAAAAAAGTTGCCAGCAAGGTTGTTATTTGAAATCTTTGCTGGAAGATGAAGAGATGCACAGAGTAAGAATATTTCTGGCAAGTCACTGGGTTTTTTTCATAAAAGGGCAGGCTATAAATACCATCTTTCATATAACATATGCTTCACTGCCTGTGCCTGACAACAAACCTGAGTTAACTAGGGTTCATCAGAAAGGCTGATTGCCCTCAATATTAGGATCTTCAGTGCCTCTTGGTGAGATTTTTCTCCCGTGTGTGAGTGCAATAAGGCTTCCTTTCCTTTCTGTATATAATGTCAAGGAAAGCCTGATTCATTACTTCAGGGGCTGAGCTAAATTATTTCCTCTGGACAGTTTTAAAAGAAATCGTTTAAGCCTCAAATACCTACGCTAGCTGCAGCAGCAGATGTGTGAAAGAGTGGGCATTTGCTTTGCGTCTTGCTGCTCATCCTCAAGAAGAGGATGCTCTCCTTAATCTGTGGGCTCAGAAGCACAGCAGAAGGACTTTTTGACCTAAGATAAAACAATGACAAAACCGTTCCTGTGGAAGGACAGCATGCAGGCTCTCTGGGATGCTTCTAGAATATATTACTGAGGATAACTTGGTCTTTCTTTTCAAAAGAAAATCATGCCGATGCCTTTAGGGGAAAAAAAAAAGTGTGGTGAGGGGAAAGGGAAGAAATTATTCTTGGTAATATTTAAAAGTTGCTCGATTCAGAGGGCCATGGAATGGGAAGATTTAACATAAAATCAGCAGAGTGATCTGGCACGATTGCAAAGGCGACTTTGAAAGAGTTTCTCATTTTGGTCTCGGAGATCTTTAATTTCTTCTATTCAGAAGCCCCGGTGGATCAAAATTTGCAGCATTTTCAGTAATCGATGTGCATTTTTATTTCTCAAATGGGGGCCACTCCTGAGAAGAGAGTTGTGTTTTGTAAACATTATTTGGCTGAGACTGACTGCGTGTTTCCACCCCCCTTGCAGAGGCACAGCGATAGCTGGAATCGTTTTCGGTATAGTATTTATAATGGGAGTGATTGCCGGGATTGCCATCTGTATCTGCATGTGCATGAAGAACAACCGTGGGACTCGAGTAGGGGTCATCCGAACTACGCACATCAACACTCTCAGCACATACCCAGGTAAGGAAGCGCAGTGACACCCTACAGGAGTGCCCGTGTTCACGGCAGAGGTGTATCTTTGGATAGTTACGGCTGCAGGGTAAATGGGGGATGTGAATATGGCAGGCGGCTCTTCGCGGTCCGGCGGGGAACGGCACGACTCCCCGCTGAGAAACGCAAGACGGCTCAGCGTGCGCAGTGTTGGTCGGTGCAGCGCTCTGCCCGGGCTAATTTATTCAGCTACTCAGCGGGCTAGTGAGATCTGGCAGGGTGCCATACTCACACAGCTGTATGGCTTGCGGTGCCCGCAGCAGCACATGGAGACCTCGCTCAGGGCAATGCTGCATTGTGCAGGGTAGTCCTTCTCCCTGTGCCAGAGGCTCTCTGGCGAGGGATCAGTTGTTCCTCTTTTGTGTTCTGGTTCTTGTAATTGCTCTTGTTCGCGTGCAGTCAGCTCCCTTTCATTGTCCGATATAATGGGGGTCCAGCGTACCACAGAGCGGGGAAAACCTGGACAATAAGGTCTGTGGATCATAGCGCAAAGGCTTCGAGTGGTGCCACGTGGAGCCTAATGCAGCCCGAGCTGGCTGGTACTGGGCCAGAGCTCACAAGCCCTGCTGGATGCTGCGGGATCCCAGATGACTTCTACGAAGGCACAAAAGTGCCTTTGCGGTGTGTTCTCTGCTGTGTGTCCCGGGAGGGACTGCTCGCTGGCCGGCGTGCAGTGCTGGATCCAAGCTAGCTCTCTGCATCCTCCTGGCACCGTGCCTGAACCGATAGGAACTTGGAGCATGGTGCAGAGATGCCCATTGTGCCTCAGTCAAAGTTAGCTGGGGTCTGGTGGTGCTTGTAAGCTCCAGCTTAGTGCTGGACGTGCTCAGTGCAGGCTGGTCTGTGGGTTTAACGTCTTGGTGTGATGTTTTTTTAGGCACAGGGTAGCACCAGGGGGCGGCACAGAGCCTAAGTCACAGGCTCTGGGGCACCCCAGGGGACAGTAGGGACCTCTCACGGGTCTGCTCCAGTGCAGTTGTGCCCATAGAGAGTGGGAGCTGCTACATCAGGCTGTAACTCTGTGCAGAGCCGCGCTCTGCACCGTACTTGTCAACTTGCGTCAGTCTAGGATTGGGGTCCGGGAGCACCTAAGGTGGATCCGCACCGAGCCAGCTGGGATCTGCAAGGCTCATTTGTCTGGGCTCCCCACCACGTGAAAGTGGCCACGTTGTTGAAGACCCTGGAAGCAGCATAACAGTATTTATGCAATGCATCCATATCTCTTCTTCAGCGACACTGTTAAATACAAATCCAGGAGCGATTGCCTTGGGATAACTTGAGAGTTCACTGTAATAAAAGTCAATGGTGTTTCATGGATGAAGTCCCCTCATCCCACTCTTAGAGATCCCCTGCCTTTATATTCCCTCCTGTTGCAAAGGTTGCAGCAAACGCCAGGTGCATTATGTATACTTACAGGCAAGCTATGCAATATTTATTATGTGTTCCTTTATCACATTCACTGCTCTGAGTGTCTTGTTTTCTCCCTCATGCTCTTCCTTCCCAGTTAAACTAAAACCATCTATAATCATCCTTATCATTGCAACATTGTTTTGCATAGGGAGATGAGTAATGAAAGAAAATTGCAATATTCTCAACCACGAATCGCTGAAGAGCTACTTCAGAATCTAATAGTCACTGCAAACTGTAAAAACAAGAGCAAAATGTAGTTACAGCCAGGGCCGTAGCCTTTTCCTCCCCAAGTCTGCTCCTGCAATGACTCACCCCTATCTCTCCGCCTCCGGGAGTTTCACTCTGCACGCTCCCCATTTTTGGTGCAAACATTAGTTCGAGCAGTTCTTCCTCTCAGCAGCAGCAGGTTTTTGGCGGATGGGGAAGCTCTGAAATTATATTTGTGTTCCCAGCTGTCATGAACACTTTGGGAGTAATGACTGACCTGGTTTTGGCTGCAGGGTTTGTGACCAACCCTTTCCCCGCTGCTATTACCTGTTTTAGAGAGCAATGGCAAGTGAGGGGATGCCCTTCCTGTGGCTTCAGCCACAGTGTCAGCAGGTTTTCAGAGAGCAGAGGGTGCTTTTTGTGGCACACTGGGATTTGAGTCTCTTCTCTCCATCACAAACATCCTAGGTTTCCGTTTCCTGTCTATTCAAGTGCTATTTCCCTGCCAGTCTGCCTGAGGCATCTAGGGGGGGGTCAGGAAAGCATCCATGGTGACATGAACAAAGAGCAGCTGACTGTGGACCTTAAATTTGGTAATTCTCATGAGGTCTTGATATGGAGCTTTCGGTTCCTACCGTGCTATCATTCTGCAGCATTTACTGTCTTTTTGATCATAGAATTAATCCTTCTTCTGAAGGTTGAGAAAATGTTTTCAGCTGTTTGTGAATGTTTTTGTTGTTTCCTAAATGCCTGCCCAATTTACAAATGCGGGGCTCTCCTCAGATGTCTCCACTGGAGTGAGCACGACGAAAGCTTTGTTCTTCCTCAGCCTGAGCCCTGGGAATGTCCGGGGAAGATGTCCAGCATTTGCCCTGGAAGGTGTGACACTGCTGTGCAGCGAGGAGCTTTCAGCTGTGTGTGGCATGGCGTGGCATGGCATGGCATGGCATAGCACAGCACACGTCTCCTGGGCATCCAGAGGGTGGTTGAGAGGTCTGTGGAGATCAGCAAAAGCCCTGGACACACCATCAAACTGAGAAGACATAACTCCATGTTGCTGCTGAAGGGGACAAAAGGGAGCGGATCTCATAAAAACCCAGTCTTTCTCCCCTGAAAAAGCTTAGCTGTGCCACATCACGTTGGTATCATCTGCCACATGGTCACTCAAACACTGTTAACATCACAATGTGTCGGTGGGTACAGGCTAAGCAGTGAAGGCAAGGGCAATAAGCAAAGTCTTCCACTGACATAAAGTGACTATATAATGACAGTCTGAAAAAAAAGTGAGTGCATTGCCAGAAGACTTTATGTCTGTTGTATGGAAGTCTGAATGTCAACTAAAAAATACTTGGGGGCCTGCATCTGAAAAAAAGTTGTTTAACTATCTTCTTTTTTCTCCCATTTCAGTGGCTCCACCACCGTACAGTTATGAATACGAAATGGAGTACCCAGCTGACCTACCTCCGCCTTATACTCCAACTCCACAGACTTCGATACAGTATCCCCCACCCCCTCCTTACCCTGGATATTCAGGGAAATAATCACATGGCTTCGCATGGATATTAACAGCCTGTTGAAACAGCCAGCACTGTTGGAACAAACACTGTCAGCTCAGGGACAAATAGGGTGGGGTTTGCATCAGCGCATATGGCCAGGTGTTGGAATAACCCAGGAGGGCTGTCGTGGTCAGGATAAAGTCCGCTCTGGACCGTGACGTTTCATGATTAGACAATGCGTGACCAAAGAAACAGCTCCGGGAGAGTAGTGCTTGGCGTCAGAGCTTAGCTTCAGCTGCAGTTACAGCACGTGGGAGTGGGGGTCTTCCCATATAAGAACGTGCAAGTGATGCAAACGGTTCAACGACCCGTTCCGAAAGCGCGAGAGGGAGCTGCTGGGGCTTATTCTGAGGGAAAAGTCCAACTGTTGTTTCCAAGTATGTGTTACGCCTTTCCTTGAAATGAGGAGAATAAGGAAGAGCAAGGAAGACTGAAGCTATTTTCAGTTCCTACTTCAGGCTGATAATACCCAATGATCAGCTGTGCATGTTGGTCTGATAAGCATATTACAAAGAGAAGTGCTGTCGGAGTTATTTAATAACCAAAAAATATTTTTGGCCAAGTACAGGTTGTTATAAGTGCCTACTTTTAAACAGTTTTGAGACTAGTTTGTGGCCTCAAATGTAAACATAAAGAGCATTTTTATATGTGAAATACACTAATTTATAGCTGATTTACCTGGACTTAAATACTGTATACATTGGAAATATGCTACAATGTCTTTTATATCAGCAAATGATACTTTGATTTTTTTAAAAATACTGAATGGGGAAATTCATAAGTGGGAGAAGAAATACAACCCAAATATAAAACATCATAATTTGTCTTCATTTGGATTGCATAAAGACTATTTTTTTAAAAAGAAATCATATTGTTTACCAGTAATAATGATATTCAGCCTAACCAAAGAGATGAGCAGAGAGACTGTGAGCATCAGATTACTTTTGAATGTCATCCTGGGCATTTTAAAACTATAAGTCATCAAATAATATTTTCTGCCTTTGTCACACGTATTGTTCAAAATTGCTTAATCTCTCCTATGTGAGGTACAGGCCTTCATGATTTAAAACGTTCCATGTACTTACGGGACTAACTGTAATTCAGCAGCAGCTATTTGACTTCAGAATAGAGTACCTGGTTACCTAAAGTATCGTCCTTCAATGGTAAGACTAGTATTTTTATCAATTTTATATGCGAACCACAAAGACAGCGGTTCTCGTCAGGGATTTAAAAGTGCTGAACGTCCTTGGTTTGAGTTGGGTGGCTGGGCAATTTGAGAATGCTACAGCCAAAATAGCAGAAGGTGACAAAAGTATGGCACCTAGACTTCGGGACAGCTGTGGCATCAGGTCCGTTTCAGAGGGAGAGACTGCAGGTTACCTCTGATTTCCAGAGATCAGAACACATTTAAATGTTTTCCAGTATAGCCGTCATCTTTTCAGGTCTATCAGTGGACTGATGAATAAAACCACATCTTGCAAAAAGTGGTACCGTATCCAAGAGAGGTCAGCTGACAACCTCTTGTCACTCTCTAAGTCAGATATTTTTGGCATTCGGTCCTGATTCAGGGAAGAACTCAAGCAACCTTTTAACTTTGAGCACAGAAGTTACTCAGAGGCTTTCTTGTAAACAAGACCTTATTGACTGTTCTTGCTCAGATTTTGTAATTCTATTCGTCCTTTCCAGGCTGACTAAGCTTATCCTCTTGAAAACCCACTTGAAAGCACAAACGGCCTCAGTTCTCGCTGCTGTAAGTGCAGAAGACCTGTGCTGTGGCCCTTGGCCAAACTGAGCCTCGAGTCACAGGCTCATTAGCTGCCTTGGCATTTGTAACCCAGTCGGAGGAAAACTGAGCTGTGTCACAGGTTTTGGTTGCCGCTAGTTCCTCGGAGTCTTCTCCGGGGAAGGAAAGCTGTATTCTCATCTGTCCCAAACATGTTTTCTTTACAATTATTTCTGCCCTGGGCTGTACCCTGCAACATTTCATCTGGTACCATGACCTCTCAAGAGGCGGATATTCCTCAGCTGAAATCCTCCCATGAAGGGTAACCTTCTGCATGTGGTGTTTTGGCAGTCCGTACTCAAAACCATCTGCTGGGGTATTGATGTGCCTGCCAGCGTGGTGGCCAGCATGAAGAACAGAATAAGCATCATTTTCTCTGTGGGAAATCCTGCTCCTACCACATCATTCTACGCTAGTACCTCAGCACTTTCCAGTTGATCACACCGGATGATATTTCTGTGCCAAAAAGTTACCTATAGATAAAGTGTATTGTCATTTTTCCCATTCTTATATGTCATTTCTTTATGCTGAACATGCAGGCACACAAATCAAAGAGCAGTTTGCATTTGATGAATCCAGTCTCCTGAAAAATACAGAGAAAGAAAACTATCCTATGGATCGTAAATCTTCCCTTAGAGGAAGAATTTCTCCAGCCGTGACATTTGTCGGAACAAGTTACAAAGCAGGTTTCTTAAATAAAAAGGCATTTCTGGAAAATGACTAAAATCTTTCATCACAGAGTCCTCTTATTTTTCAGCTTTGCGATTCTGTGTTGCCTCTGATGATACTGCACACAGGTCGTAGTGACTGAAGTACCTGCAATGTATGTCTGGTTTATTCCAGGGGAAAATTATGGAAGTAGGAAATTGAGAATTTTGTAGAGCTATTTGTTTGCTATGAAAACACTAGTGAGGAAGTTGCTTTTAGTATCTTGATTAATTTTCTGCAGATCTACATATATTGGGCCATACCAGACAATGATTGTTATCTCAAAGGACGCCACGTCTCTTGTCCTTGCTAAAGGCATAAACCGAAAAGGTGTTGCCCTTCCAGCAATCTGGGTAAAACTAGTACAGAGTAGCCCCTTTTCAGAAAGAGGTGGTGATGGCACTGAAAAGAAGCAAGCAAACTGAGACAGTCAAAGGGAAGGAGGGAGTCTGAAAGATTTATAAAAGTAAAGGAATAGAACAAAGAAGTTGCTGCATAAACTAATGAGAGCATTTGCTGATGCTGAAGCTGTGTTAATTTAGTTGAAAAAGTTGAAGTGTTGTTATACCTTAAGTGTTACACCTTAAGTGTTATTTTCTCTGTGTGGAAACATGTAATTTGTTCAACCCCTCCATATTCAAAGTTCCTGCAGCGCAGATCTTGCCGGCCAGTAGTCATTTATTGTGTTCCACAAGAACAGCTTGCAGATGAGTGGGTTAGTACAAAGAGTTTTTTCTTAGTCACACCGACTTATTTCAGTCTCATGCCCTACATCATATTGTAAAGTAAGAAAGAAATACAAAAATGTAATCTGTGGCTGAGAAAGGCCAAACAATCTTTTGCTTTTCTTGCTTGTCAGGACAATAGCGCTAATTTGGTCCGTGAATGTAAGGTTGCCCAGGGCAGTTCATATCCTTGAGCCACATGCTACTGATTTTCTTGCGGTCTCGGGTTGTTCTGCCTTTGGCTTGCAATTTCTAGGCTTAGCTGGGGAGGCGGAGCAGGAAGGTCACTGTGTCAGGAGTACAGAACCTGGGCCCGGCAGCCTTTCTCCTTGGTTTCCTAGTTTAGCACATTAGATGACTGCCTGGTTGCACGAGTGCTGTTACGGATTGGAAGCAGCAGGAGTTGCAGGTGCTTACAAGGGCACATATGCTTCCGTACGTGCTGATGCCAGTCCTCCTTTGTGGAAAAAATTAAATTCTGTGTGATGTCTTAGTTAATCATGTATCGGGGATATTTCAAGCCATGATTCATTTCGCAGACTTAATTTAATCTGGCATTTCTTTAACTTTTTTTTTTTCCCAGAAAGAGCTACTTCCAAACCGGTTAGCTCTCTGACAGCCTACTGTTTCTAGGGTATATACCAAACAGCAGGAGAAATGTGTTTAAGAGCTAATGACCCATTTGGGAGACTTTACAAATTAGGTAATAATCAGCTGGAGGAGTTAAAAGGCCAAGGCAAAGCAAAGGGAAGTTAATGTGCTAGGCTGCCATTATCCAAATGACACACTCAGATGAAAGAATCATTAATGCTATTATAAGCCTTTTTTAATTAATGAAAAATGTAACGGTATTCTTTTTTTAATGTTGGTAACTTTGAAAGATGCAGTTTTACCAGTGTACTAGGCCAGGATTTCAATAGTGCCACAATGAAAAGCTTAGATTGCTCCATAGAGCACCTGGATCGATACTAACACTGTTCTTGGTATAGTAGAAATAGAGTCTTTCAATTTAAAGCAAATGTTCTCAAGACCCTTTGTGAAATCACAGGATGTAATGGGGTAGTTCATAAAAGGGTGATAGCTGTCTATTAGAATAGTAAATGTTTGGCATTTCTGCATTCACTTTCGTGCTGGAAGCTCTCCAAATGCTTTAGTAACTAGAAAAATAATTATTTTAGTCACCTTGGAATAAAACACAACAGGTATTTAGCAGCACACGGTAATGGTGTGTAACACCTTGAGGCAGAAATTGTGCAAAAGAATTAAGAGAAATTTAATAGATTGCTTCATTTTCACTAAAATGTCAGTGCTTGGACAAAACACCTCGAGAAAATAACAACCAGGACCTTTTATCAAGTGATCCCTATTATTACTTTCCGGTGGGTACACCCAGTCTAGTGGTGGGGTTTATATTGCAGCAATGTCTGAGGTCCGAAAAGCAGAGCTCCGGTCCAAGCCTGGGTTGCAGTTCACCCATTGTAAAAACACCCTTCCCGCTCCGTTATTTTGGTGTGCAGCCGAAAGAGATGAACGAAGAGGAGTAAAGGGAAGGGTGATGGTCCTTCACTTCACAAAAGGAAAAGAGAGGTGGGGAGAAACCCCAGAGAAGATGGTCAAGACTTTCTGATGTATGATCTGCGGAGGGTGGCTCGCTGGTGCTGTTGCCAGTGACTGTCACTTTAGGAAAAGTGAGAGCAGTGAGCACGGAGCATGCTGAAGAGCGGCCGCACAATCAGGAGAACAGCCCAGAGAAATATCTAGGGAGCTCCGGCTTGGGCATCATGTAATTCAAGGTGCTGGAGGCAATAACTAGAGCAGAAATGTTTGTCTCTCTGGTTTGCTGTGAAGATTAGATGGTCAATATTTACACAGCACTGGAAATGGAAAATGTGAATTATTTCTGTTATGCTATGCACCGTTAGTACTTTGCGTCCTTGGTGGAGAATAGGAGAGGGCAGCCTTGGGATGCCATTGCTATCACAGTGATGACTAAGGATGGACTAAAGCCAACAGAAACAAAAGGAAAGCCAAAGACTGAGGTGTTTCTGAAGAAAGTTGGGGTTTTTTTGTCAGTCTAGCATATGGAGCTGGTTCCTTCATGGAGGCGAGCTGGCCTGCTGCCAGCGAAGGCAGCTGATTTTAAACAGCTGAAGCCTGCAGGAGGGACGCTGAAGTGGGAACTGGCTAACGCTGGTTTTCCCCAGGCCTGAGGCTTCACCTGAGCCCTCTGCTCACGCGTGGGAAACCTGCTGGGGGAGGAGGCTTCACGGCAGATCTCCATTGATGCCAAGGTGGCCATCTTAGCCCTTAACACATCTCAGCCCTTCGCAAGACATCTATTATATGTTCATTTTCAGGGGCGCAGGCAAAGCCATTTTTTCATGGCGAGTGAGCCATCCCCGGCTTTCTCTCAATAGATCCCCCATTGTATTGATGGGAAGTCCTCCGTTACAGGAGCAAATCTGGATACTGGTGTGGCCTTTTGCCAATTAATCCAAATTGCCGCGTCTTTTTTATGTTATGGCGTATTTACTGGTGACTCATCTCATTGCCCTTGTTTTACATGCTCCCTCAAGATCCCTTAGGGCTGCGTCCTTCTTTTACTGCTGCTTGCCAGAGAGCTTTTCTGCAGAGCACTGGATCACAGGAACAGATTTTCCTAGCGGACCTTTCCCTTTTCCCCTACATCACCACTGCAAGGAGCTGCCTGGGGAGGCTGGGCTCTGCGAGGGTCACCATACCTTGGCTTTAAACATCACCTCCTCTGCAAGGCAGGATGACCAGCTGTTCAGCAGCGATCCTGAGGTCGTCCTCAGCCCGAGCTTTGCTTGTGATGCAACTCCGCTGTCTCTGTTTCCAAAAAATCCGCATGTGGTCAGTAAGTTTAGAAAGAGGAAGGGAAATGGAAAAAGAAGTCGTGCCCACATCTGCACTCTGGTTTAGCTCAGCTCTGAGGGATGTCTTTTCCCCCGTGTATTGCCTGCTATCGCGTTGATAGGATGTCTCATTTTTTCTGACTGTTTCTGGTTTCCTTGGCTGTAGAGCGTCTTTAACGGGAGGGGAGGGTGTGCTGTGGGCATCTGTGCAACTGTAAAGCCCAAACATTCCCTGGGGCTACCTTGTGATTTCAGTACCTATAGCCTCCTGCTTTGTGTCTGGACCTTTATGAGCAATCGCTCAACTGGGAAATTGTTTTTACCCTTTTTCTTGAAGTATAATACGCTCCCTGGCTTAATTTTTAAGATATCTGATGTCCCTTGGTCTTATACGGGCAGGTAACTTGTTGGTGACTAGGCTGTACTTAATTAAACAAAATGTTAATCTGTGGCTGGAAATCCAGTGAACCTATGTACTGGGACTCAAACTCTTTCATTATACCCTGAAACTTGAACGATAACTTGACGACTACAGATTATATAGATTGTGCGGCAGGATATGTGGAACATATACATGGGATAAATCTGTGTATTTGTGTCTGGCCCTTAGTTTAAGGCTGAGTATCATAGGAGTGAACTGCTTTGTTATGGTAATGAGCAGCTCGGGGTGGTCGATTACTTGCCAAGGCATAAAGGAATACCAGGGTACCTGCCATTTATTGAGAGCTAAGAGACAAGGTTGTTTCTCTACCTGCTACCTCACATAACAAGAATTTATGAAATCATCTCAGGCTGCCCTTGTCAATTATCATCATCATTATTTCCGTGTTTAAAAACAAGGCAGAGTTCTTGTGGGCGTTCATCAAAGTAGTGCAGTCTCCACTACGCTGTCTCAGCTGAGATCTCATCAGGTAAATTCTTGAGATTTAGGAACGAAAATAAATACGTATGTGCTGCATTACTGTTCCTCGTTTGGTGGTGCTCTTCATGTGATGTGAAGGGTGGGGGATCAGATTGGGAAATCAGCAGATACGTGTGTGTGTACGTAGTGGTGCACCTGGAGATAAACCATCCCAACTGGGTGATGGATTTGGGCTCCTTACCCACAAACGGTGAACCTATGTGTAAGCAGCCGGCCGCGGCCCTTGCTATGCCGTCGCTGTAGATCCATCTTCCAAATGGTCCCTGTCACATCTGAGAGACTGGTAGAGTAAAACAAGGTTGCCACCAGCTCTCACTATGTGATTACAATCAGACTAGGGCAGTTTAGTAATTCTTCCCTGCTGGGGAGGGCTCCCTCTCCCCAGCCATGAGTCCCCACACCCCGCTCTACCCACAGCTGCTCCCCGGTTCTGCAGGGGTTCGTGTGCGGCACCCGCAAAGCAAATGGGGACATGGCAGTAAGTCAGCTTGGCAAGAGCCAATACTTGCTTTCATTAAAATCCTTCTGGTTGCTGGTGTTTATTGATGATTATAATTTCTGATCAGCTTCAAGTGAGTGAAACTGAGGACAAGCTGTCACTAGTGACATGGTGCAGAGAGGGGATGCTGTATGTCTCAAAGGTAAGATTGACCTGGTGATCAAGAAGCCTGGGAAAAGTCACAGCATAAACATGTAGGTTTATTGATGCTTGTCTTTAAAAAGCCGCAAGAGTCGCATGCTGATGTTCCTATGCCTTCCACACCTGTCATATTCATCTAAAAAAAGATCAGGAGCCCAACCAGTCTCTAACTGGCAAGTGCAGATTTTTTAAGCCTGATCTACTCAGTGGTAAGCTTGGACAGTGATGCTTCTGACATTAGTGAGGATAATAAAAGGGATCGATTCAGATCTTAGCTCTTGGCTTAGGGGAAGTGAGGGAAAACGAAGCATCCTGCTAGTTGGAGCTCAAGATTCACTGAAGTTTTAAAGCACTTCTCCATCCATGGATGACAAACTTACTTTGATCATGATAGTGAAGGTATCTGACGTGTTTTCATGCATGAAATAGGCCAGCAGTGATCAGTTCTGTCTACAACAGAAGAATAATTCTGGTCTAGACAGAGCAAAGTGTGTGTTTCACCTGGGGCTCTGTTCACCATGACCCTCATGTAAGTCTTGCATGATGAAGTTGGATTAAGCAAAGTGGGATCTACATCCAGAAAAACACGTTTATATCAATTTGATGAGCTGGTGTTTTCAACCTTTGCCACTGAGAAGGGCAATTAAGTCTCTGCCATTTGCTTCTTCCATGCCCCAGGAGTAAGAAAGCAGAGTACAGGCTGACCTCTGGCAGGAGCTCTGCCTGTCCTTGCCCTCCTGCAGAGCCTGGTGACAGCGTGGACAGAGGGAATGGGCACAGCTCCGAGCATCTGCATCCAGCCTTGGGAACTGTTATACAATTACCTGGCCGACTCTGCAATCTCCAGTCTGTTAATTTTTTAGGCAGTTGTCCTGGTTTGAGGTAAAACAGAACCAATATTCAGTAATTTTGCTTTTCAGTTAAGCCTCTTCTAACTCTCTGAAATTACCGGCGTATTTTTCAGACGGTGTCCACTTCTGGAAGATAAGGCCTGATGTTATTAGTTGATGCCCAGGAGTGGTATGCAGAGAGGCTCTTGCTTATACTTACTGCTATAACACCCGAGGCTGGACAACTTTGGTATTTGGTATTTCCAACCCCCACTGGAGGGTTGGAAGCGGATAAAGAGTAGAGGGGTCACACCTGCAGGGAGGAGCGCACAGGACAGGTGACCAAAACTGACCAACAGGGTGTTCCATCCCATCTGCATCATGCTCAGTATAAAAGCTGAGGGACCAAAGGGTCAGCCTGTCTTTCTTCAATAGCCGGTGTCTGAGGAGGACTCCATCTGTCTGCTTTTGATCCCGATCCTTGCATTCCTGAATCCAGATCTGGAATACAGCTCCCGTCCATCACTGACTCCAGACTGGGAGTTTCTCATCACCTGCCAGTGACATGATCATCATCCTGGGAGCTCAATACAGTTTTGTGTATATTGTATATATTACATTATTTTCTTATTAATATTATTATCTTTTTATTATTAATATGTCATTAACATAGTTTAGTTTCTTTGCAACTCCTAAGTCTCTCTCTCTTATTTTCTCTCTCTCCTTCTCTGAAGGGGAGAGAAGTTAAAAGAGAGCATCTGTTGATTTTAGTGGACAGCCCTGCCCAAACCATAAAAAATTATAGGGTTTTTTTTGTGTAAGTCATTTTCGTATCTGGGTGCCTACCTGAGGGTTGAGAATATTTTAACTTCTGAAAAAAAAAATCCTCCTTCCTGTGTGAATGATATATTGCTATGAAAGGCCAATTCCAGTGGATCTAAGGGCTAAACAAACAAAATGATAAATCTTTCTTGGGCTTCACCTGAAGACTTCCTCACTTCAGGTAATTAGGTCCAGTCCACCCTGGGTACAAGGGCTGGAAAATGACAACCGAGGATTTCTGCTAAGAGGAATATTTCATGCTGGGCAGTGGGAGCGATTTTAGTGCTGCTGCTTTGAAATTTGTGTAATGCAATCTGTAAGTTAGAAATAATTCATTTATCCTGGTTATGAAAAAGAAGCAGAACAACAGAAGGTAAGGGAAATTTTCAAGTGCAGATAAATCTTTCTGTTCTTCATATCTTGGAGGTCAGTGTTTAAAAGTAAGAAGGTGTAGATAAAGATCTTCAGCATTTTTCAGTCTTTTCTTGCCCATATATTTCCCAAGTGGCTGTCAAGTGTTATTTCTTCCTGGTGCTGTCAGCTTATATTGCCTGGTACATGATATATATTTTAATTGACAGCCAGTAACAGCCATTCCAGTCATAGTGAAAACAGTATTTTATAGCCAGTGCAGATGGAAGTCGTAACTTGGGGATGCGTTAGTTACTTGTTGGAAATATGAATAATTGATACTGAACGTAGTACCTTCTCACAGTTTCTGTTTATTAGAGACAACACAATCACAAAATAGTTTGGTTGTTGGGTTTTTTTTGTTGTTTTCTTTACATATGATTTACTAGTCTCTGTGTAATTCAGGAATAAAATTACTCAGCATCTAGTTAGGGTCTGAGTGAAGACCTGAACTTAGAAACGTAGTAAGCCATGACAAAGCATTCAGTTTTGCCCAGGGAAATACTGAATACCAGGTCTACAGCTAAAGCGTCTTGCGTCGTTCATTGAAATGTGCCGGCTGGACTTGGGGTCAGGTCTGCGTGGCGACACAGCGGTGTGACTGTCACACATTGTAGCCCACCTGGGAGGGCAGCGGAGAGGACAGAACCTGCAGACCCATGTCGGGGAGGGACGCGGGGGCTCTGGAGAGGCTGCACCGCACCCCCAGGCCGCCCCTGCAAGCCCCTTGCCCCCACGGCTTTGCTGCTGCCCTTACTCCTGCCATCACTGGTAAATTTGCGTGGGGCATGTTGAGCTGAGTGAGAGCTGATATCCCGCAAAGGCAGCATGAGAACAGAGCACGGTGGGAGGAGTAATGCCATTTAAAAAAATCCTTTTCGTCTGAGCATCCCTTACATGGAAGATGAAGCTCCCATGGTGTATTTGGCTTCACTGCTGATTAGTATGTTTCATATTACTTGTGTGATATTGATGAGCTTGGCTAAGGCTCATCATTGCCTTTCCTCACCCATCTTGAAATTTAACTTTTCCTGTGCTGGAGTGTGTCGTACAGAGACTGAACTATCTAAACCTTTCGCTGAGCCCGTGCTGCTGACATCAGTTCTTGTGGTGCCTGCTGGCTGCCAAGCCTGCCCGCAGCCCCTTCCTGAAGGGCAGCATCCTGACCCTTGGGCACGCTGCAGGCGTGTCATAAAGACCTGAAGGGATTTAGAACCATCTAAGTGGGTCAGGAGCAGCCCCTTTTTTAAACTTGGTTCCCGATGTTGCAGGTTATAATTTGCTTTACAACAGACAGCCTCCAAGAAAGTGGTCTTGTTAAGGGAAGGGTGAATATGAGTTGGATAGGACGATTTTCTTTAATTTGGTTTGTTTACCCTGAAATGAGCAGCTGGCCTGTAGTTTTGGGAAAAGGAGGGGGATTTCCCCCTTTGTTTTCCACTGTTGTTGAATGCTGAATAAACCTTTACGACCTGGAGGCAAAAGTAATGAAGTCGCTGTAATACAGGAAAGCTTCCCACCTACTCTGGGTTTGTAGCCCACGTGGGCTAAGATGACCTCGTCTCCGAGTTTTCACCAGTTTTTCTCTGTCTTCCTGTGCACCCAGAGGGTTTTTCTTGGCAGATTTTGAGAACTTTCCAGGGTTTTACTGGGAACACACAGCAGACCAATTGAGGCCACCATGCAAGAGTGACAGGCAGGAAGGCTGCCACTGGCCACATGGCTGCCCGCGCTCCCTGCCAGCCTCATGGGTCTGGGAGAGGGCAGAGAGGTCTTCAGCTCAGATACTGCACGTTGCCTGCTTCTCGTGGTAAATTAATTTTATCTTTGAAAGAGGTTTACTGCATCTTTACAGAGCTTTCCAGGAAATTCAGATTTATTGTGCGTGCTTTCATATTTCTATCCAGGAAATCTCCAGGCTTAAATACAGGTTGCTGAAAAAAAGCAAGAAAAAAAAAAAATGTTTCACCACAGGCTAAGCTAATAACCAGTCTTAGTTATCTTATTGGAAAATCAAGTGGAAATAAAAGTCAGGGTTATTTGTTTTAATACTGACAACAACTTTCCTCTGCCATACTATGCAAACAGCAGGAATCACTCCCCGCACACACACAATTTTTAGTGAGATAATTAGCTATCTCACAGCTTCAAAAAAATAGGCAAATACCCATCATCTTTCACATAAGGAAGATACAGTCTTAAAAAATCTCAAGCGAGATCAAGAAAGAAAGAAAGAGCTCCCTTCCCATTTAAACCTGAACCGAAGCTGTAAGTTCAATTTTTGTGCACCAAACGGGATGGATCCGAATGGCTGCTCGGTTGCAACAGGGCACAGCGGCACAGTGCCTCCCTCTCTGTGATGATACCGTCGGCGTCTGCATTCGGTGGGGACCCTGGGCGGTGGGGAGGGGAGATGGTGGAGCTGGTCTGCACTGCTGACGCACAGCCGTGGGGTGGGGTGGGCTGGGTGCCCCCCACCAACCCCTCTCCTTGGACTGCCTCCACCCCTGGCGGCTCTGGCACCTCATAATCCAGCCAGGATGCGCCTGTTTCTTTGTGAAATATTGCCAGAAATGTGAGTTTAATGAGAATGAAGTCTG
Organism: Chionis minor; assembly: GCA_013398295.1. Lineage (NCBI taxonomy): Eukaryota > Metazoa > Chordata > Aves > Charadriiformes > Chionidae > Chionis > Chionis minor. Next base: position 2,515,692 of record VZSF01001524.1, read on the forward strand.
CAAGTATTTTGGAAAATTATTTTTTTTATCCCCGCAGTTGATTTTCACGTATCAGTTCCCTCTCCCTTTCCTCTGAAAGCTGCCTATTGAGCAGAAGCATGAGTACATGAGTCAAGTCCCTTGGCTCCAGCTCTTCTGAGGGTAATTCCTCCTCTCAGTAGGGTGAGCAGCTTTGAGCCCTTTGTTTGTCTTTTGTGAGAGGGGATGGTGAATGCGCTGACAAGGTGAAATCCCAACACAAGATGACTGGATCATCCACAGATGCGGTCCTCCATTGTGTCACATCAAAGCACACACAAGAAAATACAAAACACCCCAAAACCTTGCAGGTGGGAATACTATACAATGAGACCTGTGCTCATTTGGTGTCATCGGGCAGTCTTGTCATGGGTGCCCGAGCCCAAACCGTGGCAATCCCCAGAAGAAATGAGACCAAACACATGTTTGCTCTGGCAAAGAGCCCTCGTCTCCTGCGGAGCTGGGACCACTGGTCTGTGATTTGGGGGCTACCCGTCATCCAGCATTAAGTTCTCCATGCCATTAAATATCTTCCTCCTGACTTCGTGCTTCGTCTTGAGCTGAAACATTCCTGTTCTATTTTAATAACTGCTTTAGTAAGTAAGCTTCCCTCCCCCCGACTCCTTTTCTCCACTCCCCAACATATAATTAGGGTTTCTATTGGCATGAGGGTGCCTTGTTCGGCTACATCGCACTGTTTTTCCTGGGCGTGAGTAACTGTATGGGAATGAAGTACCTTATACCATAGTTACAGCAAAGGAAGGTTGCTCTGCTTCACGTGTGCTGTCTACCATTTAGTCGTAAATGCTTCTCAGAAGGGCAAGGAAACTCTGTACATCCCTCAAGTTACTCTCTGAGGCAGAACCCTTCCCCCTTTTGGGGACCTTGCAGACACAAATCTAAAAACCCCCAAGCTAGCACAAAAGGCATCTCATTGCCTTAAAGGTTGTTTGACTCTTTTGCTAAAAACAATGAAGAAATAACTAGGAACTATCCCAGAATTTCAGAAATAAAATTCCACATTTGTTATCAGTAATAGCGATTTATTGTGTTGGGGTTTTTTCTGTAAAAGCCCCCCATTCCCAGGGAGCGCTCTGAGAGGAGTTTGGTGAGGCACAGGGGTGCTGGGGGACAAGGCGAGTGGTGGAGTAGGCAGAATCCCTCCGTTCCTCCAGAGAGGTGCTTGCCTCGTTTGGAGTTCAAATTCACATGGCTCTCCCTACTTCCAGAGCCGGCCCAGCCTCCAGTGGCTTTGGGCTGATACACACCAGGTAAGACCTTGCCCACAAGTACAAGGTAGGGCACCACTACAAGCAGTAGCAGATACAGATATAAGTAGATATAAGCCAGTCTCTGCCATAGGATTTAAACATAAGTGGGTTTGGTTTTGAAAAAAAAAAAAAAAAGAGTGGGTGAAGACTTATTAGGTGGTATTTCCTAAAGGGCAAGATGTTATGTCATTATCTCTAGGCAGCTGCTGTTTTCTCTGTTGTATGAAACTTTGGAGAAACACCTCGGATAAACAGAAGTCCTTAGCAGAAACACCGCGCCTGTTGTAACCGGGCACCGGCGAGCCTTGTCCACCACAAGGGCACGGAGAGAGTGCGTTTCGCAGGGCAGAGAACAGGCAGCCTACAGCATAGTCTACCCACCAGCTCTGAAGAAAAACCCAGTACCTTTATTTTAGTCACCTCTTCTAGGAGGGACAGTTAACTCCATGCCTTTAAAAAAGCACCTCTAAAGTTTAGAGGGTGAAGAGCTTCTCTCATGCTTGTTCTTGTCGCCAAATAACAACGGTGCGTTGCAGGACCTCTGCAGAGCTCGGCAAAGCAAAGAGTTTTTCAGCTGATGAAAAGGAGGAGAGACATTTCTGTGAATGCCACATAGGCACGAGGTGGTATAACCTCACTGCATTTTAAGGAGAAAGTTAGTATTTCAGAACCTTCTTTTTTATTTTCTTTCTTTTTTTTNTCCCCACAGGATTTCTAGGGTAGGAGAAATTCTTACAAGTAAACTGCTAATGACAGGTTTCCTTGACTCAGCACATGTGGGCAAGAGTTTTTGGCATCCAGGGCAGGCTGGCGGTATGGTACTCATCTCCCCAACCCTGAGATATCATGGCTCTGGGGCAAAGGGTTCTGCTCCCTGCCGCCAAGCTGGCATTACAGCTGGGGAGGTGGGGGGGTCCTTCATCTCTCCCACCTCCCACCACCCCGGTGGGGGGACATTGCCCCACTGCCAGTGGTCCTTCAGGCGTCTCAGCCTACCTAGGGCACGTTGCTGCAACATGGACCCCTCTGAGGACTTACGATCCGTTTCTTGCTCTCCTCAGAGGGCTGGAAAAGCATATTAAGTCAAGGTTGAGGCATTCAAAGGCATGAAGCTGGGGTAACCGCTGGGTTGCTGGTGACTTCAGGAGGGGCTGGAGAAGACCTGTGCAGACTGGTGGGCACCAGCACCACAGACGTTATTAGTTTTCTTGTCACCTCGGCAGGAAACAGCTTGCTTTGGAGGCAGCCTGCAACAAACTCCTCCAGAGCCCAGGGCCTTCACAAACCTTGTTTCCATGAGGGATGAACTATGTCTACCTTAATGAAAGAAATGGCTCCTAAAAGACTGCGTTTGCTGAGGAGCAGGAGAACAGTCCAGCCCCGGTGACACTGGCTTGTGCTGCACGGGGGGGGCCACGCTGCCAAGGGCACGATCCCGGTCTGCAGTGGAGAATGGCTGAGCCCACCACAATCACTGGAAATACTCTCACTGCAGCATGTAAAGCACCTACCTCCATCTCACATGCGTGAGGACCTGTGGTTATTACATTGCTGTCCTGATGACAATCTTATTTTCCCTCAATTATTTGAAATTTAGCATTCCTCCAGCAGTGATACACAAAGTCCTTTCTCTTCTGCGTGCCATTTCTCGTACTTTCAGATCAAAAAGCTTTTGTGATAAGCAATTATTTCTTAGATGCACATTACATGCTGATGTGGAGCCTAATTTCTCCGCAGCGCAGAGAAGAGGTGGAATAGTTAATATCCCCTCGCTCTGGGAAAGGCTGCAGAATAATAACACGGGAAGCTGAAATAATCATTCTGCCATCAGTTGTTCTCCCCTGGGCCTGCCCACAAGAAGTCACATGGAGAACTGTTAGAGACAGGCATCGCTGAAGATTGCCTGCTAATTTTACTCCCTGTAACATAATCTGTTTATTCAGAAGATGCACTCTATCTTCTCTGCTGTGATTCAGAAGAATCTTAATCTGACATGATTTCTTTCATTCTCCCTCCTTAGTAATTAATATTGCTGCACGAAATCTGAGGCTTACTCTTTATTGCAAGTAATATATTATGAAGTGGTTCTTTTTGCTCAAGAAAACATAATCTATACTTTGTTATTAACTCTCTAAATCTGCTTTTCTTTTATAATAATAGCATTGTCCCGGGAGATGGTAGTTAAATGTCTAGATTTTTGTTTTTATTGCAAAAGAAAACTTGATTAAAATGGGAGCAAGAATGGTGTAGAAAAGTATAGTTTATATAATTATTTAAATGCAGCCTTTGTTTTGAGTTTCAAACAGCTTCCCAAAGGTATCTGTTGATAATCCTATTTATGAAATATCCAAGGAACAGTGGCTCTAGCTTGCTTTGCAGAATGGCTGGTTTTCTTTTTCTTACGTAGCTGGGGGGGGGTTTCCTGTTCAAATTGAGTTTGGCCAGAGTTTCTGAAAGTTGAGTGGCTGAAGCTCTGAGCCATTTCCCCAGAACAAAAATCTGACCCCAGGCGCCTCAGCTGGGGTAAGCAGTACCCAGAGCTGCGTACGCTTGCAGTGTTTAGAAGCAGCTGGCCAGTGATTAGCGTTTAACCTATTTACAGGACACATTCTCAAGCCACTGGCCAGGGGTTTTCTTCTCACTGTCCTGCTTTTCGCTTTTCCGCTTTCCCTTGGGGTCCTGGTTCAAAGCAGATATTGCTCCCTCATCCAGTGGCCCTTCTCTTTCCCACGCTCACAGCAGCAGTAAATGAAATACGGAAACTTGCCCCAACGGCCATTTTAGTTGTGCAACAGGGGACGCTCTCCGGCAGACAAAATGGAGAGCAATTGCCTGATTATGCAGTGAAATCAGTTGCTGGCAAATCTTTCTTTCCTCTGGTTCTTTTCTTTCTATTAATGTCTCCATCCCTCATTATTTTACCCTCATTCTCCTTTCCAAACTTGTAACTGTTAATAGGACAGTTGAATGAATAGGGCTCTCGCCTAGGATGTGCTTTGCTTTTGCTCATAACTCTGCTGCAGCTGTGATTTTCGACATCTAATCTTTGCTGTGCTTCAGTTCCCTGTCTGTGAGGTAGGGATGGCAAATCTTTGTGTCAGAGGGGCATTGTGAAACGGAGCCGCTTAAAGTCGGCAAGGGGTTCAGGTATGGTTCTCGTGAGGCCATTAAAACACTTGAATAGATTAATGGAGTGGTGTGCCCCTTGTCTGCTAGCCAAAAAGCTTTTAGGAGACTGCCACTCACATCATCTGTACCACCTGTCACAAGCAGGGAAACAGGGCTGGGGGGGGGTGTGTGTGTGTGTGTGTGTGTGTGTGTATTCATGAAAGACAGACCATACAGAGGTCTTTGCAAAGGAGAAAAGACCTGTGTCGTTAACCACAACAGTGGATAGCCCTCTGTAGAAATCTGCCTGTGGGTACCGATGAAGACAGGATGATTCTGACAATTTTAAAAGATTGCTTTTGACAAAATAATTGTGAGTTCCCCAGCCCTGTCTTAGGGATGGTGGAGGAGTTCTGCAGAGGAAATAATGTTCCCCAGTGGAAACTGAACAACACTCTGCAAGCTCCCTGGAAGCCCTCTTGAAGCCCCCTTGAAGTCCCGTCTTGCCTCAAGGCACTCCATCTAGGGTGGATGTTTCTTGCCCAAAGGTCATGAGGGCCCGAATCTGAAAAGGCTTGCCTAGGCTGCCCACATAGAAAATGAAAGACTTGAGTGTCAGCCTTGGAAGAAATAACTGAGACTCCCCCCAGTGCAAAACTCAGTTGAGCTGGTAGCCTAAGGCAGCCCATCACCAGCAAGGCTGATTCATGGGTCAGTTCCCTGGGCCAGGTAAGTCCCTGTCGTGGTGACTTGTCACCTGCTTCACTTGAGATCAATATGGCCACGTGCCTCCTCAAAATGCCCTTCTCTCCTTCTCAACACTTCTGACACACATAACTGCCCACAAAAGCAGTTGTCCTTCTACATTTGTGGTATGTCCTGCCTAAGCATCGTAGTGGCAACACCAGGGACTTAGTATTTCAGCCAATCCAGGAAAAAATTACCATTCAGAACTACAAAAAGGACAAACATCAGTGGTTTAACAAAAGTGGTTACAGCTCTGTGGGCTTTTTTGGAGAATCACTTGGATGGTAAACAGAGATATCCTTGTTTTGCTTGACCTTAAGAGTCCTACTGAGGCAAACAGTTTCCTCCTTTCTTTAGTTCTATGTCATTGTTTTAATTTTCTTATTGTCCCTAATTTTACTTCAGAACCAAAGCATTCTGTATAAATGAGGGCCGGGCGAATAATACTAAAACCGTGTTTTGTGGGACACGCCCCCTAATGAGCTGGAGATTGCTCTGTAACTGTGTATTAGTGCCATAAAATGGTTTGCCACATGGCTGTGTTGACTGAAATCACACAAAGAGTCTGAGGAAACGGGCAGGAAGGGGGGAAGATTCAGATTCAGCCTCCCTTTGAACCTGCCAGAGCTCATTCCTTGATGATCCAGGGAACAGAAGCAGGGAAGGATATGAGGTTTTAGCAACAGATGCTAAAAATGCATCTTCCCTCCAGGAAGTTGATCAACTAAGGGACCAGACTGGTGCATCACCTGATGATGAGCTTCTAAATGTAAGAGAGCGATTCATGGGGATGGTTTGTTCTCAAATCTTTTTGTGTGTCAAAATGGGTTGATCCTACTTTTCAAAACAATCCTTTGAGGTATACCACACCGTATGTGGGTTCTTGTAGAGAAGACCAGGACACACCTAAACTCACGCAGACCCGCTGGATCAGTCCAGAGAATACCAGCACACTCATGTCAAGAGCATGGCCAAAGTGGTAAAAAGTGTGAGGTTGCTCCAGGAGCAGATCTCAGCAGTTTGGTGGAGAGGAGAAATCAGAGTGAGGTGATGCTGAGGCGGTGGAGTTACGTACACCCGCAGCCATGACACATGGGTCACTTGCCTAAGCAGGTCAGCAGAACTCCTATGGGACCTCATTTCCAAGATGAACGTTCTCAACAAGAAGGCTGAAATTCGTGGAAGGCAGGCAGAACTAGTGTAAACAGCTGAAATGTTAGAAAAAATATGCATGAATATTCATGCAAAAATGTTTTCATTGTTCGACTCGGCCAAAAACCTTGCTCTGACTTTGTTGTTCTCCTTGTTGAGAAAAATGGGTTGCAGTAAGCACAGCTTTGCAGACCAGAGTTTCCTACATTTGTGTCATTCTTTGGACTTGTAATTAAATATCGAAGAGACAAAGGCGACTTGGCAGGCAGTCATACTCACAGCAGTCTAATGTCACACGGTTTCTCTGAAAGAAAAATGTTCCGAAATAGATGAGATAATGTACTTAACTTTGAAAAAAAAAGCCACTAAGCACTCACTGGACAAATACTCTCATAACGTTTTATCATCAGTACAAGAAAATCAACACTTCTAAAACATCTGACTGTGGCAATGGCAGCTGAACGTCTGCGTTAACATTAGACCAGATTTTTGCAGTGTGATTTTGAGTTTTCAAGGGCCACTGTTTTTCTGTTTCACTCCAACCACATTAGGCTCAAAGCAGTGGGAGACCAGTTTGCAGACGACTCTTGAACAGTGTATTCCTTTTATGCAGTGATAATTAAGAGGGTTTTTTTCAGGTTCTCCTAGCTTTCGGTGAAAGGCCATCTTTTCTTCTCCCTCCTATTATGATTTTCAAAAGAATCTCCAATAAAGCTGTACAAACAGAACTGCAATAATTATAACTGTCTTGGTAAAAATAAAGGGTTGCTGTCTGCCTTTCCCAGAAGAAGGTATAAACTTGGTGCTTTCCTAGAAGCTTTTGATTATTATGCATCCATGTATCCCTGACCTCGCGTTTGCCTTCAACTGAAGATTGTTGAGGCTGAAAGAATGAATAAATAAACACAGATTTTTCAAAAGTTTGCAACTACTTGAAATGCTCCTGCAACAAGCAGCCCCCAGATAAAACACTGTGACAGGAAAATTCTCTCTTATGGTCGATTCCATTTAATTGGCCTAATTCTTCACACAGCTTAACCAGGGAGTGAATAACTCCGGAAGCTTAGTTCTAAGTAAAACATGACTTATATTTGCATAAAACTTTCTGCTCTTGGATTCAACAAGTTTACATTTCTGCTAGTTTTATGGCTTTTCTCAGAACCGGTTTTCTTCAAAATAAAAAATTGTGCTTCCTCATTCTTGTCTTCGGGAACCAGAGTCAGACCTACACAACCACGCACAGCTCAGCTGACGTCCGTACAGCTAAATGCCTTCTCCGTACAGATCTGCCCCATCTTTTCCATGCTAACAGCTACCTTCCAGGTAACACGAGGGAAGAAGCCAACTTTTTCCTCCCCTTTCAGATCCTCACTAACCTGAACATCATTTAATGGCTTATTTATATGTTTACTATGTGCTGCATGAAAGTTAAACTGCTAAAAGCTCAGCTGATCAGGGCATTGCTTACACTGAAGCTACTTTTGGAACTTTTTAATGACTATAAGTTCCATTTCTTGTGTTGGCAATTGTGGTTGGACTAGATGACCTTAAAGGTCTTTTCCAACCTAAATGATTCTATTATTAGTTAATACCACTGCTGCCTATGGAAGTGTCTATAGTTAATAGTGTTCCCCCTGTTTTTTTCTGGTTATCAAACCTAAAAGTCTTTTATTTTTCTTTACATTACAGAAATTTCATGTCTGGACTCTCAGAAATTGCATCGAGCTGACCCCTGCACTATAACCCCTCAGTCTTTTTATGAACAGGTTTCTTCTTCAGACAAACAGGGGCAGCCACGGCCTCTGACCTCTCTATACAAAGAAAGTTAGACAACAAAACCCTAGTTCACAGTAAACCAGAGACAAAAGACAAGTCTCAGATTTACTTCTGTGGGTCCAGAGGACATGGACCCTGTTAGAACAACTCAGCAACCTTGACTCTGACAGTCTTCAATCTCTGCACAATGCCTCTGGTAAAGCTGATGTACTGTGTGAATTATTTTCTCATAAACCAAATCTAAATTTGAGCTTCTTATACACTATCACTTAAACTGTCATCGGAAGAGAAGACAGCATTTGTGTGACTTATATTCTGTGTCATAAATTAAACCAAGACAAAACTCAGATTCCCATAGCCAAAATGTACTTGTACATACATACTTGTGCAAATAGTATTTGTAGTACTCAGCAGTAAGGAAAACTTTATTTCCTCATTTTCTCCTGTCTTCTCTGATTCAGTAAATTCCATTTTGGAAGCTAATCATATTAAGTAGCTTAACTTATTATAGGCATGATGGCGGGCAAGCACACATAAGTCTAATACCCAAATTATTTTCAGGGAGACAATCCATTGTGTCAGCTAGTGATAAAAGTGTCCATTTATATTCACAGCACTCTATATAAAATTATTTAATTTCAACACCTAATTTTTTTTTAGACATAAATGATTGTGTGATAAACAAATCATTTGCGACCTTAAAGAGTGGTATTATTGTAAGTATCTTTCCATGTCTCAACTTAGTTAATAAAGGATGTTGATGATCTGAGAAGCTACGACCCAAAATGCTTCCCTCAGCTGCTCAAGAAAGAAAGGATACAGGATATCTTTACTACATTTTCAAAGGCACATATAAAGAGGGAACACTATTAAAAGTGATCCTGCTGTTCTCTGTCCTCCCTGAAGTTGTACTCCAAACATAGGTATTTTTATATTCTTGCTCTATACTGTAAGCCTTGTTTTAAATAAGCAGCCCAAGGAACCAAGAGCTCTTATGGTGAGCCTTTGCTTTGCATTGTCTCTCTAAAATAAATAACTGGGCCTCTTTTCTGAATAAGATTTCACATTTGTAGCAGAAGAAAGCATTCTCTTCATGGGACACCATGGGATTTATTGATGTTTTGGAAGAAGACAGAGTTTCTGTGAAATCTAGGGTAGAGTATGTAAAATAACACTGGCTTTTTCTTAGACATGTCTTGGTTAAATAAAACACCATCTGTGCTAAACACTTGCAACACTTCTTTAGTCTAATAGTCAGCATTTGTCCCCAAATCCCAGTCTCAATGAGAAAAATATCAGTCAACATGGCTCACACTCAAGATACAAAAATCTTTTGTGGGCTTTGTTTAGTATCCTCATGTTCATATAGCAGAAGTGGAACATTCTTGGGATCACTAATGTTAAACAGAAGAAGCAGCTCTACAATGACTCATGAAAAGTCTTAAAACAACCCAAGATTTTCTTGAGATACAAGCACTTCCAGAAAACACTGAAAAGAAACATGTGGGTCTTTTTTCAATCCAGTCACAGATTTCGTTCAAAACTTCATTTACTTTGTCTCATTTGTCATCTCCGAGCACAGGCAGTATCTGTGGTCTTTTTTGCTGGCTCCCTTTCAGCTGTAGCCAGCGCTGAAACTCTGAATGCTGATGCAGATTTTGGGTAGCAACCATCTAAGTCTCAGGGTGTGAAGAACCTCCAGTTGCTCCAGCATACATGTCTCTACCATTTGCACAGCTGGATCCTGAACTTCCCCAGGAAAATCTCACCAGATGCTCCTGCCACAGCTCCCTTGCTCCTGCTGCAGATGCCTGGCTCTCATGGGGACAGCCCTGCCAGCATCAGGGCTCAGCGCCAGCGGTTTGGGTCCTCTTCCCTTCCGCAGTCTTCCCTTCAATGCGGTGGCCAGAGGGGCACCAAGCTTCACACCAGCCCTGCTGAAGAGTGTGCCTGGTCTGGGGTTTTGTCCCTGAGGCTGCTGCTAAAGCCAGTCTGAAAAGAAAGGGCTGCAGACAAGAGGGATGTGTCCACACGACTGGTTTAAAGGCTCCTGGGCACTGGGAAATGGTACCATACTGATTTTTTTGAACAGCTTGGGTGCAGGAGAACTAGTACATTGCCAGACAATTCCTGGGTAGGACTATGGGAGCTAGCATGGACCAGGGTGCTCATCGGCAGCCTGTCCACAGCCAGACTGCACCGGGGAGCCGGGGCTCATGGTGCTCCCTGGCCTTAGGTGCTCCGTGGCTCCTGGCCTCAGAGCCAGGGGACAGTCATGGATAGGTTTGATTTACTAGTGCCACGTGTCAATTTGCAACCTCGGGGTTGTTTTAAAAGGCCAATGAAATGGCCTTCATGCATTCAGCAAGTCACCCTGATGCCGTTAAAGTAAACAAGAAAACAAATAAAAGCTGTATCTGTCATGTTGCCTAAACTATATTGATGAAAAGGGAAAACAGACCATAGAAGTGATTATGTGCTCATCCCATACCTGACAGCCTATGCTCTCGCTCTCTGACTTAAATACTTTGCTAGAAAGAGGACAATATGCCTGAAAAAAAGATTATCTGAAAAGGAAGTATGCCCTGCTTTTTCAGGATCTAGGCTTTTTTTGCTTAGGCCTCTTCTTTTTTTCTTTCTACTATCTTTAAGGTAGAGAAGTGTGAAATTTGCTGACCTTCATAGCAATAGCAAGTATTGGCACATCTCTTTTAAAATATGCCTTGTTTAGGCCAGCTAAGACCCTGAAGTCCTGAAGAAAGAGCTACCCATTACAGGATAGCTATTAGATAGCTGTTAAGTTAGATGAATCACCTGCTGAAGACACCTTGTTCTCTTCATTGCCTGCAGGTGGGTCCTATATAAAATGTGTGGTCTAGGGGGATTCCGTTGCTCAAATACAAGGGTTTGTGTCAGTTCAGCTTCTTTAGGTTCTTTGGAAGGGTAGCGTGGGGCTGGCAGAGATGACCTAGGACTGGTGGATCCACAAATCTTCTGAAGCAGCAGGTAGGTGAGGCTAGGGGTATGCAAGTGATATTGCACATTTCTGCCTTTGTTGTGGAATTATACCTAGAGTGCCACAGTTAGCAGAGGGGAGCGCTCCCCTTGGTGCTCCCTGCATGCTGTTGGGAAAAATGCCGTGATAAGAGATCTGCAGCTCTTGAAATTTCAAGTGAAAAACAAGAAAAGCAATGTAAATCTCTTTTGGCTGTTTCAATGCAGAGAAAAGACTTTTATTAAGTATGTGATAAAAAATAAGCTTTAAGCCACAAGGAGTTACTGTGACTTGAGGAATCGTTCTTAGCGTGCCCTGTAGCTCTGGGTAACATCTGAGGAGTTCTACTGTTGTCACAGCAGTGAAACCAGCTGAAGCGGGGGGGGGGAGGGGGGTGTACTATAATTTGGGGTGTTTCTCTGGCACTGCTGTAACTACAAGACCTCCAGACTGGTGAAGTTCTTGAGTTCCCAATTCCTGTTCCAAGAAAGCAAGAAATCGTTTTTAAATCTGACCCTTCCTTGGAGCGGTGACACTAGTAGTATCCTGCAGATCAACACTTTTGTTTCTGGAGGTCCTCAGCCGTATACATTTTGGTTCTGGTATCTGTTAAGACTTCTTATTTACACACTAGCATAGCAAGTCATTCATTTAGCTTTACACCTGTAATTGCTCACTGAGTTTTGTTTTCTGGTATGCAACAGAATCTTTTTGCTTTAGTGCCACAGAAACAAGACCTGCTTTGTGTGTAAGCACATATTTACACATACATATGTGCAGGTGAGCAAGCACATACCTTTGTGTATGAGTGTAAAAATCCTGGAGGGGGAGGCACAGAAATAAATTATTTCCCACAACAGTGGCACAGTCACTCAAATGGACAGGAAAATCCCTGCAGCTGGGAGGTGAATCACTTGCCAGCACAATCCTAAGCCTGTAAGACCCAGAAGGTAACATGAAGTCTGCTCCCTCCCCAGTGTGCACAGGGAAGCAAAAGTTCAAGGAACAGATAAATCAAAGTTGGGTTTTTTATTGTTGGTGCCATTTTCCATAACTTCATTTTCCTGCTTCTACATTTCTGATGTAAACAATGCTAGTGATAAAAGTGAGAGCAAACAAAATCAGAGGGAGGGCTAACTGTGGAAGAAATCCAGTAGTACCTCACAAAGCATGTGGCAGGAAGGCGTACACTGTGAAAGTCTTCTTCCCCCTCCTTTCTTAATTCTTCAACTGCCTCGTATTGCCCCTGAATATCCTTAAATACACTTGCAGCTCACTTTTTGTAAATAAATATCTACCAAGTGTCAACCTCTGGAGAGCTTCCATGCTGTACCCTGTTGCAGATGACCTTATGGGCTGCAGCAGGGATCTGCACGCCTAAATGGGGACGAGTCCACAGCCCTTGCCAGCTTCTGCCTTTCGGATCTCTGAAGGGCTGGGTAATTCAGCTCCCTGTCTGATAATCACATTTTGTTTGAGATAACTTCTTAATTATACCATGAGTAGGCAAGGAAACCGCTCATCTGTTTAGAGTGTGGAGATTAAAATTAAAACTGTCTCAGTTTTCTATGTTATTGTGTGGGTGTCAGTTCGACAAACTAATATGGAGCAGACAACTATCAACTGAGATGTCAAAAAAGGCAGTCATTACAGCAGTTGGAAAGGCTGCTATTGACTTTATTGTTGAAGGAAACATTTGCTTAGTTTGTGTCTGCAGGTAACAATGAATCTATTAAAAGAAACTCTAGATTCATTTCCTGGCACTTCAGATTTCTTGAATTCCTAATCTCTCTGTCATAAATGGAATTGTTGTTCGGGTTTCAAGGATGAAACATGACTGGGTCTCCAAAGATAGGAATTTTTAAATATTATGGTTATTAACAGTAGCAATGAGGGAACCCTTTTCTCTTCCATTTGTTATTCTTCTGATCAGCCAGGAACTGGTGTAAAGATTTCAGATCTGCTGTGTTCCAAGAAAGCAGTTATTGTGTGATGACTGCCATTTTGGTGTTCCTGGTATGCATTAGAGTAAGAGGAACAACCACTTCTTGGGTTTAATCCTTCAACCATATCAATCTGGATGCAATAGCATGTTAATTCAGGTAGAAAAGGTGAGGATAATAAATTTAATCACCTGCTCCGTGGAGGAAAAAATTCTTTTCCACTGTGAGGCTTACCCATGAATAAGAATGAAAAGGGCAATACAAGAACTGTCAGTGTATTTTGGGGCCTTGCCTGAACTCCAAATAGGACATATCCATGTGTCAAGTGGCATTCAGCAGGACTGATCTCATTTATGCTTACTGGTGAGTAGTTTGAATTTTATTTCATATAAGAATGAGATCTAATTATAAGATCAGTTAGGAGAAATACCAAGTATTTCATTAGAGATGCCAGATATTCTCAATGTAAGTTGTCGGCATCGTCTTATGTTGGGGCTCCAGGGCTGGATGCAGCACTGCAGGTGGGCTCTCACCAGAGCAGAGCAGAGGGGCAGAATCACCTCCCTCGACCTGCTGGCCACGCTGCTTTTGCTGCAGCCCAGGATACAGTTGGCTTTCTGGGTTGTGAGCGCACATTGCTGGCTCTTGTAAAGTTTCTCATCCACCAACATCCCCAAATCTTGTAACTAGTCAAACTTCTTATGGCTAAAACACCTCAAAAGTACCAGACTGTGCTTGCTACTGTGGACTTTAAGACTGTGTCTTTCCTTTCATTCTTGACAAGCAGCTGTTTGTCTAGAGAGGTCTTCTAAATGACTACTGGAATACATGAGTTTGGGAAGTAGCTTGTATTAATAGAAGGTAAATCTTCCAGAAATGTGAAATTTATATTTATTGAGTTTTCTGTACTAGTCAGGAATGAGTGGCTATTCCAGAAAATGTGCGAGCAGCCAAGAGTATCCATCTTATTACAGTTGAAGTGCTGCCAGTGCCAGGAAGTGCAGAGGTGCAGGGTCACAGTCCTGTGGAAGGCGGAGGTGGCAGTAGCTGCTGCAGAGGCACCCTGGCCCATTGGAGCCCTGTTAAGGGTCATCCCTGGTGCTTGCTGGAGAAGCAGCAAGAAGTGTGACTCAGGTCCTTCAGGGTTTTTCCTTTGGCTGCCTCTTCTGCCCCTCTGCCAGTGGTGCTGCTGGTCTCTGGCACCAGCCCCAGCTGCCTGCTGCTCCCCAGCAGGTGGGGATTGCAGGAGATGGGCAAAGAGAGCCATCACTTAACCTGGCTGTCTCGAACTGCCGGGGGATGCCCTCTCAGGTGCCTTTGCTGCTTTCTGGTCATCATTTTAGGATGCTTTCTGGTTAAAGGTGGCCTTTTACTTCCATACCCCTGTGTTTAGCACTTTGATGTTTCAGCCTTGATAGTGACCTGTCTGGGTAATAAATTGGCAGCAAAAGACTGGATTAGTCCAAATGTATTTCTTTCTAATCAGAAATCATTTTGAAGTGGGATCTGGTGCACAGATCATTAACCAGCTTCAATCACATGAGGCCCAATCCAGCCCCTAACTTGCTGTGGGATGTCTCTGGTACATGTTGTGGTTTAACCCCAGACAGCAACTAAGCACCACACAGCCACTCACTCACTCCCCCCAGAGAATCAGAAGGGTAGAAGTGGGAAAACTTGTGGGTTGAGATAAAGACAGCCTAATAGGTAAAACAAAATCTGCGCACACAAGCAAAGCAAAACAAGGAATTCATTCACTGCTTCCCATGGGCAGGCAGGTGTTCAGCCACCCCCAGGAAAGCAGGGCTCTGTCACATGTGATGGTTACTTGAGAAGACAAATGCTATCACTCCAAACATCCCCCCCCTTCTTTCTTCTTCTCCGACTTCATATACTGAGCATGATGTCCCATGGTATGGAATATCCCTTTGGTCAGCTGGGGTCAGCTCTCCCAGCCGTGTCCCCTCCCAGCTTCTTGTGCACCCCCAGCCTGCTCGCTGGTGGGGCGGTGTGAGGAGCAGAAAAAGGCCTTGACTCTGTGCGAGCGCTGCTCAGCGCTGACTAAACCACCCCTGCGTTATCAACTCTGGTTCCAGCACAAATCCAAAACACAGCCCCATACTAGCTACTAGGAAGAAAACTAACTCTACCCCAGCCAAAACCAGCACAGTGCATAAGCTTAAAATATGTAAATACAGAGATTTCACTTCTAACAATTGTACATCAAAATATTGTGTGACTCAGTGGCAGAGGCAAAGAAACTACTGCAGTGCAAATAACCATTGGAATACTTCAATAAATAGGAATAAACTCTTTAAATATTGCCTACACACTGTGCTGATAATCATGGCTAGATTTAAAAAGATGCATTTCATGAGCCTCAGTTCTATTCTGGAATAAAAACTAAGTATTCTCCTGTATAGCCGGAGGAAAAATTCTTCTCCAAAAACAAATTTCCAACTTTACGTCTTTGTATTGAGTAAGTGTATAGCATTGCAAGTTTGGGGAGGGGTTGGGAGGTGGTGTGAGTGTGTGGGTGGCTCTTTTCCCAGACGCTGGTTAAAGGAGTCTTGTCACATGGCTTTAGTTCCCACAGTGCATGCAAAGGATGGTTTCAAGATGACTTTCTAAATGCAAATCTGTTATGATGTATTGATCAAATGTACTTCCTGACATGTTGTCTTGGAAGCAGAAGAGAAGCAACCAGTATACTGATTTGAGGGGCTTAACTAGGAAATGTTCTGAACCATTATCTGTATACAGAGAAACAGACCTTAATAAAACTTAAGCATCTACTCGGAGTATATGCTTGGATGCTGACCTGGCACTGTGGAAGGTTTCCCTAACTTTTTCCCCCCTCCAACCATCAAGGCTTTGAATCTGAACTTGAAGTTTACCCGCCCGGTGCAAATGAGGCCTTGGAAAAAGAGGAAATATTGGATTAAGCTGAAAGCACCATTAAATATTGAAGGAAACTTGAAATTGCAAGTGCCTGGAGGAAAGACCAACCTTTTAGTAGGACAGTCATTAAAGAAAATGACGTTACATCCAAGATAAGAAATTACTCCAAATAATCTTAGAGGCTGGATCTTCTAGAAGCAGATTAAAAGCAGGGGTTTAATTTAAACAATCTGAGTCTATCTTGGAGGAGAGATATATTTCTAGAGATAAGTTTGCCTTTGAATACTTCCAAAATCAAGCTTTGGCAACATTGTGGTCGTATCCCTTAACCTTGGTGTAACTCTTCAGTTGGGAATGAATGTTACCCTTTCCTTCGCTGCTGAGCTTCCAGTTGCTGGAAAGGAGATGGCGAGGTTTGCTATTGTAACATGTGGATTCCGAGTTAGTGTTCAGCAAACGGGGCAGAAATTGAGCATGGCATACGTGATGCTTATTTTGATATACTATTGAGTGTTACCCCGGGCTTTGACTGATGCTAGATGTTGTCTTCAGAAATGACAAAAGATGGCTAATTCATGGCTAACTTGCCTTCTCTTTCATTATGGTTTACCACAGTGCTACGCTAAATGTACTTCTATTTCATGTTAATCCACTTGGGATAGTCTTATTGTATGCAAACATTTGCCTCCATCTCTCCACCACTATGACCTTTGCTTATTTTATTTTGATCAATGTTTCTTGTGGGAGCTGATAGTAGGTGGGGATTCTGTGACTTTAATGTGTTAATATATTTTTAACTAGAGGCAGACTAAAACGATGTTGATATGGTGGTACAGCTGTGCTCTGCAGTTCACCCTTGACCCTTACTCCCCAGGCAAAATGGGGGGGTTGAGGGGAGGTGAAGAAGCACAGAGGGGTTGTCCTCCTTGTCCTCATGAAGACACTAGACTCTTCTCGGCGATCTACGCTGAATTCTAACACGCACGATGAACGTGGGATGCAAGTGGGGTGTGAACCCAAATCTAGTGCTCAGCAGGTGCTCCTGGTCCCTCCAACCTGGATTTAGTTGTGACATTGTTCTCTTGAGATGCAGAATTCTCTCCTCCCTGTTGTTGGGTCAGTGTTACATGGTGTGCCACATGGACTGTGTGGGTGATGTTAAAAGGCACAAAATACAGATAATGCACTTGGCATTCCGTGAAAGTTGAACACTGAATAGCCAGACGTGGCCTGGGAAGAGGATGAAGGATAATTTCAAGCCCGAATAACTTGTTCATAATTGTCAGTTTGACTTTATAAAGTGAGGTGGTCAGTCCTTGCTTCTTACCCTAGGTGTTTTTTGGCCTCTCTACAAGCTCAGAGAAATCATTACACCTGTTTATACTATTCCATTTTAAGTTTACTTCACTCCATGTAGACAAGAAATATAACCTAAAATTAAAGCCAGCTTGTATACCAGAGTGTATTCCTTTGGCAAGAAGCAAAATGGATTCTGTGGTAAATTTTACAAGCATGAAGTCTCATGATAACAGGAACTGAATTTAGTGTCACCCCAGACTTGGCAACAGCAGTGTCTTGTTGGAAAATGAAAAGGGTATGATAGGTAAAACTCAGAAGATAAAAGCAGTTGTAACTATGTCTGGGGTTTTATTTTACAGCAGGGGAAGAGGCAGAGCTGCTGGTTCTAATTAATCCCTAAAACATAAAATGTAGTAAATGTAAAATGGGGGTAGCTAGACGACTGTAAGGAGAATAATGTGTAGGTAAGTGTTGAAATACAGTAAGTATTGAGGGAAAACAGTCTGAATCTTGGGAATAAATCCAGGACACCAATTTATTTTTATGACCTTCCAGGGAATCCTAAGCCAGTCCAGCTCTTAGTGATTTTTTTCTTTTTTTTTTTTTTCCTCACATCCAAATGAATTCCTCTGTGTGTGTCCAAGTCCTGCCAAGTGGAAATGCAGGCTGGCTGGTAACAGCCTGTAAAGCTCCCCATCGCCTCCCTTTCATGGGCCACTTGAAATGTTGTGCTACATGTTTGCTGCTGTCCCTTCGGCTAATACCATGAGGAGCAGCTCCAGTGAAATAGGCATAAACAACTACAAATTGACTTTCAAGTGGCTGTCAGACACCTAGAAACTCACAGCTTCTGTTTAATGGCAGCACAAAGCCAACTCTGCGAAACCCTAAAGGCAGCCAGAGTTACAAATGTGACTGATGTAGCTATTCCGTTGAGATACAAAAACAGTATATTCAGAGCCAGGCTTGCTGTCAAACTCACAGCGGAGCTCAGTGTTTCCCAGTTATAATTCAGAGGATTTAATCCTTCTGAAGGACTATTTGTATGATCGCGGAGAAGGGAACCTCCTACCTTCATTATAAGATGTTATAAATAGCTCCCCAGAAAAACGAACCTTCGCTACATCCACGAAATCTAATAAGTGTAATATTTTAGTCTTTTTGACACAGCATGACTTCGCCACTGATTAGATCTGTGTCCTGCATATGCATGCATAGAATGCAGTGACAGAGATGGATATGCTTTCTCAGTTGAAATAATACCAAGTTTTCTTAACACTACATTCTTTATTTTAAGCATATGGTGCAATAAGCTTTTGTTTGGTTTATCTTAATTGTTAAACCAAACAGATACAAAATGTGTGCCAGTATCTTGCCTTATACCTTTTTTAAAAAAAAAAAAAAGTCTCTTGGAACATTAATCTTCCCACCGACCATGTCTGCAGCTTTCCTCCTGAGCTCAGCAGGAAAGTGAGATGCCTGCTGAAGGCCTTGTAGGATCCAAACCTGCATGTTTTGAAAATATCGGTTTTACTGAGGGCTTTCCCTCGTGAATTCTTATTACAAGTAAAACGATCCTGGGGAAAAGGGGAAACACTGAAGGGCTGGGAAATAACAAGATCATAATCCAGCTTTGCAGCAGTACTAATAAAACTGAAGAGGAGGAAGCCTATAAAGCAACACCTAAGAGAAGTATTTAATTACTGTGTAAGCCTTCTTGCACATTTTTTTAAATTAATCTATTGGATTTTTTCCCAAATACCATAACATAAAAAAAACCTCAGAATGCCAGACAGTCCTACGCAAGCTGATGTGATTTTATATTCCACTTCATACCTCATGGCTTGCACAGAAAACCGATGTTATAAATTCAAGGAAATGTTTTGCATTTAGCATTTCTGACTTTTTGATACCTCCTTGCTAAGGAGCAAAGACTTTTCAACCCATTATGTTTTAAAAAAAACCCCACTTTAATTCAGAATGAGGGTGAATATATAGCCTTTTCACTAGTCTATCTGTACTGGTTTCAGATCCTTCTTTAACTTGAGCCATGGCAATTTGCTCTTGTAGCCTCAGATATCAGCTATTTCTAGAAATGATCAGGCAAGAATGTTTTCTTAGGGAAGGCATTGTACTTAATGGTCTGAAAATTATTCCTTCAAATATGTATACTCAGTCTCCGAAAAGAATATGTTAAAGGATGTAATGTAGCCATAATAGTGTTATTCTCTCTTAGTGTTTGTTTCTCTTGGCTTTACTGTTAACTCTTCACAAGCTGCAACAAAGAAAAATCTGATCTGCATGGAATTAGGGTTGACACAGGCTGAGTAGAGTTGCTGGGTACTTTTTGGGGAGGAAAAAGTCATACTACCCATTTTCAGCTTGTGTGAACTAACTCGTCATGCATGCATACCTTCTGTTCCATGAACAGTGTGTGCCTGAAAAAATCAGTTTAGTTTTTCAGGGTCCTTGTGAGGTGGGAGAAATGCTGAAGAACCAAGAGGATATGTGATTTAATGTTCCTGGAAGGCTGTACTCATCAGCCATCAAAAGGAGGATTTCCAAATTTGTAATCCTGTACCTTAAGAGCAATATAACTGAACTTTTATGAGTGTTACTTCAGTGACTTTTTGGCACTTCACAGAACCACAGAATCACTGGGATTGGAAGGGACCTCTGGAGATCATCTGGTCCAACCCCCTGCCAGAGCAGGTCCACCTACAGCAGGTTGCACAGGATGGCGTCCAGGCAGGTTTGGAATGTCTCCAGAGTTGGAGACTCCACCACCTCTCTGGGCAGCCTGTTCCAGTGCTCTGCCACCCTCAAAGGAAAGAAGTTCCTCCTCATGTTCGGATGGAACTTCCTATGTCCAAGTAAAATATCTTCCACTTCAGTAAAATACCTTTCTCTTTCTGGCCAGTTCTATGGGATATCCCTATTTGTATGATGCTTTCATAGGACAGCCCTGTATTCATATATGAGCGTGGAGTCAGGCTGCCTCTGATGCTGTCCTAGTGTATACTAATGGGAGTACAAAGCGGGGTAAAACCTTGGCTGTTCAAAAAAGCTCCTACTCCATTCCAAACCTTTCCCTGACTTTGCTGAAGTCAGATGTTTCATGCAGAAATACTCTAGTTCATTGCATGATACACTGTTAATCTAGCTGTTCAAAAATCCATAGGTTTTCTAAGCAGCAATAACGATTAGGTAATCTTGATTTACTATATTGTAAATCAGTATGGAAACCACAATATTCTGTGGTGTATCTGTGATACATAAATGCTCAGCCTGTGCAGTTTTTCTGTCACTGTTATAGCCAAGGAAAACATTGCTCACAGCTCTCTAATGCTGTAATTTCTCCCATGACTAAGAAAACAGTAGTCATTAAAAATAAAACCTAACTACAAATCATGCTATAATTTTCCAAAAAGACTTGATGAAGAAAATGGAGTAGCAGACGTCACTCATATTTTGAGACACAGAGCTGTCTCTTGAAAGAATGAGCTTTTGGGGCCTGTTGGAAGATTTACCTAAATTAAGTCCAAGGTTAAATGGCTTATTGAGGAATGCTTTCTGCTGGCAAGCAAAGCTGCTTCAACGTGTGGCCTGATAGAAGAAAGCAACGAGGAGAGAATTGTGAAAGCTTCAGAGAAGGAATTTGAGATTGGGCTCTGGGCTGGGGGCTGGGGAGGAGAGCCCAAAGCACACCGAAGAGCTGATCTAGAACAGGAGCATATTGAGGCAGCATCGGATCTCTACTCTGCTCATATACTTTGTCCTTTTACCTATAAGTTACGTTGCTAGTCCTGAAAGACAAGGATGTGAACAAAGTCCCTGAAGTGGAGTCAGGGACAGCTAGGAGAAGTTCCAGCCTTTCCCTTGCCCTGCAGAGCCTCAGCTTCCTCTGACACCCAGAGGTCTGCGGACTGAAGGGAATAACTTTGCTGGTCAGCCTCCAGCTAGAATACCAAGATCCTTCACAGCTCTCACCTGCTGCGTGGCCCATCGGTGTGTTCATAAGAGATTTTATGGCATTTTATGCACCATTTCTTTCCTGACTAGATGTGTTCAGAGCTTCACTGTAACTCCCAAAGATGCTGCCACGCAGCCAAATAGGATACGAGGCCAGAAGAATGCTGATAGCTTGTCAAAAACAAGGGAAGAAGGGCTCTGTGAATTGCCGGAGGGAGAGCTCCCGGCTGCTGAGATGTGTCTTGCTGAGGGGAAGTTTGTCACAAGCTTTATCTGTTCTTCCAGGGAAATGCTCAGGTTGCACTTACCTTGGGATATCGCTCTGGGTTGCTGCTGGCTGCCGATGCCTGGTCTGCCACCGCCCTGCAGCAACCATGGTTAATCTACCCCTTGAAGCTGGGGATGAAAACTTTCCTGCAGCCCACAAACACAGAGAACCTGCATGATTCAGCCCCTCTATGTTGGCTTTGGGAGCCTGGGTTTTTTTTTTTAATCTGCTGAAATAGCACCTGATTTTTGACAGATGTACACTGGCAATGGGAGTATGATTAAGAAGACAGGATGTAGCCAGAGATGATAAAGGGTTTTATTTACTTCTCATCAGGTCTTATTGAAAGAAGATTTTAATCTTCTCTTAAAGTAGATATATAAAAATGGAGAAAGCCAGCCTACCTACAGACTACAACTTTATAAGGACTAACATTTATGTTTTTATCAGTGCTTTCCCTTGCTGCCCTTCAGCTCGTAGTGCACTGCTAGCTTCTCCCATGCTGAATCTAGAGCAAAATTTCTAGGCAAAGTTGTTGATCATGTTTCCTCAAGTGCCCTTTACTAATCAAAGGTAATTGCAAAATTAGAAGGGTTTCACTGATAATCAGTTAAATGCTTTTGCAGTCAGTTGGTGTTCTGTGGGCTCATTTTCATGAGGATGAGGAAAGCTCACTAAAAATGGAAATATCGGACTTTTTGCAAAGCTTATTTGTTCTTTTTTTCTAAAAACAATTTATCTTCATCTCAGAGCAGAAAACATAACTCTTATGCAGAAGGAAGGTAATTTATGTTGAAAGTTTGATGTTCAGTAATCAGATCATTGATATTTGATGATGGGATTATGTACCAGGGGTATTGCCAAGTTAGAGCAAGAAAACTTCAAGTGGTGAATTTCCTGTTCTTCCTTCAGCTGATGATTTTGTCATAGAAATTACTTCCAGTATATCTGACTGCACAAAGGAACTAGGGCTGGTCCACAACTATTTTAGCCAATTATTTAAAACATGTAAGAAGTTTTTAATTGGAGTTTACTGAAATAAACCAAAGAATTGCAAGGTTATGATGTTTGTACATATTCTTGGCTTAACATATGTAGCTTTGAGAGATTTTTTTGTCATTTGCCAATTTTTATTAAAGCCACTGCTTTAATAATTTTCAAATTTTTTTTAAAAAAAGGGTAGCACTAAAAAAAAATATTTAAAGGTTGTGTTTTCTTACTGCATGGAGAGCTAGCATATGTTTTTAACTTTTAGAAAATAATTAGGGAAAAAACCCCCACAAAGTCTTTGCAACTCACCTTTAAAACACCAAGCTGCTAAGGTTCTCATTGGGATGAACGTTTCTGGGACAGCAGAACAGTGACACTGGCCTAAGAGAATATTTGACATCAGAACCCACCTATGAAGACATAGGGTACTTGGCTTCACCATGTGAAAATCTCACTGCATAACTGAAGCTCATTAATTTGTTTTTCCTCTTTTTTCATAAAACTTAAACATTAAATCTTTTTTTAAAAAAGGAATTGCTTGCTTGAATGAATTCAAGTGCAATATTTTTCATTTTTTAATTTTGTTCAGTGCTTGCAGACCTCGGGCTGCTTATTCAGTGCTTTAAACTTGAGCTGTAGAGGTTAGCTGTGATTGGTCTCAAAACTTCCCCCTTGTTTCCTGACTGACCAGACAATGCCAGTTTGTTTTTTACCAGCTTCTTGAGCAGCAATTTCTGTAATCATGATGCGGGTGCTGCTGCTGTGTTTCTGTTGGGGAGAGTATCAGACAATTAGAAATTCTTCTAAAATTGAAAATTGCTTCCTTTGAACTTCCCCAGGTCTTGTTTCTGTGCAGGTTAGGCTCTTAAGTTTTCTTGGTTTGGGTGCAAGTTTGAAGTGTAAGCAGGGGTCTCATCACATGCAGATAAAGATCTCAGTATGTGTGCATGGATGCCTGGAGAATTCCCTGGCTGTTTCGGGGAGCTGCAGTGGGGTTCTGGCAGGCCTGGGCTGAGTGGCCCCCGGCAGCCACAGTCCTCCCGTGCTGAGAAACCCCTGCTGCTCCAGCCTGGCTTTGATTTCTTTGCAAGCATAACAGGAGATTTATTCATAACAAAACTGACGTTTTTGCACCATTTAGAGGAGGTAAGTGCGGAGGAGAGAAACGGCAAAAGGTCGCCTATATGCAGATTCTCAGACTTGGCTAATTTCTTGGGAGTTAAAGACCGCCAGGAAAAGCTGGCAAACCTTTTTTCACATGCGTGAGCAAAAATACTCTTCAGCAGAGATAAAGTGCCCACAACTATTCCTGCTGGTGGGGCTACAGTGCCTGGATTAAATGCACCCTCGATCATCTATTCTTGCATGATGCAGTGAGGTGAGGATGGACTATCAAGCACAAGGGTTTACTCTTACAGCATAACTGTGAGTCTGCAACTCCTGAAACTCCCAGAGGTGAATGACCCTCCCACTCGGGACCGGAGGATACCAAGTACTGAAGTCACAATAGCGTAACAGGGACTATGAAAGTGCAATTCCCAGTGCCAGGTTTGTGCTCTGAAACTTAGTACCTTGTTTCTGTCTGCTAAAAACAGGCTTTTGTTCTTCAAAAACTTTGATTTAAATGGTGGAAAACTGACACTATGCTCTTCTAACCGGTGAAGCACGAAGTGCAGTATGTTGTGTGTCTCAGCAAGCTTTGAGTATTTCTGTTTTACACAGAAAAGAGTTATCTCCACTTCAGTTGATCTTGGTGATCTTTGCTAGTATTTCTGTGAGTTTATAGGTTTGGGAAGCCATTTTGTGAGGCATGAATATGGCTTAACACTACCAAGATTTTCTTCAAGTATATTTCACATTGACGTGGCTTTTAAGTCTTTATTGTGAAGTTGTTACTGGTTTACTGTTTAGAGCAAGCAGTCAATGGAATTGAAGAGCAAATAAAAATAAGTATCACACATCAGGCGTTCTCGTAAAACCACCCCAAACTTGTTCTGCCTGCTAACCAAACTAAGGAGTGTCTCAATTACTTCCTCTTAATGCACTAGATTTTCTTGTGAGCTTCTACCCTCACGCAGACATGGGTTATTGAGATTTATTCCAAGCTGCATTGATTTGCAAAGCAGAGCAGTGGCCCGTCCACGTTTGGACTGCCACCCCTTGAAAAACTGCTGTATCTGATAGAATGGCGTCAGTGTTATGCAGTGGTGAGAAATTTAAAGAGGCAGGAAACAGCCATGCGAGCAAAGCCTTGCGAACTTGTTATATATAGTTACAGCTTCCAGTTTCATTAATATTGTTAGATATTGCTGACCTCCTCTATAGTCAGCAGCTATTCAGCTGAGGAAGCTAGGCGTGTACAACAGCACAGCTGAGGTCAAATTGTAGGTTTACATCGATGCAACCTCACTGACTTAACTAGATATGACTGAGAACAGCATGTGGGCAGCTAGATGACTCGGAAGATAGCCCAGGCCCATTCTTTCCATGGATAATTGTAGGCTTCTTCCTTCAGAAGCTGCTTGTGGGTTATAGACAGAAGAGAGGGAGAAACCTCTCAGTAATCACAATTCAGGGATGTGAAATCCAGAGGGGGACAGGACTCCGACACACAAAGATTTTCTGTTCTGATCTTTAGAACACCTTTGAAGGCCCTGAATTGCAAACAGGGCAACTTGCATTGGGTCAGCAGATGGTGCATCTACCCTCAACTCATGGAGGTTGTGCAGCCCTGGAGCAGTTTGTGTGAAGGTTTTGTCCGAACGCGTCATGTTGCCTCTGCAGTAGAGAAAGCTTAAAGGCTTCATGAGCATCTTGTCCTTCCCTGTTGGAAGAAAAAGCAGAAACCTCTAAGAGAAGGGTGTTGTGGGCAGCAGGGGGCACCCATGTCACCCACTATTGCAACACGAGATAGTCCCTGCTTGCTGCCTTCCACCATTAGTAGAATTGGATCCTACTCCAGATAATAACTGCCTAAAATTTGTGAGTATGAACATAGATGATGGGTTTAATCACTGACAGGTGATTAAAATAAAAGGCAATATAGCCCCACAGTCTGTTAGGGATTCTGCCATGGAATGGCTTGTGAATTAATTCAGGTTTCTGACCCAAGTATTACAGTGCAGTGAAACTGGTGTTGAGTTACAGTAAAAACCCAATAATGTTGAAAAGCAGATATTTTCACATAGAATTGTACAGGTACAGAATGGAATATAGAAAGGCTGTGTGTGAAAACTTGTTTGCAGCACTATACTGTTCATACACCTGCTTGGGTTCTCAGTTGAGGCTTTCCAAGTTAAAAGATGTCACTGTGATTGTAAAAGACATTCTGTGTTTTGTATCATCATTTATGGTTGTGGATTTCCTTCCATCTCTAAACTGCAATTAAATGTTCCTATCATCCTGTAAATTAGCCTTTCTCTTTTAAACATCACATTTGCAACTCTGTTCATATAATCCTGTAATTATGTAACTATTTTCATTTCAGCACTGATTCAGCAATGTACTTAAGCATATGAATAATCTCTTTGAACCCAATGGGACTCCTCACATGCTTAAAATTAGGCATGGTTTAATTACTTTGCTAAATCAACAGCAATACTGGTATACAGAAATGGGGATAAAGAAGGTGGCTCGCATCTACTGTAAACACTGTTACTGAACTGGACATTTCTGAACTCTAATTTTACCTTCCTACTTTAAACATTTTTAGCTGAATCATAGCATTGGAGACACCATATGTGAGGTATTCAGATTGAATCAAATCTGTTAAAACTATGTTTTTCCCTAGAGGCAAATCAGTGTTAAGAGGCTTAAGCCCTCCCTCGCCCTGTGTGCTCTCTTGAAGTAGACTGCAGACATGCCACTGCAACTGCTTGCAGACCAGCACCAGAGAGGCCTTTCTTTCTCTAAAAAGTGGATTGCTGTGCTTATCAGGATTACAACATGATCTCGTATTGCATAGGTATATCTGAGATGGCAATAAACCATGATGCATGAACAAGAACTGACAGTGTAGATGGGAAGACTTGGGGCCACCTCGGTCCACTACACTAATGAAGAAAATATATGTATATATCTATATGCTGAGAAACCTCTACTGTCCTAAAACTGCATTTTGTCTGGGACCTGTAACGTTAACAGTTTTAATCAAAGCCTATCTATGAGGTCTCTAACTTTTACCTTATGCTATATGAACCAGGAAACTTGAAGCATTGCCACTGAGTTGGAATTACAGCTCTTCTGTATTCTGACGAAATGGGACAGCAAGAAGTACTCTTGAAGAAAGAGGGAACATAAAAGAATGAAATGAAACATTGCAGGCTACCATTTTTAACAGAATATGAAAGTCTATACCAAGTATCTCCAATTTTTACATTAGGAAGCAGAAATAAACAGGCAGAGTCCTTCAAAATTAAGTACAAATGAGTGATTTCTATGAGGTGCAATGTTGTGATAACTTTAAATAATTTTTCTTACTGTCATAATGTCTCATCCTAGCATAGAAGAGCTTTCAGAGAGCAGTGGTCTTACCCTGAGTCAAAACAGGACTGGTAGGTTTGATATCTTTGGTACTTACACAGTGATTATTTCGCAAAAAAAATACCAAGACACAATCAAAATTCTCTACAACAGGGCAGGCAAGGACAGAATTTTGTACCAAAGTCAGAATTTACTCTTAGCACACAGAGCACCAGAAAAGTGCCAAAATATGCTTAAAGACTGTTTTGGAGACACAGAATATATTCAACAGTTGTTGAAATTCCTGTTTGTGGCTTAATATCCACTAATGGAGGTGGACTTAGCCGAAGCTGTGAATAATGAGAAGCTGCCCAGACAAACCTTTATGGAACAAGGTGGCTGTCGGCAGGGAGCCTGGATTTCAATCAAAAAATCAGTGCACAGCCCCATAAAAAAGACAAAAAAAGTAGAGGAGGGATATTTGTACTCCTTGGCTAGGAGATCTGTTTAGAGATGCTCGTGGAGTGAATGGGAATGGACTCCTTATGAGAAAATTAGGCTTTAAAAAGGATCAGCTGAGAGGATTTGATCTGTTTGTTTCACTGATTAGGTTCTGAAAAACAGATCGGTCTGTAAAGAAAAGGCCTCATTATTTGTTTCTCATTGAAGTTCCATTTCATGCAGATTTTAATGGTAAGGGCCTGGTGGGGGTAACGCTGCTGCTAACAAAATGACTAATGTCCTGGAAGGCATTACTGGAATAATTTGCCGTCTTGCAGAGCTCAGTCCATTACTTTACTGAATGTTTTTTTGCATCAAACCCTTGCGTTCTGTCTGAATATGTTTTCTATGCATTTAATGTTGATTTACAGATTTGCTTGGATGGAGAATTAATACCCTTCATCTAGTGAGATGTGCATATTTTGCCTGAATTTCTCTAGCTTTAGCTGTCAGACGTCACATGAGTCAGTTAAATAGGTCTTTTTATATCTCATTCCACCAAAAAGATCTCTGAGATACTATATATTATGTAGGAAAACGGCTTTGCCTTCTGATGTGCTAACAGCAGTCACCTCTGACTCCAGAGCTAGGCTACTGGAATCCAATTAAACAGCCTCTGTATAAGAAAAACATAGCAATGTTTAGTACTTCAGAATGTAATTTAGCTACCTAAAAGCTATTCTGTGCAACCCAAAATTTGGATTATAAAGCTCCTGTTCCTGTTTACCTGTGCATACTTGAAATGAATGCTGGTTTGCATCAAAAACTCAGTTTTGCAAGTGAGAGGAAGAAACACAGCTTTTTTTTTTTATTATTTGATTTGATCTTTGTTTTTTCATCAAGTACTGAGCCTGCAGTGTCTCCACAACTTGGATATTGCCACAGTGAATATCTCGGGACTTGGCCTCAGTTGAGTAGTGGTAAGTCCTGGCTTGTCACGTGCTGCAATAGCACTGGGACACTGGGGAGGGATGCAAAAACTGTACAGATCCCCAGTCTGTATTCTGTCTAAACACAATCCTTAAGAAAATAAGGATAAGGGCATCTTACAAATGCTGCCTCTTCAGGACTTTGGAGTTTACTTGTGGCTCCGTGTCTTCCTCCAGTTAGGATCCCGAGTCCAGTACCTGCATTTAATAGTAGTTCTCTTTGTTCCCTTGCAAGAATAGCTAAAGGACTGTTTTCTTTTTAAAAACATCTCTCAAGAACTGTTTTTGTGTATTCTGTTGCAAGTTTTAATTGGCAAATGTGGAAGGTCTTTGGCAATGTACACTGGACTGCAGGTGGTCCTCATTTTCTGTGAGATGGCTATTTTGAACGTATAGAATCATTTAGGTTGGAAAGGACCTCTTTTGTTTTCTCAGATCTTTCATAGTTCCAGCAAAAGGAGATAGGGATTATGGTTCCTTGTTCCTGTGCTTCCTTTTTCATGGAATCCCTTGGGTGGGAAGGGCCTTCAGGGGGTCTCTGGTTCAAAAAAGCAGTTCCCAAAGCAGAACAAGCTCTCTGATTGGGTAAGGCTGCTCAGGGCTTTCTCCAGGCATGTCTTGAAAATCCCCATGGAATGGGATTTCTTTTCCTTTCTCCTCCCTAGTGATCAGACCATTTGCTTGAAGTGAGCAGGCTGAACAGGTCCTAACAGAATTGGACTTTTGCTGTTTTACATAACAAAGGCTGGTAGAAGCATCACCTCTTCTGTCAAGCCTGCAGCCACTACTACGGTCTCGTAACACATCCAGATTTTCCAGTGGTTGTCAGGTGTCTTCTGAGAATGTCTACTGGAGTATGGGTTTCAGGGGGTGCAAGTAAGGATTGACTGTATGGTTGATTTAATGGCAGTAGATAAAACAACTCCTATTGATACGTAACTGTCTGTTTTTATTTACAAACATAGGGACGCATCTTCTCTGTAACATGCCCTTCCCTTTT
Organism: Chionis minor; assembly: GCA_013398295.1. NCBI lineage: Eukaryota > Metazoa > Chordata > Aves > Charadriiformes > Chionidae > Chionis > Chionis minor. Next base: position 2,545,023 of record VZSF01001524.1, read on the forward strand.
TGTCAATGGTCTTCTGTTCCAGCTCCTCAAGGTTCTCAAAACATCCTTCAGAAATTGTACTTAAGTTATATTGTGGGCAAAACTCTTTATAGAAATTAAAGGACAAAAGGTTCATTAATATTGATGAATAATTAATTATGGGACGTTGCCCTGAGATAAACCAGCTATAAACATTAATGCAAGTGACCATTTAATGTAAACACAAGTATGATGTTCGTTTATTTTCTGTTTCCTTCTGTTTGCTAATTCATTGATTTATTAAATTGCTTAACTGGAAAAAAAAAGACTTTGCAAATAACAATTTCATTTGTTACGCAGTTATAAATGTTTAATATTAATGGTTTAGGAATTGAAGATTAGTTGTCTGTTGGAATGGTGCTGATGCCTGTGCAACGTGATTTTCCTAGCTTGCCTTTATCTTCCTATTGCTTAAGATTTGGATCAGCAGAGAGCCCATGATAATCCGACTTGTGTATACTCTGTCTGTGCAGGACAGGGATGAAATAGCTCAAAGACCCTCCAACCTACCATGTGTCCTACCATCTATGTGAGTCACCAGTGTATTGAAGGAAGAAAAATACCTCAGGCCCCTGTGTATACTCTTGCACTACCAGGTGGGGTGAGACACAATAGATTTAAGGACTGTATAGACGAGAATCTTTGTTCTGCTGAATTGTGTGCCATGCAAGGTGCAGAAATCTTATGTTTGGTGCAGTTCTTGGATTCTTACTGGTATTTCTCTGATTTCTCACTGCTTATTAAGAAATTATTCACACTTGTGATGAGCATCATACAATGATGAGTCATACAACAGCTTTTTTATCCTAGATCTTTCCAACATTCACAAAGCTGTTTGGTTTTGCTATAAGAAAGGAAAGTGAGTCTGAGTAGCTGCTCAGCTCCTGCCTCTTCCACTTTACTTATTTTCTCATGACTGAAGTTTTCAGATGTCGGGCATAGAATTATTATGATGTAACTTATGATCAGTAACTCACGATCACATTACTGAAATGATTCATTATGGATTATAACCTTAGACAATAGGAGGGTGGCTTCTAGCTGAGTAACTTCAGTGCAGCTGGACTCCAAGAAACCACCTCTGTTTTGCTTTGCTCATGGAATGCACTGTATTGGAGAAGCTGCCTAATGAGAACTCACCAAGGGTCCTGTGGACGCAGGATTTGCGAAGCGTAAGCAAGAAGGTTGAATCATAACCAGCTCCCAGAATTAAACTGTTTTCCTATTTATTCAATAAAAAAGTAGCAATAAGCTTTTCCCACTCAACTTCTATATTCTGTTCATTCTTTACTTAGAATAGTCTGCTTTTTCCTTTTGTTAAAAAAAACAGATTGTTTTTCCTCGTCATTTCTGTCAATTAACAACTCCATTCATAATGTAACTCAACTGATCTTAATAAAGTTAAATCAGTAATGCATTTGATCCAGTGAGTTTTAAAGCAGTAAACTTTTATTTTATCCTACATGCACATTTCTTTAATTTTATTCCTTACAACTGGGGGTAGCATTCCTATTTTGTATTATAAATACTTGAGTATTTGTCTTCATGGGCTTGAGGATGGTTTGTTTACCACAGCCTAATAAACAACCCAATTACTGTGAGACCCTGATTATAAACCATAGGCAGTACACTGTCTTCAGTGTCCTGAGTAAGAATTTTCTTAAAGTTCACAGTTCTATTCAGGGGAGAAAAAAAGTTACTTTCTTTTGTGTTTTGTCTTGTTAGCAGTCATTGTCCCTGCTCTGTGGCCAGTATAGTTTGCCTCTAGGGGTTTATATGACATGGCTAAATCTGTTTTAACCACTAAAGCCTAAAACTACCTTAACATCTTTTGTGAAAATACTTTCCAGAGGCTCAAATAAGCTTTTGGATTTGATAGTCTCCACATCGATATTCCCAGTGAAAGCTGGCAAGTGCTTGCAGCAGAATCACCTGTGTGATGAGATGCCCCACATATATGTCATGAATGCTACAAAAATAACTGGTGTATTTCTAGAGGTAGTCTGATAAAGACTTAATATCCTCAGTTTTGTTTTTATAAAACTTTGAAATCTACTTAAAAGAGACAATGGAGGGGATTCTGGAAGAAGCTTGTAAGCAAAAGAAAACTGTTCGTGTTCTTATTTTGCTATGGACACTTGTTCAGCACCAGGTGAGACAATAAAGGGAAAAGTGATGTTCTTGGGCTGTTGTCATAACAGGGAGGAGCTGAAAAAGATTCATAAAATGGAGCTTGGCCAGCAGGTTAAAAGAGGTGATTCTCCCTCTCTACTCTGCTCTTGTGAGACTCCCACCTGTAGTATGGCAGTTCTGGGGTCTCCGGCACAAGGCAGACACAGAGCTGTTGGAGAGGCTCCAGAGGAGGGTCTTGAAAATGAAATGGTGAGATGGCTGGAGCACCTCTCCTATGAGCACAGGCTTAGAGCATTGGGGTTGTTCAGCCTGGAGAAGAGAAGGCTCCCAGGAAACCTTATTGTGGCCTGTCATAAAGGGGACCTGTAAGAAGGATGAAGAGAGACTTTCTACCAGGGCCTGTAGTGGTAATGTTTTTAAACTGAAAGAAGATAATATCAGATTATATATAAGGAAGAAATTCTTTATTATTAGAGCAGTGAAATGGGACACTGGAACAGGTTGTCCCAAGTTATGGATGCCCCACCATTGGAAGTGTTCAAGGCCAGGTTGGATGGGGCTTTGAGCAACTTCGCCTAGCAGAAGATGTCTCTGCCCATGGCAGGGGGATTGGACTAGATGACCTTTAAATGTCCTTTCCAACCCAAAGCATTCTAAGATTCTGTCAAAAGAGCAAAGTATTGAATTTCATACTGCCTACAAGAGAAAGGAATGACTCAGTCATTTATGTAAATGCACTGATATATGAAATTAAGGAAAATGTGACTGTTGACTTTTGTTCTTATGTACTTTTTAATTCTTAACCTAAGAAAAACCTCTTGGAAATTTCTATGCTAGTTAGCAGCTGTAAAATTTACCTTCCTACTTAAAATTTTGTTTTAATGAATTGAAGCCTGCCTTTACAATATTGTGGCTGCTGCCCAGACCTAACTAACTTACTATTTACTGTCAGCTCTCCACTGAAGTTGAAAACTGCTGCCTTGTAGCCTAGCCACAAGGGTTTGGGTTTTCAGACTAGGTATATGCCATACATTTTCCATGAAGAGTAATGAAGGATCAAGTTAGAATTCAGGTAAGTAAATTGGATATCCACAAGTCCATGGGTCGTGATGGGATGCACCCGCGAGCACTGAGGGATCTGACAGAAGTCATTCCTGGGCTGCTCTCCATCTTTGAAAGGTCCTGGACAACAGGCGACATGCCTGGGGACTGGAGGAAAGTCCAAAAAGGGTAAGAAGGAAGGCCCGGGAAACCACAGGCCAGTCTGCCTCACCTCTGTCCCTGGAAAGATGATGGAACAGCTTGTTCTGGGCATCATCTCCAAGCATCTGGAGGAAAAGGAGGTTATCAGAAGTAGTCAACATGGATTCACCAAGGGGAAGTCATGTCTGACTAACCTGGTAGCCTTCTATGATGGCGTGACTGGATGAATAGATGAGGGGAGGGCAGTGGATGTTGTCTACTTTGGCAAGGCTTTTGACACTGTCTCCCACAGCATCCTAGTAGGCAAGCTTAGGAAATGTGGGTTAGATGAATGGACGGTGTGATGGATTGAAAACTGGCTGGCAGGTAGAGCTCAGAGAGTTGTGATCAGTGGGGCAGAGTCCAGTTGGAGGCCTGTGACTAGTGGTGTTCCCCAGGGGTCAGTGCTGGGTCCAGTCCTGTTCAATGTATTCATCAATGACCTGGATGAAGGGATGGAGTGTACAATCAGCAAGTTTGCTGATGGCACAAAACTGGAAGGGGTGGCTGACACACCAGAAGGCTGTGCCACCATTCAGCATGACCTGGACAGGCTGGAGATGTGGACAGAGAGAAATTATATGAAGTTCAACAAAAGTGTAGGGTCCTGCACCTGGGGAGGAATAACCCCATGCACTAGTACAGGCTGGGGTCTGACCTGCTGGAAAGCAGCTCTGCAGAGAGGGACCTGGGAGTCCTAGCAGACAAGTTGACCATGAGCCAGCAATGTGCCCTTGAGGCCAAGAAGGCCAATGGTATCCTGGGGTGCATCAAGAGGAATGTGGCCAGCAGGTCGAGGGAGGTCATCCTCCCCCTCTACACAGCCCTGGTGAGGTCACATCCAGAGAACTGTGTCCAGTTCTGGGCCCCCAGTTCAAGAAAGACAAGGAACTACTGGAGGGGGTGCAGCAAAGGGCTACAAAGATGATTAGGTGTCTGGAGCATCTTTCTTACGAGGAAAGCCTGAGACGCCTGGGTCTGTTTAGCCTGGAGAAGAGAAGACTGAGGGGGGAATCTCATAAATGCTTACAAATTCTTAAAGGGAGGGTGCCAGGAGGAGGAGGCCAGTCTTTTTTCAGTGGTACCCAGTGATAGGACAAGAGGTAATGGGCACGAACTTGAAAGTAGGAAGTTCCATCTGAACATGAGGAGGAACTACTTTATTTTGAGGGTGGCAGAGCACTGGAACAGGCTGCCCAGAGAGGTGGTGGGGTCTCCATCTCTGGGGACATTCAAAACCTGCCTGGACACCATCCTGTGCAACCTGCCGTAGGTGGACCTGCTCTGGCAGGAGGGTTGGACCAGATGATCTCCAGATGTCCCTTCCATCCCCAGTGATTCTGTGGTTCTGTGAAGTGCCAAAAAGTCACTGAAATAACACTCATAAAAGTTCAGTTATATTGCTCTTAAGGTACAGGATTACCTGTATTAGTATCTTTCGCCTAGAAAACCTTAGCCAGGACATTTATCTCATAGACGTACTCAGCAAAGCGTTCTAGGTATCTAATCATCTGAGATGTCTCATAGACAAGAGTTAAGTGCTGTTACATGCAGGTGCACTGCTAATGTTGATGGGCAGATACTAATGGCTTTGTGATTACTGGTAGCGTGATGTATGCTTAGATACACACCTAAAGAGTGGAAAACAGGGAACGATAGATTTAGAAAGATAGTTTTGATAGCATCTTTACTGTTCTATTAAATTATTGAGAGCTGCGTCAGCTTGAATGCACTCGGTGTCTATCACACAGCCTCCAGGAAGCACCGGGTACACTGCAAAGTGCCCCCAAGCCACCAACCCTTCCCCAAAGCCACTCCTCCAGTTACCTCCAGGCAGTCTCCCGGGGCCCTGCATTGCTGCTCTTGGGTTTACTCTTTCACCCCTAGCCTTGCACACCCATGGCGAGCGCACCCCGTGATCTGACTCTACCCCGCTGCCCACTTACCACAAACCTTTCCTGCCCTCCCTTTCTACCACAAAGAGGTGGGTGGGGTGTATTGATGCAGACGGAGGCATATGCTGCCTCTGCTATCTCCTGATCCTTAACCTGATCCGTAGCCATAAAATCAGGGCATTTAGTCTCTTTATTTCTGCATCTGAGCAAACCATGCTGAGTCTGACAAGGATGCTCCTCTTGGCACACTGCTCTCCAGGAGATGCTGAATATTTTCCAGTGAAATACAAATCTGGTGAAACGCCCAGGGTTTGTTATTCCAAATAAGCTGTTCGTTATGGCCAAATCAAAATAGTTTGTTCGGGGCAGGCAGGAGGAAGGAGGGGTAGAAATGGAAAACCAAGGAACTAAATCCACAGATCTGAGGGGAACAGCAGTGTTTCCTTTCTCAACAGTGCCTCACGTTTCCCTCTGAATGCTCTAATCCTGTGCTCCAGGGTAATATCGAGTCAGTGGTACCATCCTCAGCCACCTGGGAATTCAAACGAGTCAAGTTGCATGTTTTGAATGAAATTAAATATACTGGAGAAGATTTTCATTCCTGAAAAGCAAAGATCTTAAATTGTGTCTGAATTATATGTGCATACAACTATTTCCTTCTCTCACTGTCCCTGAAAATAAACCTAGCTTTTGCACATCTCTGTTATGGACCAAATAGAAGAGAGAGATGTTGCTAGAAAGGCTTTAGATCCTCAGACATTTTCAGTATATGGTTTTATAATACCAGACTGATGGTCTGCCTCTTCATGCAAATATTTATGAAGTGCCTAATGTGTATCTAAAGGGGATAGCAGAGATATGCAGTCTTTGATTATGACCTCATTACGGCTTCTGTAAATGTCTGACTCGGAGGAAATCTTGTTGAAAATGGTTGCCTTCAAGCAGCATCCTAGTTGCCCTACTGTATGTAAGTGAAAGGAGGAAGAAGATAGTAAGAAAAAGACCCCCAAAAAAGCTAGAACATACACAAAGCTGTTGAGATCAGGATAAAAGCACTAAGAAAGATTTCTTATGCTGAATTTTATGATCTTTGTGCTAGAGCTTTCGGAAAATGTAGTCCCTCTCTTGCTGATTAAGTTCTGTCCAAAAGAAAGAGGATTTAGTCTGTTCTTTGCAAAATAAACTACAAATGTTAGTCAGGTGTCCATCAATAAGGATGGACACAGACTATGTACAGTGGGCACCACACAGACAAGAGCAAGTTTGCCCCTATTCTAGAAGCATGAAGATTTGGAGGAGACTTCAGTGTTAGCCTTCCCTGCCCCCATGAAAACACGTGCGTGTCTTTAATTTTCAAACAGCAGTTATAAAAACTAAACAAAAAAATTGCAGTAAAATTGAATAACTTTAGAATGTTATTGGCATTCAAGCAAAAGCCCAAGTCAAATTTAGGAGTAAAAATTCAGCCATTATATTTAAACACAGCAAAAAATGTTCCTTTTCACTTACACAAATGGTTACCATCATTGGAGGTGCCAACTGCTCCTAGGTATTGTGCCTTTCTTGAAATGCACCTCTAACCAAAACCTGAAGTTCTGGAGTGCAAGCAGCAGCAGGAGACCAAGCGTTGAGTCTGTTTCTAAATACACAAACACACTAGGATGAAACTGGCTGAAAATGTTGTTTCTCCATGCGAAACATCGAGGGAGAAAAGATTGCTTTGCAAATGGATTTCTTTTCTCCTTTGAGATCATTCTAACAAATTGTTTTCAGTTCGGATGGAAAAATCCATCTGCCCTTCATCCGAGTTGGTATTAATTCCCCCAACACCTGCCACTAGGGAAGTGGCAGATAGGGAGGGACCAGTGAGGAACAGGAAGCAGAGGGCAAGGAAAACACTGATTTTATCCGATACTACAATTGTTTTCCTAACCCTGTGCGTGTATGTGCATGGTTGGTTTGGAAGGCACACCAGAGGGAAGATAAATCAATAAAAACTGTACTCACAAGTTTGAAATTAGACATTTATAAAGTGCTGATAGAAAGCAGGTTTTGTCTTTACATTTTTTCACTAACCAAAATTCAGTGGAAATTTTCATGAGAATTTCTTCAACCCAATACAAAAGTGGTGGGGATATTTTTAATTTCTTTACGGTTCTAGACATGACATTCAAAACTAACCAATGATTTTAATGGGAAAAATATTTTGATGTGCCTTCAGGATAACAGTTAAGGAATAATGAATTCCCATATTTTAAAGATCTGGATTTTTATTGCTGTCACAAGGCAGATAATTTGATGACTGATCTTCCTACGGGTTAGAAGAACTAATGCAGTCAATATAGCTTTAGAATGCATTTCTTTTAACATCAGTCAAGTGGCCATTCAAATGTTTTCATTAATGCAGTAATATCTTTTAACATGTAAACTGTATTAAGTCTACTGCATTAAATATGTTCATTAACTGAAAATCTAAGGGGCTGCAGATGAGAAAAATATTATTTGATGAGCTGTCCTTTGAGTCAATCGGCATTATTCCATTGGCAAAAGATGTTGTACACCAGGAAGAAACAAATGAATGTCTAAACGCCAAAGGAATGAATGATGTTGTAACTACACTTAATAAATCTGGACAAAAGGCCAGTTCCACAACTGCCTTAGGTCTCTACTATGGCTCAGCTCTACATGACACAAAGGGAGAGGCAGAACTTTCGGCAACCCTGCCGCATGTCAGAACAACGTCCCTAAAACAGAGCGAATGAAGAAGGCAGGGGTGTGAGGAGGACACCAACTCTCAAGGCGTGAGCTCCAAGCAGTGCCCGAGAGGACTTGTACCATGCATGCATTTGGCCGGCAAAAACTCCTCTGAAGGGAACAGAAAGACCTGGTGCTGATCTTTGCTCTGGGCACTAAGGCCCCCGGTGTTACGCTGGTGCTCCACAAATGATGTGTGAGTTGGAGTTGCCTGACCCAGTCCTGATCAGGAAAGCTGTGGGAGGGCGGCTGTTAGTACCCCAAACCCCAGATTGGCAGGGCACCATATTCTCTGTCTTGCCTTTGCTCTCCTCTCCCCAGGCCTGGTGTTTCTATGCTGTGCTACCTGAACTTTCTGTTCCTGTTGCTCTTGGCACTTGTAGCTCAGCTGATCTGATTTGCTGAGGGTTTCTGCAAACCAGCCAGGCATGAGGGAGGAAGCACTGATAAAAGAAGCAATGGAAGAAAGGTGTGCTTCAGAGATGCTGCCTAGTGAAAATGCTAAGGAAGCACCCTAAATCAGACAAAAGGATGTACAGCATAAACTGCTCTTGTCATCCAATGTACTACTTACTGCCTCAAGGAGTAGAGTTGGTTTTGTTGTGTTCCTATTTTAGAGAAAATGTGGTGTTCGGTAGGCCTGACTGAATTTGGGAGAATCTGGGCTAACTGTTGTTTTCCTCAAAAATACCCTCCAATATTATTTATTGAAGTTGAAATATCACTCTTACTTCTGAGGAGAAACAACTGAAGAATGAATGTCTGAAAATGAGATATTTTAAGGTTACCTTAGCAAAGAAAAGCAATGTATTGGAGAAAGGAAGCCTATGCTTCTTGTTTTCAGGAAAGGTACTTTAAATGTATGGTAGATGGGTAACAGTACAGGTACTTGGTGTAATGAGATTTTGGACGGCTCATCAGTTGATTTAATTCAAAATAACTGTAGCATTTTCATTTTCTTCTGTTTATCCTAGCTGAAGACCAGGTTTCTTGACCTTGCTAAGTGGAGACGAATATATGTTTGCACAGCAGCAATGCTTCATATTTTATTTTGACAACAGAAGTTATAAGTCAAATCAGCATTAGGTTGAAAAACACCCTGCTTAGGCTTGTTGATCAAAAAAAAATTTCATTGGATACCAAAGTAAAAGATGAATCTTTGAGGCATCTGGTTGTATATAGAAAATAACATCCTGTGATTCAATTCCTTTGACTTTCAAATATGCACCCAGGTAAAAGGCATACACAAATTTACTTTCATCGGCTCTGCTGCTCTTGATATTCTGACTGTAACACTGTATATGAATTCTTTTAAATATTGTATCTCCCCTATTTAAAATTCAGCCTTGGGTTTGGATGCGTGCAGGTTGAAATTCACTTACAATACAGAAAACAGCTGTGGTAATGGATCTATTACAGTGTCTAAAGATAAACTGTATAGACATGTGAGGAACAGCATAGAAGATGAAGGGTTAAGTGATGATGTGAGCAGAAACTGAGCTCGAAATTAGAGCTGTTATAAATTGAGAAAACAACATAGCTCCAAGGTGTTTTATGACTTGAAAAGCTATTAATTCTTTACGTAACATTACCATTAGTTACCTATGTAGGTTGTATTAAAATAAAGCCGAGAGTTAACTGAACCTTACATTTTATAGGTGCACGTTTAATTAAATTGTATGTTTTATCTGCAGTAATAAAATACAAGAGTCATCTGAGTTAACACACAGTTTTACAGTTTTAAGGTCTGAAACATCTCCAGCATCCCCATTCAGGGCTGTTTGGTATATGAGCCATAACATCCACTGGGGGAAAGTGCTAATCTCCAAACCTTTTCATTTGCAGCTAGAAAGCTAGCCTGCTCATCATGCTGATGCTGTATTAAGCAAGTAAATAAAACAGCTTCCTGTTCTGGAATGAAGCGAACCTACAAACTCAAAAGAAAATCCTCCTAATCATCGTAGAGCACTCAGCTTTGCATATGATTTAAATCTAAAAGCACCAATAGAGGATGGTACTATAAAAATGTATTCAGCCCATGCTGAAGGACAAGCAACTGTTTCCTGTTGATGTTGGAGGACAGTGGAGGACACTTTTACATAAGGCAACGTTACATGAGAAACCCTATTTTAACCATCTTCAGTGTTCTTGCAATTTTTTCTTTCTAGCCTTTCTTGACGGCGAATAATCTTTCACATCCCTCCTATTACAACAGGCCTATAAGCACTCTGTTCCAGGTATAACCCAGGAAAAGGCCTGATTCAGTATGTCCTTCTCCAGTTTTGTCTACAGAAGAACTGAACTTGCTTGATGTGTACTTCTAGACTGATTTTGCAAACTGAATTTCCAAAACTTTAGAGGGAAAATCAATGACCTCATCTGTCATAAGCAGCACAGCCACTTGCCCCTTACTTTTTATTGAAAACCAAAAAGGCTTCAATCCAGTTCCCCTCAAACCAGTGCAGAACCCCCTCCAGGGGGTTGGTTAATGAGGTTGTCTCCCGTTGGCAAGGCTCTGCATTCAGCTCTGCAAGCGGTCCAGTGGTGTTGCCATGTTTAACAGGAGGAGGCTGGAAGTTGCATGCAATAAATATCACTGCTGTGTTCACCCTGCATGTTGGAGGAGCCCGTGCTGGGCCGGCACCTGCCAGGACCTGACTACCATTCCTCCAGCGGCAGCTCAGCCACACCACCTGCTCCCATCTCCAAGGAAGACTTAAAACGAGAACGTCCACTGGTGGGGCCGTTATATTATGTGGAGGTCAGTGCTCTGCCTCCTCTGTCCAGCTTGCGTGACAGAGCTGGGATGCACCAAGTATACTGAATGTCTCATTTGAAAGAATGTGCTGGAGTTCGGCCTATTTCTGCTTCCGTGTAAATCAGTCAGGACTTATGAATGGATTCTGATGGCTCTCCATCCTGGCAGATGCCCTATGTGATGCACCTCTTGAGCTCTGGCGACAGAAACCATATGATACATTAAAGGTAGGATCAGATACAGTTGAAAGTTTTGACTTAGCCAAACTTTTGTGAATAAGGAATGATCTGGACAAAACAGACCAAGAAACATTTCTGCTGAAATTAGGCACGAAATTTCTTTGCCGTATTTTAGCATCCATGAAAACTCAGAAAAATTTTCGTGTCCACTTCTGTTGTTGAGGTCCAAGATAATTTATAGGGACAAGTTATCTGAAACCGATTTGTTTCATTTTCTCAATAGGATTTGCTGTACTTTGGATGTTCTCTGACTGAGCTGGGAGAGAAAGAAGGAAATAACTTTTTTTGTTTTATTGCTATCTTACAATGATTTTTCCAAATGTGATGGGCTTGCAGATGATTCTCAGCACTCATATAGCTGCTGAGTTCTCCAGAAGCCAATGGAGCCAACAAAAACGTCTGCAGAAAGGAATCGCTATCTGTACCCTGGAGATCATTCTTGATTAGTAATGGTAACAATTTGTGTTCATCAGAGGGTAGAACACATCTATCATATAAATAAACAATCTGTTCTTAAACACTGCTTGCAGGTGTGAAAGAGATTGTTGAAGATTCTGTGGTTTTGAAAGCTTGGGCAAGCATCTCTAGCTGAAGCGTAAGTATTTGTCCCTCAAATACAAGCTGCTGTTGCCTAATAAAGTTTACTGCATAGATATGCAAAAATATATAACACTACCCCCTTGATTGTAATATACAGTGAAAATGTAGCTTTTGGTAATTCTTTCTAAGCTTTGTGAATTCTTAGATAAACAAAACTATAAGCTGACTCTTAAACAATTGCCTTTTATTAGCAAGCAATACTTTGCACAATCATTCCCAAGAGAACGACATTGGTAACAGGAAATCATGCGTCATTTATGTTGAGGTTTGGTCTTTGACTGTAAATCCTCTTTGAGCAAAGATAGTGGTCTTTCATCACTCTGTAACAGCACCCTCGGTTTGAATTTGAGACTTTGGGTGCCACAGTAATGTATACCTGTAATAATGCATTGCATGCACATTTACTGGGCAAATTTGTACCTGGGATTTGCATGGTGTTCTGTTTAGTTTACGTGCCAGAAGAAGAGAGGAAGCAAAGACTATTTGAAGAAGAAATATTTTGTTATCATGCCTGACCAGCCTGCCAGCTCTCTATGATGAGATCACCGGCTGCGCGATGAAAGGGAGAGCAGTGGGTGTTGTATACCTTGACTTTAGCGAGGCCTTTGACTCCATGTCCTGCAGTATTCTTGCTGCCAAATTGGTGAGATCTGGATTGGCTAAGTGGACAATAAGGTGGGTGGAAACTTGGCTGGGCCACTGGGCTCAAAGGGTGGTGATCAGCAGTACAAAGTCCAGCTGGCAGCTGATTACTAGTGGCACGCCTCAGGGATCAATACCACAGCCAAGACTGTTCATATCTTTATTTACGATGTGGACAATTTGACTGTGTGCTCAACATGTCCCTTTCAGCGTAAATTATTCTATGGTTATTTTCGTTTGGGGATTCGCAAAATAGGTAGAGCTTGAACACAAGCAGATGTAAGGCACAGTGAATGTGCTAGCTCTCCTTGCTTGTAAGGAGCACTTATTTCAGATTAGCGCTTGACAGAGTGTATATGTGGGTTCAACAGCACGCTGACTTCATCTGTACCATAGCACAAAGGAAGTGATGTAGGACCAGGATGGAAAATTCTGTCCTAAGTTGGTATTACTCCTAATGGCTGCGTTACTGCTCCTGGCGCTGCCTCTTAGGTGTAAGAAGAGGCAGTAAATAATGGTATTTGCTCCTCAATCTGAAGTGGTAAGAGCAGAAAAGGTGCACAGCCTTAGTGTTGCTTCAGATATTATTTTCCTGTGGCTTAGCATCGCGCCCAGAGATGTGCCTACTCTTTCACTGGCCAACGCATGCCTCTCTAGGACCTGCCCCAAAACCTAGATCTGCCATTCTTTTGCAGGACAAAAGTGGTATAAATACCACCATTGTGGGCATTTGTATGAGAAAAAAAAAAATTGCCTTGTGGTAGACAAGCAGTTTACTATTTGCCTAGAAACGAAAAACTTTCAATGGCCAGGAGAAAGGTAGCAGCCAGTTTATGTTTTTAATGTTTGAGGTTTGAAACCTTTTATTATGGTTTTGTTTTGGGGTTTTTTGGGTTTTTTTTAGTTTTTTTGGGGTTTTTGTGGACCTCTGTACCAAAATAGCTGTATTTTATCTTTGATGCAATATGTGCTTTGGGGGGCAAAAAAAAAAATCCTTGGCATTTTACCCATTGGCTAGTTATTTCTAGACACCTATTCCCACCTGCTGTTTTATAAACTACAAATTTAAAGCTCTTCAAATAGAACACAAGACACTCATCTTCCTATTTTGCTGTTCCTGTCTTCTGTTTTCAGTGTGCTGATGTACGTGATATGAGTCATCCCTGTCACTTTTACACTTCCTGACTACCAGCAGTTTGGGATGAGACTTTTTTTTCCTCTCAGCTGACATTTTCTTTGGGAGAAAGGGGCAGGGAAATATTTTAAAGGAAATTTAGTGTTTAAGAAGGTTGCCAAAATAGCATGGGAACTTCTTTCCTTAGTGAAATCTGAAAAGGCACAAATTTCATCCATTTCCTGCTGGGGTTCTTCTATTGTGACCTGAAAAGAAAGTCTTAAGGAGTAAGAGGGCTTTTCTTTTCCCATACCATCTGGGCTTCTCCAGCCACCTTTTCCTTGTCTTTGCCCTTCCAGGTTTTATGCCTGTTGTTTCTGATTTTTTAATTTCTTACTAATTTCTTCTTTCCACCTATTCTGCCTCTCTCCTGTACCTTTCCCCCATCTGCATTCCATGCTCCACCTCCATTTCTCAACTTCCTTCTGATTTCAACCTTCTACCCGCTCCTAAATCTTTTCTATCTTTCTTGGGTACCAAGGACCTAAATTATATGCCAAGAGAAAGAAAACATCTCCCCATATTATAGAACCATTTTGTCCATGAGGGCTACTGGCAAAAAACCCAAGACTCAAGTGCTCTTCTCTTTCAGTTAGGTTTTTTCCCCTAGATAGCTTCTATATTTTTAGTTACATTTTTAGATGGAAGTAAGAAAAAGCAAACAAATATGATTTACAATATAAAAAATGTTACCACTAACATAAAATTGCTACTGCCCCAAACATACAAATCCACAGGGTCAAAATCTTGACTTCTTGTTCAGTTTTTCATGCTCATTTTCATGCACAGCTGCTACTGAGACGAGACAGAAACACAAAACCCACAGTTAAGACAGACACAATTCATCTTAAAACACTGCAAGGCTGCTGTATTTGTAAATCCTTATGACAGAGAGTAAAATACAAATTTTATCACCCTGTACTTAGTCAGCCATTTTGTTTCATTTCCTAAGACGTAGTTCACAGTAAAGATGATTATCACTTGTGTGATATCAGAGACAGAGAGCGCATTAAGTACAAACGCATAGCCTCCATCTAAAGAGAATAATATCATAAGAAGCTCTGGTATGCCACATCTGATAACATCCAAGTCTTCTACAAGCTAGTTAGGTAATGCATAGTGTTATTTCAGAGCAACACTTCTTTTTGCAAAAAGTACTTGCGTTATTATATCCTTCCCTGTTCCTGCTTTATCATACATACATTTTTAAAAAGAGCAAGATTGGGGGTTTCTTTTTTCCTTTAAGCTGTGTTCTATATTCTTAGGTTTGGGGGTGGGTTTTTTTGAGTAATTTCTTCTTGTAGAGGCAGAAAATCAACAATCCCCTTCAAAAAGACTGCAAGTCAGAACCTGACAGAGTAAGATGTATCCCTACCATGGATGCGCCTCTGATAGACTCCACAACTTTACTAGTGTCCCTTGTAGCCTTAAAAAAAAAAAAAAAAAAAGAGGGAGGGAGAGAGAGGGAAAGATTGAAATCCAGAGATTCTCACTCTGAATATGGGACTTGTGATGTACTTTGAAGTCAGCAATTCATTAAGTGTGCCATTCTAATACTGGAACAACCTATAAAACATTTACATTCTCTAGAAACATTTATCACGTACTGACAGGAACAATGAAATATACCCATTTTTAGAATGCCCTAAAAGATCCATTTCCACTTCAAAACTCATCCACAGCCAAGTTTTATGGTACAGATGGTGCTGCCTCAAATAAGAACTTGCCAAATATCCAAAGATCTATGACCAGACTGGATAAAGAACCTTCCACTCACAACTTCCATTTGCCACAAGAGGAACTTCAGGTTTTCAGCTGGACTTCACAATTGATGCTAAACACTCTGCAGGATCATTTCAGTCATGCTGCTAGTCTAAATAAATCCAATAACTTGATAAGCTATGCAATGTAAAATGTTTTTATTAGGAGAGAGTTTCTTATATAAATTTCAAAAATGTTATGTCTATTTTATTAACTGCAGAAGCTTAGGGGGACTTTAACTAAAACAATTGTACTTTACAAGCTTGAGAAGGGGAAGAGGGATTTAACTGTCTCTCCCCCAATGTGGAGTTTTATTGAGCCCAGCAATGCTCATTGTTTCATTGCTTAGAGATAAGTTCCTACTTGTGAGCAGATGCCATCCTTTTCAGTGGGTTTATTCAAGTGCTTGGAGTTTTGCACTTCCTTAAATGCTTTCCTGAATCAAAATTCTGAGATGACATTCTTTTGGTTGACTTGGTCATTTCCTACTTGGCTGCACTCCTCCTCACAAAAATGATTGGATTTGCTCTCCAACGTCTCAGCAAGCAGACAGAAATGGCTCCACAAATCTTTGGATGACAATACAAATGCCAAGAGTGGCAAAACAAAGGTACTCCATAGCACTTTCGAGTGGCATTTACACTTCTATTGACAAAACCTCATTTTTTTCATCAATTGCATTTGCCCGTTTTGATTAATTTTTATATACATAACTTTTAGCATCAGAGCAAAACACGATTTACAAAGTTATATCCAACTAACTGTAGGTGGGAATATCTAGAAAGCAGGAACGCTGTTCAAAGCACTGATTTTAAAAGATTCATTAGTTATGAAATACATTCATTCATCTTGGCTTGTTTCTGTTCTTGCTGTTCACTTCTGTTATTTAGCTCAACACAGCACTTGCTTCAGCGTGAACTCGGTCTGCCCTAAAGTAAAAAAAAATCTGATCACTCTAAATCATAATATCTCAGTAAGAGATAATATCTTCAGTTTGTTATGTCTGCAAAAATATCTGGGCCAACAGGACTGCCAAGGCTCATAAAACTCTTGCGTCACTACCAATTTATTGGCATGAATCTATAGTATCTTCCTTTGATGTTTACTGGCTCATGCCAACATTAACTTCCTTTGATTTTAACTCTCTGTGTGTGCTTGGGCATCTTTTGGTAGGGGATATTTTGGGTTTGCTATGTTCACGTCTTCTTTTTTTAAGGAAATCGATGTACAAGACTGTCTTCAAATTTGGTGTTCTGAGAATGGGAGGGTCTGCTCAGGTTGATAAGCTCTTTTCTTTTTGAATATTGAGATTAATGTGGACTTGAGCCTGAAAAGATATGCTCCGATATTTTCTTACTTGACAATGCTTAAATGTCATTACTTCAGACAGTCTTTTTTTTTTTTCTTAAAAGGCATTGAATCTCCTTCTATGATGAGACCCAGCTCTTTGTAGTACAAAATGTAATCAGCCACTTTCCATTATTATGTTCTATGACAGTATGACTTCATTCCTAACACAATTTACTTAAATTGAACATTTTGGCAGATGTGTGCATGGGACTAGAGAAGCAGAACTTCTATTAAATCACATCCTGAAACAATAACAGATTGTGTTGTAGATCTAGCTTTGGAGAAGTTTCCAGCTCTGCTCATAAGTTACTGCATATTAGGGGAGACATGTGGAAGGAACCCCCAGGAAAAGAGTGAAAAACCCTCCACAATATGGCCAGAAATTACATGCATAGATAAGCAATATGATCTGTGATGAAGAGGTTTACATAGCACTGCTATCTAGTCAACAGAGGTCAGTAAACACATCCACTTGTAGTGATTCCAGTGACATTGATGAAAGGAAATGAACAATTCTTTAGTGAAAGACACCTTTTTCTTCTACTCTGCTGTGCTCACATACTGTTTTCCTCAGAATAAGTGAAAACACAAAATGCGATTCTTTCTGCAGGCTGCAAATTGTGCAGGCACTGTGGGGGTTTTAGGAATGATCTGTGTGTGAATGTGTTACTGGTTGCTCTATAGTAATGAAGACTGGTCATAGAAATTCTGCTAGCTACTTGGAATAAAGTCTTATGGGTGTCTGAGGAAATTCAGAGGAGTCTCTGCGATCCTCCTATCTAAACATAGGGGTACTTGCATGGCAGAAAGCTGCTGAGTGTGAAGCAAGAGTGTCAACCACAGACTTCAAGTCTGGTCCCAAGGAGCACTGGAATAACTTTTAAGATACTCTGGGTTGAGGGACAAGATCTGGAACTTGAGGAAATATTCTGTGGAAAGTCAGAGTGACTAAAATCTGCATCAATATTCACATTTCACTCTCATACAATCTTTTGCGTCTTCTCATTGGGCTTGTCTGTTCTAGATTTAACAGCTTTGACTAGGATAGTTTCAACTTGAATTAAGTCAACTTTAGACTGATCACAGGGCAGAAATAGTCCAAGTGAAGCATTAGATGTGAAGCTTCCTGTACTTTGGTAGTAGAGATCAATTATTAACACTAACCTGAAAGCATTATTGGTTCTCTACAGCATCTAAAACACAAAGAAGAAAAGAAAAAACAAACAAACAAACAAAAAACCAAAAAAAACCCCCACAAACCAGGGCAAAATTAATTCCATTCTCTAGACCTTGACTTTGGAATGAGCTTCACTGATTTTCTGAGATCACAAATACAACACAACATGCTTAAAATGTGGGATCATCAACCTCTGAGTGCCATGGGGAGATGAGCTTATCTCATCTTCAGTACTACTTCCCCTTTTCTTGAATTCTTGATTTCTTTTAAAAAATGCATTCAAAGAAAAGAAGAAAAAAACCCCAAAACATAACACTGGAGGTGCCACCTGGGTCAGCAAATCAGTAAAGGATGTACTTAAATCTGAATTGGGTAATATAACAAAGTACAGCAAAGATTTCAAACTTCTGAACAGAAAAAAACTCTTAAAACATGCCAGACTTTAATGACTTAGAATAATCTTGTGTTTAAATGCATGTTTGAATACTCATGAAGTCAGAGATTACACAGGGCAAAAAACAACCCCAAGTAAAATCAGAAAATGTCTTACCAAAATTAGCAGAGGAGTTTCATATTCCATCTATAAACAGAAAATACGGCTTTTCCAAGTAGATAATTGTTGACCTGCAACAAGTAACAAAATAGCAAAAGCAATGGGCAATAACAGTTACCATCCCACTTTGGGTGGAACAGAGACCCAGTTTGATCACCCATGGGTTGGATGTCACGGAGTAGCTTTGACTTCTTGTCTTACGCCATTGAGATCCAACGAAAACTTAAGGATAGACTCTGTCTCTGGGCTTCTTTCTCATTTGCAAAAGACAAACTTCAACAGGCACTTCTCATTGCAAAAACACCATCCAAAAAACAAAGCAATATTTAAATGTAAATTTATGACTGAAAAAAGTAAAGGATAAAGAAAATAAGTAGAAAAGGTGTTATTTCCTCTATTGACTGGCACATTTTCAGCTTAAGAATCAGAAATCAGGAGACTGTGACTGTGCTTGGCTTTTAGCTATTACTGAGAAGATTTCCTGGGGCCATCTTGCACTGACTTTGGAGTCTTTGTTTTGGAGTTTATTGTTTTGCCAACTCACAATATTGAAAGCAAGAGAAACCAGCATTGATCGCAGGGCTGCAGCAACCAATCTCACTCCCTAGACAAGAGTGAGATAAAGAACCATCTTCCTGAGACACAGCTGCTTCTTTCTACTTCCCGAGAGGAGCGTTGCGTAGGTGCTCATTCCCGCACCACACCGCTGTTCAGAACTGAGCCTTCAAGAAGACTTCAAGAGCTAAATTTGCAGCTCTGTCAATAGACATCAGCTGGGCCTCTAGCCCACCAGATCTCTTGTCCACAGTGGTACACAGTGGAGCAAGAACCCAAGACGACCTTTCAACAACTGAAGCCCTCTGAAAGCGCAGTGAGGTCAGAAAGACCTCAAAGGCATCAAAGCTTAGAGGACCTAAACCACCAAAAAGCGGTATTACCTCATCTTACCATGAACTTTGCTAGCTTCTGCTGCAGTCAGGCCTTGAGCCAACAAAGCGTTCATATAGCTGTTAAACTTCAAGCACACAAGCAGCCGTGTTTATTCATATGTTAAATATTGACTACAGTAAATGTTGTGCTGGCTCAGAGCCAACAGACATTTGTTTGTCAGGAAAGGCTGTTGTTTAACAGAGGGCAACCAGCAACAGGAGAGAAAGGGGAAAGGAGAAGTCTACCTGTATGTAGAAAAGGGTGGGTTCAACTACCTTGGCTGACACAGTAATTTCTTTTAGTGAGGTTGACTACCCAGGAGTAACTTAAGGACAATTCCGTTAGAGTCCTCATCTGCCCACTGGAAGCGTGAAATGCCATTACTAGAGTCAATGGTGTCTAATGACCTCAGAAATCCTGGGGCTGTCTCACCTAGGGCAATGGAGCTGTTTTCCATCCGTTCCTGCCATAAATGAGAGAAAAAAGTGTTACAGTTTGTCCGGGTATTTCTTGTGTTTGAGTTTTCGGGTGTAGTAATCTACATTTAACTTTAACTTTTAAAATTAAAGTCTGATCTTTTCAGTTCCTATTTCTACTAACAGTCCCTATTCATTTAAATAAATATACAGATGGAAAGCTATTTTCAGAAGTGCTCAGCACTGGCTTATATTCTGTGGAAGTCAGCAGTAAAACTCCTACTGATTTTTACTTGGGAGTAGAACTATGTCAACTCTGAACGGTTTTGAAAAGCACAACTCAAGCATTATTTTGACTAAATGCTGCCCAGGTATAATCCTGAAAAAATGAAGTCAAAACATTTAATTAAATATGTCACCATATTTTCAGTCCATGTTTTCTCCTTAACTTGGCTGCCTTGTCTGCACAGGCAGAGACGTACCACAAAATAAGTCAAATACTTCACACGGATACTACTGCTTAATTCAAGCTGCTGTTACGACATGTTATGTAGCTCACAAAGTTTACCTGAGACGTGCTGGAAGCGTACCAGCCATTTGCATCCTTGCTGCTACACATAACTCCTTTCCTTTTTTCTTTTTTTGAATGCTGATATCTGAAAGGATTTAGATAATTTATATTTGAGCTTGAGCAGTATACCATTAACATCCAACTAAAGACACCAGACGATGCAGTTCTGCAAGAACAGAAAAAGCATTCTTAATCCTGGTAATTCCCATTTATACCTATATATCTATTTTCATAGATACGTACATGGACACATGGATTTTGCTAATTTCAGCACACTGATTTTTAATGCCTCTTTCCCACTAGATTCAGGATGTTTTCTGTAGAATAAGGCTGTGGTTCCATGATAATTAAAGCCTACATAGGTTGGGGTAACTGCACAAACAAACCTTACCAAAAAATATGCATTTTAGACAAATCAGTTCTGAGTAGACTCATTACCTATGTTCTGGTACCGGAGCAAGACGGAAGGTGGAAAAGCCTGGCTGAAGGCGGAGGCATGGGCCACCCTCACACAGGTTGGTTTAAATGGCTGTGGAATTGCACCAGAATATTTTCAGTATTGCTTGATGTGGACTGGAGACTGTAGGATTCTTTCGTCCAGATTCTCTCTGGTATCTGCTAGTTAATGGAGCGGCTTTTGTTGATCACGATGAGATGAGGCCGCAAGCATGTAATAAAAACAATAAATGTCCTGCTTTCTTAAGCATTTTTCATAAGATTAAGTGATCGGTGATGGTTCAGTCAGTTTTGAATGTCGCCAGTACTGCTGCAATGCTAATATGATGCTGCTACCAGCCCACATGATTAATGGGGGTCACGGCTGTTTTCCTCGTCTAGACATATAGTTACATCAATAACTTCCTTAACAGATATATGCCTATAAAATACACCGTAGTGAGTGTATCATATTTTTATATATATGTTTATATAAATGTATTTTTATATATATATATATTTAATGTAGTTATGTATATAAATAATTTCTGGGTACAGATACAATGTTTAAGTGCCAGAGGGAACAGATACTTTCACAGTATGGCAGTAAGAAGTGTACTACATTCGGTGTAAAAGGCATAAGAAACCAAATGAAATTACTTAGAAATTAGACCCACTAATGTTGGATTTATATCTTTAATTTCCTGCTTTTTTTTAAATTTTATTTGAAACTATAGAGGCTGAACATGACTATGTATGTCTGTTTATTATTTTCAATATATTTAGGTGAATAGCCATGGTTTAGTATATATATTGTATGGCTATTCTGACAGAAATATTTGCGCATTATGTTTTGAGACATTGCTAATTCCAGTAGAACTTTTCATTAATTTTCTCTGCTGTAAGAATTTCTCCTTCTGTCTCTGAAAACTGAATTTGTATGAGGTTTCCTGAGTATCTTATATGCAAAATTCAGAGCAAATGACAGATATATTTGTCACCTCATCTGTGCTGTACAACCCCCTGCCACCTTTTCAAAAATACGGTTTTGTTTTTTTAATTCAAAAAGCAAGCCAGGCTCCATTTGGGGCGATGAATCTGTAAGTAGAATACGTCAGGTGATGCATTTGAAATAACCTCAGTGATTTCAGAGTCGTTTCTCACATTTTCAAAAGGGACTTTAAATGAAATTGTCAACTTCAAACAAATTATTTTCAAAAATAGGACTTAGTGAGCTTTAGCTGGATATTAGCTTTTACAGTTGTGATCTGATTCCCTCTATGATTATGTAGTGCAGTAGCTCACAATAAACTGAACCGAGAGTTCATTCCCGGGGAGGTCTTTCTTTTGTGTACAAAGATAGGCTTTCATAAGCAGGTGTCAGAATCTGTTCTCTCTGCTGCACTGTATTGATGTTTTGAGAAAAAATAGATGGTTCTTCAAACGTCTAACATGACACTGATCCTCTCTAACCCTGCGTATTTCCATGCTGTTATAAAAGCAGCCACATCACTTTCAACGCTTCACTAGCAGCTCATTAAAAAAAAAAAAAATGCAACGACCAATGTCGGCACCTCGGTTACGATGAATATTTTGACGTTCACACCTCTGCTGACCTGACGGGTGCCGGAGCCACCGGGCTGTGTGAGCTGCAGGGGTGCCGGGTGCCTGGGACACAGCCCCAGCCCAAAGGCAGGGAGGGGGCAGCCCTCCAGCCCCCCAGCCCCGCTGGGTGCCGAGCTGGAAGGCGCTGCGCGTACCAGCCCTCCGCATCCGGCGTGAGAGGGCTACGACGCTGGATCTGTGCCATAACAGCTGATGAGAAAAGGCTCGCTTCAGCTTGCCATTGGGCAAAGTCTAGTTTTTTTAGCCTTTTCCTATGGAACCTGCATTGTCTGTACCAGTGGGCGCCTTTTGCAGATCCTGCTACGGGAGAAGGAAATTTCACCTACTCTCAATATGTTTTTGTGTCTCTGCTGTAAGACAGGGAAAGATATGTCCATTTTTTTGTGCTTAAAGGAGTAAGGCAGCTGTATACCAAATCGGCTTGAACAAATATTTTAAAATCCTTTTGCTGAGAGAAATTGCAGGGTGATTACTAAACACAGAGGATCTAAGGATGGCATTTTTCTTATATACAGAACAGTCTGCAGTTCTTCATCGCAATCCCCCACCCCCTTCTCCAGCACAAACCCATCCATTACAAAGCTCCTGCAGTCACTGATTTATGTGCTTGTGATCAAACTTTCCTGCTTCTAATACTGTGAGCGTTTTATAAAAGATGGTTGCAATTCCTGGATGGACTGAGCATGTCTGTTCCTGTGCTGTTGTGCAGCTGCTTTATTATGCTCCTGGCCTCTCATGAGTGATTTCAGTCTTACTATGAGACTCTACAGAAATTAATCTCTTGGAAGAGTTCATTTATATTTTGATGATCGCCTAATCTGCATAGCTGCACTGTGTACTATGTTTTGTGATACCAAAATCCTGATAGCTACCCTACAGCCAATTTTTGAGGCCACGTGAGGTGATACCAGTCCTTGTCCCAGAACGATATCAACTGTCTCACCAAGCAATCTGATCAGTACTTTCTCATGCGTGTTTATTAGCCTAGACACGTTATTTTGAGCACCTGCTACTATATGAGAAAATGCCTCACGTTCCACAGTTGTGTGCAAATTTCTGAGGAGGATACCAAGTCAGCTCATCCGGCAAATGTGAAGTAGAGCTGCATGGAGATTTCATAACAGGAATCAGCAAAGGATGTAATATTTTGAAGCTTCCTCCTCTTCCACTTTCCTCTCTTACCTTTTATTCTGTAAAACAAATTTACTTCTGGATGATTACCATAGGAGACATTAGCAATCTTTGCAGCATGTAAAACTATAGGAAGCCAACAAGAAGCAGTACTTTTAATTTAAAATAAATACGTTTCCTTTATACTCAGGTCCACCACTTGGCTTGAACTGCCAGTCTTGAGGGAAAAACTACCAGATTTGGTAATAGGAATGAAGGGAGATGGCTTTTTTCTTTCTAGTTTGTTTCCACTTTAATAACAACCTCGCACATGTAGGCACTGCACAGGCTACTCCATGACACTCTTTCACAGTCTCCTCATATGAATTTATAAATGGCAAGCT
Organism: Chionis minor; assembly: GCA_013398295.1. NCBI lineage: Eukaryota > Metazoa > Chordata > Aves > Charadriiformes > Chionidae > Chionis > Chionis minor. Next base: position 2,568,811 of record VZSF01001524.1, read on the forward strand.
AAGAGAGTTACAGAGGCACACTTTAGCCTCTGCCTCCCACTCCTCCAACCGCGAATGCTGCTGCAGCATGGCACCGGGAATGCAAACATGCCGGCACTGCGGAGGGTGGCGGCAGATTGTCAGAGGCCAGTCACTTACAGAGAGAGCATCTGGGCTGTTTGTAGCTCCCAGTTCTGTCTCTGCTGCTGGACCCACAGTCTTTCAGGCAATGATTTTAGTCTTTCAAAGGTCTGTATAGGGAGTGAACGAACAGGAACCTGTGGCACCTACACACCCAGCTGCTGCTGAAATCGCTGCACCCGTGTAACAGTGTCTTGGATGGGGTGCCTTTTGTCCACGTTTGAAGTGTAGGCTTATGGCTCCAGAGACTTCCTTGTCGCCTGCTGAATGTCGGTGGAGTTGTGTTCCAGATGAATTTGTCATTTTAGAGCATCAAGTCCCCAGACTTCAATTCCTCTGAACACTCTCTGTTGACTGTTTCAGATTTTCACAGCCTTCAGAAAAGCTACTATATTTTTTCTCCAGGGACAGTTGAGGAAAGGCTAAATTATGTGGCGAGTTAAGCCCCTTATAAGCAAGTTGAGGAATGGGGATGTTTTTGTTAAAGCTTCTTGACACACAGCTGTTCTGTAACAACCGGGGACTGCTACTGTTCTTAAATATATTTGTTGTAATTTCGCTATTGCAAACTAGCTGGGACTTTCAAAATCGAGTTGAGCATTTTATTTCTAGCAACAGGTGGTAGGACGGGTCTTTGAGCATCCCAACCTGCTGTGTTAGCAACTAAGCAGGTATTTTAAGAACTGAGACACTACGCTGAAAGAATCAAAATAAGAATGTATTTTCTCATTCTGTACAAAAGGCTGCAGTTAACTGAACTCAGAATCTAAGATATACTTTATGCGTGTGTGTATATATATACCCCATCTGCTAAATTTCCTATTTCTACTTTTTTTTTTTTTTTTAGTTCCAAGACAGTGTTGAAACAAACCACCATGCATAACTTTGTACACACAGCTCCTTTTGTCCAGATAGAAACCTCTGTTTTACCTTGGGGTCTATTCAGACATTCATGGAAGGCTTGTGTGGCCTGGAAAAAGTGAAAGCCGATTCAAAAATACCAAGATTCTTGCTTAATAACTTCATTACCTCCAAGTACAGTTGGTTGGTTTATCAGCAGCACCCTTCTCTCAGGGAAGGGAAATAAGGTGTGTATTAATATGTTCCACCTCATGCTATGGAAGAGGAGGTAACAAGAGCCCAAAAGCTGAGAGGAACATTGGGGGATACCTAGTCTTTGGGGAGGGCTGGACAGAAGTCAGACATCAGGACAACTTTGGGCAAAGCTGTGGAAGAACTAGATCCCACGGAGGGGAACCTGACATGCACAAAGTTCCAGAGCTGTGTCTGTGGAGAGATGGGCAAAGTGTCAAGGAAACACAGGAGGGGATAAAAAAAGGAGTAAATCTTTGACAGCAAAAATAATTACTTAATGACTTTTGAATAGTGCTAGAAAAGCTTACTAGTGCACTTGGAGACTGAGAAAAATCAAAGACATTGTTAGTTGCTTCTATTTTTGTTAAATATTAATGATTTTGGATATTCACACCACAAACTCCAATATTATTTTATCTGAGCGGACAAATCATAGCAGAACAAGCCACTGAAAAGAGGCCGAGAGGACCATAACCATCTCATCTGGTGGCCTTCATAACATGAAAAAAAGCACATCATAACTTTCAGTTACAGGATTGCAAATAGCTAAGTGTCATTTGCATCGTTGATCTGGAGTTCCCGTGGAGTTAGATGCTCTCAAGGGTTTGCTTTAATCATTTGGAAATGCTAATTGTTCTCTGAGTAATGCCAAACATAACTTGCCTGAAAAGAAATCGGGCTGTTGTATTATAGGGTGACATTTTTATTTGTTGGGAGAAGCACGTTGGTATTGAGATGCTTGCATGTAGGATGGTGAGGAAAAACAACGCCAGAAAGCCTGCAGCTGCAATACTTTACTGGTAAATTGACCACACAAGGCATGAGGCCAAAAATACCTAGGAAGATTCAGTGCATGCAGTGGGGGAAAAAAAAAAAAAAAAGGAAAAAATGTTAATAAAAAATATATGAAATAAATGTTCCTGATTCTGCCACGAATTTTTGCATTATGTATTAAGTGGGTAAACAAAATCAGGGGTGCAGAATCAAACGAAGAAGCAGCCATCCTGAAGATGTCCTATCCACTGACAGCATCAGCAAGCAACAACAGCTTCTGTCAATAAAGGGAGAAGCCATAATAACAGCGTATTTGTTTGGTATGGAGAGATGGCCATGTATGTTCACATCCTAATCACCGGAGCAATTACTGTTGTTCACATCTCCATTTCCTTTCTTTGGCTGAGCACTCCTGGGATTTTGGACTGGGATTTCATTATTCACTTGGCTTTGCCATTTGTATTGTGTACCTGCTCCAGTAGATATCATCAACTCTTAATACTCCTGTGCTATGCAGAACAAATCATTTGCATTTGAGTAGGTCGCTATGGCTACTGGCTACCTAACTGTGTACTGCATCTGTAACAGCCAAAAAACTGAAGGTGCTTTGCAGAATTCAGACAAGGATCAACTGTTCACTATTTGAAATCATATCCGCACCCATTGTTGTTGCTAACAGCACGTACTTGTGTCGGGTTGATTAGGAACAATCTCTCTTCCTATTTTGGATTAATATTTAGAGAGCCTCTTTCTCAGGGCTGCAGGCTGACTCCAAAGGAAAAAAAAAACAAACACCTCAAGAGGACACTTGCATGACAGTGAGCAGATTAATTATACCTGCAGTGGTTCAAGGTGTAGCATAAAACCTAAGGGTTTTCCATTAAAATTAATTCTGTGCTATTCGAAAATACAAATTCCTGCTGGAGTTGTCGGAAACAAATCTGGTAGTTTACACTGTGGTAGTTTTCAGAGTACAGAAAAACTCCTTAACTGGGACTAACACAGAAGGTGCCAGGTCAGTAGGATCCAAGTCTTTAACTGGCAGAGGTTCATTCAGAAATACTAACCCTAGTGCTTTGTTCTGTTCCCTACTTGAATCTCAAAGGCAGGGAAACAGTATCATCCCCAGTAAAGACGATTACGAACACTGAAGTGAAGCGACACCAGAAGGAGACAGTGAGTCAGCATCAAAGTCTGGACCAAAATTCAAGTTTGCCAACTTGGAGGCCTTTCCTCAGAGTTGAGAACAAATGGAGAAATCATCTCTGTGAAAGCACCGGCTGTAGCATTGCACTGAAAGGATCTGCTTGAGAAGTTATCCCTAATATGAATAAAATACAGCCGAGAACTGGACTAACAACACTAATTTTGTTGGTGTGAATGAAATAAGCCTCCACGATTGGAAATTCAGTGAACATCAGTAAATTGCATGTATTCTAGAAAACTGCTGGCACATGTTTGGAGATATTTGGCAATGCCATCATTGTGTCCATGCCACAGGCTGTCTGTCAGAAACCACATATGAGTCCTTCCATTACAACTCTCTGCTGAGAGATCCATGGGACCACCAAGGGGAATTCTATTGCTCAAAAGTAACTGAAAAATCTTCCAAGGGTTGCAATACTGCTTTTGTTTCCCCCATCAAACACAGTCAATTAGCTATTATTTTGGGAGGGGGGCCAGAGAATGTAAAAATTTTCCTCTCTCCTCTTCACCAAAGGAACAGGATCTTTTCCAGGACAAAATATACATCTGATCCAACAACGTGCTGCTTCAGTAAGTGTGGCACCAAAACACAGGTGGAGTAAAATCTCCTTTCACTTATTTACCACTTTCATTAGGTTATGGAGCAGGCTAGGGTGTTCTATTGCCTATTGTAGGGTAATACCAGCATTTGTGGATAAGGTCCACTTGCTTCAGGAGTTATGTAATGAGAAACTGTACAGCTGAACAATGTTTCCATATACATAGTATATTAAAACGAAAAGGCTGTAAAATAATGTTTGACATCATTTGCACACAAAGATACGCAGGCAGAGCACAGAAGTGGCCAAGAAATGAAACTTGACATGCATGCTTGGTCATCACTTTGAAAGTTATCACATTAAGACTGAACAACACAGCTCAGCAATTAAAGGGAAAATCACATCTAAACATAGTTTGGGATTATTTCCTTAATGGACTTTATTAATTTCTAATGTAAGTTGTCATCCATTCTTCTCTGGGAAGACGACTTCGACTGTTTGCCCTGTTGTGAGGCAGTAGTAGGCTTTGTTGTATTCCAGCTGTGGCAGCTTCCAAGTTTTGGTAAGACTGAATTTCTGTACTAAGACAACAGGTAGACAAAGCAAGGAGAAAAGTATATTGGACCTCCTATACAGATCCTGAAAGAAGACAGAGTCAAAAATAGGACACAATCTCTCTTTTTTTTTTTCCTATCAGCAGGCCATCTCCAAATTTTGTCAACCTTACAAACAACTTTCAAAAGACTCTTTAGTTATGACCTTTCATGAAATCTTAGCAAATGCTGTCACTGGGTTTTGGATATTTTCATTGGTTTTCACTGGCTGTAAATGAAACACCTGTCTCATAGAGGTCTTCCGGTGCCTTTGACTTTTCCCCACCTTTTCACTTGAGCCTTCCCTTCTCTCCCCCAAGATATGCAATCCCACCAGTCTGCCCCTCTCCCAGCCACAGGCAAAAGGGACCTCCAGCCTGCCTGCCTGCCTGCCCATTGTGAGGAAGGAAGCAGGCTTGGCTCATCCAGGGAAGCAGCAGTTGAAATACTGTTTGATTTTAGCACTAGGAAGAAGCGATTACAAAGAACTACCAAGCCAACTTATAATAAAAGGGCTACATGAATCTATTTTGGTCTTCTATCCATCCCATCTGGAAGCCTAAATTTTATTTTTTTTTTTTTTTCCGGAACTTGCAAAGAGCTTCCTTCTGATTGCCTCCATTGTTTCTGGAAAGAATTGTTTTTGAATGATCTCCATCAGCTTTAGCAGGATGTTGCTTATTTGCAAGCATGGTGCTGCCTTTCCAACGGCTGAGCGTAGAAGCTAACCCAGTTTGAAACATTTGCACAGCGACTCCTTCCCTAACCCCTCAAAGCCACGTGATCATTATCCTAACAAGCAAATAACAGTATTAAATTATTACAGCTAAGCCTGGCATTGTTGCTGTTTAACTCATTTTGATTTACAGGTTGTGTTGTGTCACGGGCATGTGTTTCTTACAAGCACCTACTAATTACACTTGTTGGATCTACCTCAGGTTGGTACGTTCAGGGGGGAGGGAGGAGCCTCGTCTGTTATCTGCCTGTCAGCAATCTCTCAAATTCAGTAAGTGTGACTCCCCAAAGCCTTCATCCATTCATTCACTTGTATGAGAAGACTCCTATTTGCATGAGGATGGTCTTCTAACTCTAGGGCCTGGCTTGTGGGGGAGAAATGCTCCAGCACTAAGGTCTCTTGCTGCACGTTACAGCCTGCCTGACGCTGCAGCCCCGTGCACATCCCTCGGCATTGGGACGCAGCTTTGGCCAAGACTCTCGGTGATTTCAGTTTCTGGCTTCAAGAGAAGATGAGGGTGACAGCGGCAGCGAGGACAACGCAGCCCAGGCTGCTGTACCGAGCCATGCACTGGGGACATGTCCACCACCTGCCCCTTACGTGGCCTGGCTGCAGGTCCCCCATACGGGGTGGGTCTACTGAACTGCTGACTCGGGAGCTGTGGTGGGAGCAGAGATGCTTCCGTGGAGTCCACAGGTCAGAGGTAGAATAGGTTGGGCTGTGTCACACTGAATTTGGGCTACAATAGCAGCTGTTTCAACATGGAACTCTCCTAATACTCATTCTTAGCTCGCCTTACAGGTTTACTATACCAATTTTTACATTGCCGTTGAGAAGGTGAGAAAGTCAGTTTGCTTTGGCCTCCTGACTACAAGCTATTTGAGAAACCCCTACGTTTTAATTCGATTTCTCCCTCGTTCGGCTGCCGTAAGCCTTAGCTCTGCCCACGTTCCCATGTGCCTCCGTTACCGATAGTGCTCCCGCGGATTTCAGCATTGATCGCTGCAATGAGCAGCAGGCAAAGGAATACCGAGGAGAGCATGGCCGTCTCCCCGGGCTGATCAGCGGCAGGATCAGCCTTCGTGCGGGGTGCGCCAGGTGTTTTCCCTGGGCCACACGGCCGTGCTTACTCATCACCTCCACCCGGAGAGACAAATGAAGATGCCAGGTCGGCGCGCGGCCTTGCCAGGATTTGTTAAATCGCCTCTAAACCACACGCACATTTGGGTTTTGGGGTTCTCTTTTTTTTTNTTGGGGGTTTTTTTTTTTTTTTTTTTTTTTTTTTATTTGGCGCACGGCCAAGCCGGCAGCGACGGGGGTGGCAGCTCCGCAACACTGCGGAGGGGCCACGGCGCCTCTAGGCCTGAGGCCGCACCGGGCCTGCGGAGCCGCCTCGCTGCGCGGGCCCAACCCCGCTGGTGGCCGGGCCGGGCCCGGGGGAGGCAGCGGCGCGGCGGGGACGGAGGAGAAGGGGACGGTGCGGGCCCGGCCCCGA
>VZSF01001525.1:0-12779 GCA_013398295.1 Chionis minor
GAGGTGGCACTGGGGGGGCTGGGGAGGGCTGGGGGACCAGATCCAAGTGCCTTCATGTGATTAAAGCTGTCAAACCATCTTGGAAAGGGGTGTCCTGTGTGTGAGTGTGTGGGCACAGGTGCGTGTCACTAGTGGACAGGGGGCAGAGAGCCCCCCGGGATCCGTAAAACCCCCGGGGAAGGAGGAATGCTGCAGGTCAGTGCTGGGGGAAGCACCTTCAGGCTGCAGCGCTGGGGAGGGGGGGTCACCCCAAGGCCAGTGCCAAGGGGACACCCTCATGCTCCAAGGCAGCCTCCCCCCCCCCCCCGGGTGCCCCCCCNCCCCCCCCCCCCCCGGCTGCCCTGCTACCCTCATCCTAACCCTTTTCCTCTCCTCCTGGAAAAAGGACCCAGATGCCCAGGGGTTGGGTATCCTGCCCTTTAACAAGGGGGCTGGCGGGGGAGTCTGAATTTACCATGTGGACTGTGCCCCTCAGCTTTGGGGCTCGTGGGGCTGGGGCAGGTGGGGTGTCACGAGTGCTCCCTCAGTTTCCTCCAAATACAGCATCGGGTGCCCCCTACGTATACTGGGGGTCACTGGGAGGGACTTCTGACACCCCCCAGGCAGCCTGCTGCCACTATGTAGGCAGTTGGGGGTCTTTTAGCTGCTCCCCCGCCCCCGCCTTGTGTCCTCATTGGCCCCGTGCCTCCCCTCATTAGCGAAGTCTCTGTCCTCCCTGATGGCTGCGCTAATTACTGGGTTCATTAGTGGCCCGGCGTGGCAAGCTGGGGGCCCCGAGGAGGGGGGTGAGCCCACTGGGGATGGCGTGGGGTCCCCCACCCCTGTGCCACACCGGCAGGCTCAGTCCCGGGACTCGGCCACCGAGCGGAGAGCGGCCACCTGGGTGTCACACCCCACCCAAAACGCAGCCCCACACCCCCCACGGGGGCTCTGCGCGCAGGTAAGGGTCCCCACGCAGGGAGTGGGAGCCGGGTGGCACGCTTAGGAGGATCTGGGGGGCCAGGGGAGTGGAGAGCAGCAGCAGAGCCCATCCCCGTGGCATCAGGGCACCTGCCTGGCGCCGGGGTGACGGCCGGGCTGCGGGATACCCACGGCACTCGTGGGGAGGGCTGCTGGCTCAGCAAGGGCAGACGAGATAAGACTGCAGCAATCCTGGAGGGCTGGGGAGGAGATAAGAGCTGGAAGAGGAGCTCAGGGACCTGCCTGCTGCTGGGAACGCCCCTCCCAGTTTTATGTACCCCCTGGTCACCCCCCAAAAAGCACTTTCGGAGCTGGGAGCCACTGGGCAGGACTCCAGTCCCCTCTCTCTGCCAACAAGGGCACTGTCGGGTACCACCCATTGGGGCTGGGGTTTGGGGACATTGTCCCATGTCCCCAAACCCCAGCCCCATCCCTGCGCCCCCTTCCCATCCCCAAGGCTGAGGCTGCAGAGACCCCCCCAACGAGGGGAGGCAAAGCCCAACGGGTGGTGAGGAGGGATCTGGCTTCCACCTGGGGGGTGGCGCAGCCTGGGGACAGTCCCATGGGCAGGGAAGTGATGTGCCAGGTAATGGGTGGGACACAGGGACACATAGAGTTGGAAAGGGATGCCCCAGGAAGATGATGATATGGAATGTTGCTGGTGGCTCTGAGCTGGTGGCACCAAAACCCCTGTCACCGCAGGCTTCATGCTCCACGGCTGGGAGGGTTTGGGGCTTTTTGGGAACCGGGGAGCGGAGGGCAGCGGCAGAGCCCATCCCTGTGGCATCAGGGAACCTCCATGTTTGTGGCTGACACTCCCTTTGGCCTGGTTCAGCCTATTGCTATCGCTTTGGGGAAAATTTTTTTTTATTTTTTTTAGGAGGGGGCAGGCCTCAAAACCCCCCATCACCATGGGCTCAGCACCAAGGGCCAAGAGGGGAGCAGGTCTGGGAAGGGCAGCAGGGGCTACCCTGCTGGTGGCACAGCTAGCCCATGGGCAGGGTGCCTGGGGTTGCCCTGTGCTGCAATAGAACCTGAGGGGGGCAATTAGCCCATGAGTAACGGGGCTCTTCAGGTGCCCTGGAGCCTTGAAGGGCCATGGGGACCTTGACTCTGGGCTGTTTCTGCCCTTATATGGTGAACGTAGGCTGGGACAGGAGGGGACAAAGGTCTCCTGGGTGGTGGCACCTGAGCACTTTGCCTAGGTACGCTCACCTGTGCCCAGCTCTGCAGGGAAGGTGAGGAGCTGGGGTGGGGGTACGGGGAGGTGGGCATGGAAGGGGGAGAAGGAGCAGTGCATCCCACAGCCACCACCGCTGCTGGTACCGGGGTGACCTGGGGATGGGGCTTGGGGACCCACCTGTGCCCCACCTCGGGGCTGCGCTGGGGGGATGTCACCACCTCACCTCCTGGATCTGAGGGATGGGATGGGATGGGACGGGGGTGCTTTTGGAGCAGCACAGTGGGACCAGGTGGGGTTTAGTGGGGCTGGGGGAGCAGAGACCTCTCCGTTGGGCACCGCTGGCTCTCCCTGCCAGGGCACACACGGGGGGGCTTTGCCTGATGCCGGATGCCCGACCTCCCCCTGCCCACTTGCCAGTGGGCACCGCCAACCTGGCAGGGATGGCTGTGGGCAACCTCGGCAGCACCGGGGCTGAGCTCTGGCACGCTCGGCACCTCTGTGGGGCCGGGATGTGCCCTCCCTGGGGGGGTATGGATCCGGTGGTGGGGTCAGGAGTTGGGGGGGGTGAAGCAGGCAGGGGGGGGGGTGTGTGTGTGTGTGTGGGGGGGTGTGTGTGCCCGTGCCACGCTGTGCCATGTCGTGTCAAGCCGTGCCGGGACCAGGCTGAGCAGGGCTGGTTCCTGCTGGCGCTGGGGAGGAGCAGCCACCGCGCAGCGGTGTCACCCACCTGTCACTGCTGCGCCGGGGACAGTCCCTACAGCCCTGCCCCGTCCCTGGGCACAGGGCAGGGCACTGGGACACTGCGGCGCTCAGGGGACCCCGCTCTTGCCCACCGTGGACCCTGGCACAGAGCTGTGATGGCCCCTGTTAGCCACGGTGCCAGCCAGGCCAAGGGGGGTGGCAGCCCCTCTCGCGTGCCCCGCAGCGCTGGCACTGAGGTGCCAGGGGGTCCCCTTGCCCCGTGCAGCTCCAGACGGGGGGTTTGTGGCCTGGCTGGCTGCAGAACAGGCAGGGCAGCAGATGGCACGTCAGGCTGGCTCTGTCCTAGCTCTTAACGATCCCGCCTGCCATTAATGAGGGTGTTGCCGATGATGCCTCCGGCAGGTCCCCTTGCCTGCAGCACCCGTCACCATGGTGGAGCTCAGCGCCAAAGTCAGCAGGACGCTCAACAAGACCACGCCAGGCCTCCAGATATGGCGAATCGAGGTGGGGACGGGGGCACAGCCTGGGCACCTGTCACCTGGGCACCCATCACCGGGCTGGTTTGGGCAGGGGGGGCTGCGGGAGGGAAGTTCCCCCCCCGCTTTGTGTCCTCAGTGCCTGGGTTTGGGGGGTTCAGTGTGGCACCCAGGGTTAAACCACCCAGGTTTTGGGGCTGGGGGCAGCAGGGTGTGCGGGGCTTGGGGAGGGAGTGGAGTGTCTCTGCCAGGGCTGATGTCTCCTTTCCTTCTGCAGAACATGGAGATGGTGCCAGTGCCCACCAAAAGCTACGGCAACTTCTACGAGGGGGATTGCTACGTCCTGCTGTTGGTATGGCAGCCTGGGATCCCAAGGGGGATCGGGGATTGGCTCTTCCCTGGGGGAAACTGGGGTGCAGGGAGGGGTGTCCCTGGCTGGGGTGGTCTGGGGACACGGGAGCTCTTCTAGCATGGACCTCTGTCCTGCAGACACGCAAGACTGGGAGCACCTTCAGCTACAACATCCACTACTGGCTGGGCAAGGAGTCGAGCCAGGACGAGCAGGGGGCGGCTGCCATCTACACCACCCAGATAGATGAGCACCTGGGCACGATTGCCGTGCAGTACCGCGAGGTCCAGGGCCACGAGAGCGAGATCTTCCGCGCCTACTTCAAGCAGGGACTCATGTACGTCTGCCAGGGACCCGCTGCCACAGTAGAGAGGGGTCTTCTGCATGCCCCCCCCATGGGGACGTCCCCAGCGGAGATGGGGACAGCCCTGTCCCAGTGGGGTGGGAGAGGCAGGAGGAGGATCTGGAGCTGGTCTCAGTCCATCTGTNGGGACACCCACTGGAGGGGGAAGAGGAGGACACAGGGCTCACACCGTGTTTGTCCCCTGCCAGCTATAAGAAGGGTGGTGTGGCCTCAGGCATGAAGCATGTGGAGACAAATGCCTACAACGTCCAGCGCCTGCTGCACGTGAAGGGCAAGAAGAACGTGGTGGCAGGAGAGGTGAGTTATGGAATGTTGAGGGCAGGGGGGGTTGTCCCTAGCCACCAACCTCTATGCAGAGATGCTTTTTGGATTCAGGATCAGGCTAGAGGCCCCCATACACAGCTGCCCTCAAGCAGGGGACAGAGTGGGTGTGGGGCCGCCTTGCCTCAGGAGCAAACCTCATCCCAGAGAGGGGGTAGGGAGGAGGAATAGAGGCTGGAGGCATCAGCACTCAGCCAGGGAGACCCAAGCGTCCTGCTGCTTGATGTCCCCCCAATCCCATCCTGCTGCAGGTGGAGATGAGCTGGAAAAGCTTCAACCGGGGGGATGTGTTCCTGCTGGACCTGGGCCAGCTCATCATCCAGTGGAATGGCCCCGAGAGCAACCGAAACGAGAGGCTGAAGGTATGGTCAGGGGGCCCCAGGGTCCCCCGCTGGAGGAATGAGGTGACCGACCACTCTCTCTGATCCGGGCTGTCCCCTTCTCCCCTGGGTGTAGGCGATGGTCCTGGCCAAGGACATCCGGGACCGGGAGCGTGGGGGCCGTGCCAAGGTGGGCGTTGTGGATGGTGAGAACGAGGGCGCCTCGCCGGGGCTCATGCAGGTCCTCACGCATGTGCTGGGGGAGAAGAGGGACATCAAGGCAGCCATCCCTGATGACAAAGTGGACCAGAAGCTCAAGTCCTCCCTCAAGCTCTACCAGTGAGTTGCTGGGGGTTGGTTACCTGTAGGGGCATCTTGCAGGGTGCCAGGGGGACCCAGCACCCGTTTCTGCTATATCCCACAACTTCCATCCCCGTGGACAGCCACCAAGAGGGGGCAAGGCCACTGCAGGGGTGAGAACTTTGGATGCTGTTGAGTCCTTGGTGCAAATAGGGTTGATATCCGATGGACAGATGCTCGTGCAAGTGTGACCTTTGGATATGCTGGCAATGTCCCCGGGTGCCCTATCACATCTGACACACCTTTGTCCCTCCTGGTGGCCATGAGTGAGCTGCATGGCAGGGCAAGCTGCAAACAAGGTTGCCACCATGGCAGGGCAAGAGGGTCCCTGGGTACAACCTCTGCTATGATCAGGGCAGGGAAGGACATAGGGAGGGGACACCCTCACCCAACCCTACCACACCAGGGTGGGGATGGGGAGGGGGTTTTCCAGCCCCCTCTGTAACCCCTCCTCCTCTATTTCCCCTTGCCAGCCTCTCCAATGCCAGCGGAAACCTAGTCATACAGGAGGTGGCGATTCGACCCCTGACTCAAGACATGCTCCTGCATGAGGTCTGTCACCCATGGGATGCTTGGGGGTGCCTGATTCCCTTGGCAGCTTTAACCCTTCAAAAGCCGCGGCTTCACCCTCCAAATTGGCTTTTGAAGGGTTAAAGCTGCCCAAAGTCCTAATTTCTGCTGTTGTCCCCCCTCCAAGGACTGCTACATCCTCGATCAAGGCGGTCTCAAGATCTTTGTGTGGAAGGGCAAGAACGCCAACAAGGAGGAGAAGCAACAGGCTATGAGCAGGGCGCTGGTGGGTGCTGGTTAGAGGTCGGTTATGGGGTAGCCTGGCTGCTCCCCGGGGTGCCAGATACCCTGTACCCATGTTCTGGGTCTGAATCCCCCCAGGGCTTCATCAAAGCCAAGAACTACCCAGCCAGCACCAGCGTGGAGACAGAGAATGATGGGTCCGAGTCAACTGTCTTCAGGCAGCTCTTCCAAAAGTGGACCGTCCCCAACCAGACGAGCGGGTTGGGCAAGACCCACACTGTGGGTAAAGTGGGTGAGTGTCTCCCTCCGATGCTGCAGGACTCCCTGTATTGGCATGGGGGTGCTGTGGGGATCCCACAGCCAGCGGGATGTGGCTCAGCTCTCTGCCCTTCCCCACAGCCAAAGTGGAGCAGGTGAAGTTTGATGCCACCACACTGCATGCCAAGCCCCAGATGGCTGCCCAGCAGAAGATGGTGGATGATGGATCCGGGGAGGTGGAGGTAGGATGGCCGGGGCAGAATATGAGACCCTCTTGGGGCGCACTCTGGGCTGTACCAGGGGATGCTGTTGAGTCCAGGGACTGCAGGGCAGGAGGATGCACAAGCCCTGGCAGCAGCACATCCCTCTCTCTGTCCCACCAGGTCTGGCGTGTGGAGAACCAGGAGCTAGTGCCCGTGGAGAAGAAGTGGCTGGGCCATTTCTACGGTGGGGACTGCTACCTGGTGCTCTACACCTATTCTGTGGGGTCCAAGGTGAACCGCATCATCTACCTCTGGCAGGTGAGACCTCCAGGTCACTGACCCATGGGTCAGTGCCCCTACACATAACCCCATGGGAACGGCATGAGGGCTCCCTCTTCCCAAGGGAGAAAAGGGACTCATGGTGGGTGCTGATCCCCCCCCGTCTGCCCTGCCCAGGGCCGCCAAGCCAGCACGGATGAGCTGGCTGCCTCTGCCTACCAAGCAGTCATCCTGGACCAGAAGTACAACAACGAGCCCGTGCAGGTCCGTGTCACCATGGGCAAGGAGCCAGCCCACCTGATGGCCATCTTCAAGGGCAAGATGGTGGTGTACACGGTGAGTGTGGGGCCGTCAGGGGAGAAGCCTGCAAGGGGGTGAGCCTGTGGCACTGGTGGTGACCTCCTGTCCCCATCCCCCCCCAGGGTGGCACCTCGCGGGCAGGCAGCAATGAGCCCGGTCCCTCCACCCGCCTCTTCCATGTCCACGGCACCAATGAGTACAACACCAAGGCCTTTGAGGTGCCTGTCCGCGCCTCCTCCCTCAACTCCAATGACGTCTTCGTGCTCAAGACCCCCAGCTCTTGCTACCTCTGGTATGGGAAGGTAGGTACTGCCCAGCACCAAGGTGGGTGCTGCCACCCCCAGGAGAAATGTCCCCGTGACCTCCACCTTGGCCTGGGCCAGTGATGGAGCAGCCGTGTTTGTTTGGCAGGGCTGCAGCGGGGATGAGCGTGAGATGGGCAAAACAGTGGCCGACATCATCTCCAAGACGGAGAAGCCAGTAATCGCGGAGGGACAGGAGCCACCTGAGTTCTGGGTGGCCCTGGGGGGCAAGTCCCTGTATGCCAACAGCAAGAGGTACCTGGTAGTCCCTTGTCCCTACCCACCCTCAGGGGTAAGATGAGCTACCAGAACCCAGGCCAGGTGAGCCCCATTCCCACCACCACTGATTTCCATCCCCCACCAGGCTGCAGGAGGAGAACCCCTCCGTGGCCCCCCGCCTCTTTGAGTGCTCCAACAAGACAGGCACCTTCTTGGCAACGGAGATTGTAGACTTCACCCAGGATGACCTGGAGGAGGATGACGTTTACCTTCTGGACACCTGGGACCAAGTGAGCTGGGGGTACCTGGGGCAGGGGTACACCTTTGATCCCACAAGCTGATGTCCCTGGAAGGGGTGGAGGACCTGCAGCAGCCAGAGGTGGCAGGCTGGGAGGCTGGAAACCCCAATGTCCCTGGCCCCATGGTGGCTTTTTCCAGCCCCCTTGCTCCAGACATGGCTGAGGATGGACTCCCAGTGCCCTGTCCCATGGGCAGACCCTGCATGGCCCCCACCATAGGCTGGGCATGGCCCCGTCCCCCCCCAGTGGTGGACATGGTGACCCTGTTGCAGGTTTTCTTCTGGATTGGGAAACGCGCCAATGAGTCGGAGAAGGAGGCGGCAGCGGTGATGGTGCAGGAGTACCTGCGGAGCCACCCCAGTGGGCGCGACCTCGACACCCCCATCATCGTGGTGAAGCAGGGCTACGAGCCCCCCACCTTCACTGGCTGGTTCCTGGCCTGGGACCCTCTCAACTGGGATGTGAGTCGTGGAGGGGGCTGGAAAGACTGGGGGGGGGCCCTTCACAGATGGGGACCAAGTCTGGATCTGGCCCCAGCCAGCACCTCCAGGGCAGGGGTGGCAGTTTGCCTGACACCTGCTTGTGCCGAGGGGCTGAGCGCTTTTGTCCCCTTCCCAGGACAAGAAATCCTACGAGGAGCTGAAAGCTGAACTGGGGGACGAGAGTAGCCTCGGGCAGCTCAGCTCGGTAGGTGGCACAGGGAGAGGGGGCGGCTGGGGTGGGAGGGGGCACAGAAAGCCCCTCTGTCCCTCAGCAGGCAGCATGAGGAGCTGCAAGGACACATCCTCCGGTGAGGGGACACCTGCAGCTGTCCTGCTGCCTCCATTCCTGGGTACACGGGGCAGCCCCTGATGTCACCCTGTCCCCACCCATCCAGGCGCTCACATCCAGGCAAGAGGTCTTCACCACCACCACCACCCTCCTCCCCGAGAAACTGGAGACTTTCCCCCTGCATGTGCTGGTGAACACCGCGGCGGAGGACCTGCCGCGGGGTGTGGATCCCAGCAGGAAGGAGGTGAGCCAAGACCAAGGGAACTGCGGGGAGGGGGACTGGGGAAGCCCCCCAGCTTTAGCTCAGCCTCCTCTCTCCTCCCCCAGTGCCACCTCTCCGACCAGGACTTCCAGGCTACCTTCGGCATGAACCGCTCTGCCTTTGGCAACCTGCCCCTGTGGAAACAACAGAAACTCAAGAAGGACAAAGGACTCTTCTAGGGCAAGAGCTGGTGTCCAGGGGGAGCCTCATCTCCCTCTTTTTATTAAATAAAATATATTTGAAGAGCGTGGCTGCATCTTCCTCCCTGATGCCTGGGCTCAGCCCCGTTGTGGGGCTTGTTTGGCAAAGAGACAGCGCCCAGGGGAACACGGGTCTTGACTGGGTCTTGAGGACCCTCAGCTCCTTCTCCTCCAGGTCCTTCACCCTACTACTGCACTCAGGGGGCAATGCACAAGCTTCCCACTCCCTGGGAAGCCAGGGCTCCCCCATTCCAGCTGCAGCTCGGGGCTAAAGGTCTGGTATACAGCTGGGGCCGCTCCCTCCGTTATCGCCTGAACCTCGGTAAATACATGCAGTAACAAAGGTAAAAGCAACAAGCCACAGGCTGAGGGGATGGCACGTGTGTGGGGACAGCACCTGCTGGGGACAGTCCCCAGGGACCACTTCTTTCCCTGGCAGGGAAGGAGGGCATCTCCCTCCTGCTTGGGATCCAGGGGGACCTGGAAAAGGGCTGGGGGGGGGGGGGGGGGGGTCCCCTGCAGGGACACAGCTCCGGCAGGGAAGCCGGGATTTGCATGTACCAGGAGGTGCTTCAACACACACAAGATGTTCCCGGACAAGTGAGCAAAGTCCCAACGGCAAACTGCAGGGTGGAGGCGTGGCGCCCAGCATCCGCGGCGTTCCACAGGCAACAGCCTGGGTTGGCATGGAAATAAGATCCCAAACCAAGAGAGGGTTAATAAAGAGGTTTTAATCTCACAAAAATCTATCTACACATCATTTAAAAAGGGGCGGGGGGGGAACCCAAGAGCAGAAACTGTGGAGAATAGAGAGGAACAGGTCTGCTAAAACACAGAGAAAAGTGCTGCTCCACATCAACAGTGTAAAGAACCAGAAAGTCGGGGTGCAGGCAGAAACCGGCAGCAGCCACCCCGCGGCAGGCAAGGCTGGAGTCTGGCAGCAGAGCGACATGAACGGCAGCTGCCAGGGGTCCCGCACCCCTTTTTCCCCTCTTTGGTGGGCGATTACCGGGATAATTAGCTCCATTAAAAAGAAAACAAAGCAGATGAGTTATTCCCAGCCTCCCTTCCGCTATCTTGAAGCACGACGATTCCCACGTGCCCCCACGCGGGGGTGAACCACAGCAGGAAGCGCTGAGCTGGACATCAGCCCTTCCTCGGGACAGGAAGGAAGATGCACAGGCGACGGTTATCTGTGCTGCACAGGAGGTGGAAGGCGATGCCACAGCCACAGGCATCGGGAGAGCCCTGCTGCTCCTCCTGCTCGGCTCCTCGCAGTGGTCTCAGGCTGCCGCACCGGTCGGGAAACCAGTCCTTGCTTTGCAAAGGCTCTTTGTGCAGCCCCGCGGGCCAGGGCTCCCCAGGGACCCGCGCACACAAGCTCCGGTTCATTGACACGAACAGTTTTGCACCTCTCGGAGTAGGGGAGTAAATCAAGACCAAATTCTCGCAGTCACACAACGAAGGGGCGAGAGGAACGGCAAGGTGGGAGTTCCCTGTACGCTGAATCACGTTTGGACTGAACTAAGCTGACTCAGGAGCGGGTCAATGTTTAACCGTGAGTCCGTACATCTGAGGAAGAGCCTGCACGCGTTCAGGGACCGCAACTGAACTTCTTTACCTCTCTCACGTATATCCCACAACGGGTACTCCACCGGGAAGCGACAACCTCCCTGAACTTACTGCTGTGACAGCATGAGTGGTGGGAACGTTACAGCAGGGCTGGTGGGCAGCACAGCCCTTGAGGATTACACGTCCCTCTTCCTCCCCGCCACTCTCCGACAGGGAGAGAGCTGGCTTCTGCAAGGAAGGGGCTCCACGGACACTCCTGCCGGGGCTGCCATATACCAAACGAAAAAAAAGCTTAACTTATTTAATAGACGTCTGCAAATTCTTAATGGCTGGAATAATAACCAAGAATTCTTCGTAAAACAAGAAACTCTGGCATCAAACATCAGCTTTTGCACCCCGATCCAAACAAAAAGTGGTTTTAAACAGAAGTTAGTGCACTGAAGAGTTGGGCAATGTTTGCTTTTATTATAAATTAACTGGAGTGCAGCGCCTTGGAAAAAACAACCTTGCCACCCAAAAAAGCAGAGCTGACTTCTGATACTACAGGAATACCAGTTATTTACAGCACTAGCATATAGGATGCGCTTGGGGAAAACAGATTTGCCCTCTGGATGGGGCAGTCCCTTCATCACCTTCACAGGGGCGACCAGTTCAAAGGGACAACTCCCACATCGCCGCCTCTTTCCATTGCCCAGAATTCTACCAAAATTAGTATCGACAATAGAAAAGTATAATGCTTTGTAATAAATTAACATATACACCCACTCGGGCTGCAATCTTGCAAGATAAACGCTCTGTCATGTTTACAACCAAACATTCGCTCCTAAGCTCAGAAACCAGAAAGATGTCACTCTGACCAGGTCCACTGGGCTCATCCCACACGCAGACTGGAAGGTCAGTCAAGTCTTTTCACCGTGCTGGGGTCCCTGAAGCACTCGGTGCGGGGAGGACGACCAGCGGCTGCCGCTCACGGCTGCACACAGAGGTGAGAAGAAGCCACTGAGGTAGCACCCCCCCGCCAGCCCACTACGATAAACTCTAGTGTGGAAGTGCCCCCGGAAGAGGTGCCTGCTGTCTCCTAAATCGATGGTTTTGACTGCTTTGCTTCAGCTGATTTATTCCTGAGAAACTCCTAACGATAGTTTAAAAAAAACCCAGAAACTCTCGACAGCAAAAAAAGGTGGGTTTTGTTTTGTCTTCGTTTTTTTTTTTTTTAAAAAAGTATTTCACCTCTAAAACTCAAGCTGCAAAAATCAGAACTAGAGGCCAAAACAAGAGCAACTACTCTGCTTAACAGCAACAATTTCTCTGAAATGAGTAAATGCCAGCGAAAGGAAACATCTGCCCCTGCTAAGTGCAAAGGTGCTGAAGAAGTGAAATCACTAGGCTTCCCCCCCCCATCCCCGCTTGAAACAAGCTATAAAAGAAGCATCATGTCTCTAAATCCAATAAAATGCAACACTTCTTCCTAACAGTGTTCTGTTAATGCTGAATACAGGCTCTCTGAAAGCTTTCCACCTGGTTTAGTTTCACAGTTTGAGCGCTCTGCGCTCCTCAGAAAGGAGAACAGAGGCAGAGCTGCAGTAAAAATCCCTCCTACCCTGGGATACGGGAAGACCAAGGCAAGACCACGGTTCGATCAAAGGGCAATTCAAGTGCCAAGCGCTATTCCGCAGATCCTTTACCCACCATTCCCGCTCCACGATGACCCAGGCCTATGCAGAAAGGTAACGGTAGAAGCCTCTTTCCCTCCCTGAAGGTGACAAGTGGCTGTTGCCGACCTCTTGCTACTGCTGTCGGCGTGCTCCAGGTGTTCACCGACCCCCAGAGCTGCACCGAAGCAGCCCTAAGCGATCTAACTTCAGCGCGAAATACCGCACGCGCCCAAAGAGAGACCTCTCCTCTCCAAATGGTACTTACGCCACAACCTGACGAAGAAAATGCAATCAAATAACAACTTGTAAAACAAAAGAAATCACATATATAATCCCACGTCTCAAGGAGGATGACAGTGAATGGTGTAAAAAAAAAAAAAAACAACAAACCCCAAAACAAAATGACAGAGCTGCCACCAGGTATGCAATACATTCCACAGCACCGACAGCTTGCTTCCTGGAACCGTATGTAAATAGCGGAGCGCTTACAAACGCATGAATGTCAAAACGCATCAGCTTGAGTGATTCCAAAACGCCTGTTAGCGAGATGACTGGCAAGAGCGTACTCAGTGATCTGGGATTCCAGTGAATATTACTAACACAACACACGCCAGGGTTACAGAATCTATTGCTTAAATTGCTCTTGGAGAAGGATAAAAAAAAAAAAAAAA
>VZSF01001525.1:13130-46573 GCA_013398295.1 Chionis minor
AAAAAAAAAAAAAAAGCCAAGTGATATGTAAATCTTCGCCACTCACATCTCACAGGTGAATGGGCTTTTAAAGTAGAGTTTCTTTTTGCACTTTTTTTTTTTTTAATCAGTTTATGAGCAGCTGTAGTCTTGTGGCTTGATGCAACTCTTTAAGGCTCCATGCTGACAAAATCATTTGAGGAACAATAAAAACTTCACCACAGGAGGATTGCTCTGGGATGTCAAGGTTTAAATGCATGGTTCAGGCCCAGGACTTGCACAGATGGTTCAACAAACCGAGCATCCCATATTTCTACCTTTTGTCTCTTGTTTTGGCCCTGAGCTGTTTGTTACTCCTGCGTGTCTGGCACAAGTTCAGAATCCTCCTTGTTCCTCAGGAGGAACAAGGTGTTTTACTCTTCACAGAGGCTGACGAACTGATCTTCCTACTTCCATGCTAAGTGGCTGTGCATTTTTTTCTGTTTCTAATAACTCATCGAAGATATCCCTAGGACAGAGGGAAAGACCAATAGTGAAATTTATGTACGACGACAAACTGCTACATAAGACAGCCCTGAGGGAATCAGCAACTCGATTTAATCCACAAATGCAAGCGTCACGGATCCTGGCAGAGAAAGGTGTCTTATCTGGCATCTCTAAGCAAGGCTCCTTGAATCCTGAAGTACTTTTTTTTTTTCTTTTTTTTTTTCATTTATTACAATGAGTAAGGTCAGTGGTAAGCTTCAGAGAACAGTAACAATGGTAAAAATAAGTCCTGGCTGGTAAAAAGATCAGAAGCAACACCAGACAGTCTGTAATATCCTTTCTTAGATCAAGCGGTAAAGACAGAAGAAGGGGACAAACTGAGGCACAAAACCCCTTCTCCAGTTCTGGGTGCCTTTAAAGATGCCACTTCTACCTACAAAGCTTACCTTGCGCATGTCCTGAGATGACCATGGCTGCAACAACACAACCACTAGGAGCAGGGATAAAGGCATTTACAAGTATCACAGCACTTAAGGAAAATACCCAAGCTCCATTACGATTCCTGGTGCAAAAAATGCATAGCTGAGACACTGAATCCCCTTCTTAAAAGATGATTTACTTCTTAAAAGATGATTTAATGCATCTTGTTAAAACCCTGTGTATTAGTGACATACGATTCCATGCCTCAACGCAGAGCGCTTCAATTTTGTCATTCTTGCATATAATTCTAAGATTTCTTCTGACAAATACATGGTGATACTTTTCAACCCAGCAAAGGCGACTAGAGGAAGAAGAGCAGCCCACTTCCTCACAAACAGCAGGTAACTACTAGCACCAAAATTCCCCAAGACACCTACTTGTGCATGTAGAAGAAGATATAACCACTTCGGTCTCTGTCACACTGAACGGTGGCCTCCAGAGTTCTAGACACTTCCAGGTCGTTGTAGGTGAACCAAGACTGCTTCTTGATGTCATAGACATCACTGATATAATGACCTTAAAAAGAGAGAATGCACCTTGCTTTTCATGCTGCAGTTCAACCAGTAATCCAGTAAGCTACATACCCTGTTCCAGCAACCTGTGTCAGGTTTAAATGCTAAAACACCCTTAAGATCTTGGTCCTTCCACCCTTCGTGGTCAACGAGCTGGTAACAAGCACAAGGAATTCCATGGACCCCATAAGCAACACTCCATCCACATGCCACAGTTTGGCACCATGACAACCTCAACCTGCTCCCCCACCTGCAAGCCACAACTGAAGAGTTGCTTTGCTGCCTGGATTCTTCTCTGCAAATAATCCTGCTATGGTAATTCTTTATAACATATTTTTAAAGCTAAGTAAGAAATGAAGAATAAAATATGGTATCTTTTACCTGAAGATGATGTGCTTCCGATATGGCTGACGATGCTGATGAGACGATAGGAGTGAGGAAGCTCTCCCGTCTGAAAATAAAGTCCAATTAAAGCTTTTAGGCATTCGTTTTTTTCCCCCCACGTAGCTTATGGATAAGATGATTTACGCCCAAGTTAATAGCTGTGGCTACTGTATTCAAAGGCGCAATCAAATCAACGATTACAAAAACAGACACCCTCGTTCAGATCAAACAGAGTCCTTCCAGAAGTGGGAAAAAGCCTCCCAAGTTATTTAATCTTTTCAGCAAGCCAATGGAAATGCAAAGGAGCCACTCTGACCTCAGAACAGATGCTGACACAAGCTCTAAACTGCAGTTTTCTAAACAACCATTTCCTGAGTGACTTCCACTGATGTCAGAATTACTTCACCAAATAAACACAGAAAAGCAAAAAGGGCACACCACGCCTACTTCTGCAGTATCAAAGAAATACCCTTGATAATGGTGCACAGATTTAACTGGATATGTAGCCCAGATGCTCTTGTCCTGCACCTGTAATGTCAGCAGACAACGCCTTCTTTGCATGCAGCAAACATGCTCTGTCTATTCACTGACAATAAAACTAAATGACAGTAATCGGCTTTTGACAATTATTTTTTAATCCTCTCTGACCAGGAAACATTATTGATACGATTCACTGACAATACTTAAAATGTAACTCTTGGCTTAAGGGTAAGGAAATTGGTAAAGAACTGTAAGAAAATAAAAACTGCTCAAGGAAACTCCAGTTATTTAACCTTTTCCACTCTACACAATATTCCTTCCACTGAGGCAAGGCGGCAGCTTTCACAACACTGCTGCGAGCAGTCAGAGTTCTGGCAGCTGGCAGTACAGCCGAGGTTACAGTTACATTTCACCTAATGGGAGTAAGATCTTGCCACAACTTTTCAGTTCTGGCTGTGCAGGATCTAGAAGCCCATGGCATTGCAACTCAAATTCTATGCTGGCTGAAGTCCTCTCTCTCTCTGTAAGTAGAAATTTCACAACAGGACAGACTCTTAAGGACAGAAATTTTCTATCTTTACACTTTTGAACATCTGAGACCTTTCTAGATTCTACACCTGCGCTGTAAAACTACCTCCAACACTGAACTGAAGATAAAAGAAGGGGTATGTTTCTCAGTTGGCTTTTGAAATCATAGATCACACCTCAGCATTTCTTTTCAGCTCTTCCGCTTCAGCTTCCGAATACTCCATGTCAAGAACATCCTCATTCCCAGAGTCTTCATCAGAACCAACGCTGTCCAGAAGAGAGCTGTTGAACTCTAGATACATGGAAACAATGATACTGCGTGAGCAGCTGGAATTCAAAACAGGTTGAAGTACATCTAGCCATATAAACAAACACAATAAAACGCTAACGTTTCAAGCTTCCTTTCCAAGGAAAGCAGGAGACACTGGCGTTTCCAAATAAAAACCTCCCTCTCCCTTCCCCAACTTGTCAGAGCAATAGTTAAGAAAAGTATCTTGGACTGGAGAATTAATTTTAGCATCATCTCTCTCATACTTCTACAAAAGGGCACTATGGCAATGACAGCTGGGTGATAAAAGAGCATTTAAACACCCAGTTCACTTGAGAACACTAGTGGTCTGCAGCCAGAACCAACATTAAAAGAAGTACAGCCAGTCTGGCCAGTGAACTGTAAGTTTCTGCAACGAGCAGCTATGAATTACAGTTTTAACTATAAGTTGCATTAACAAAGTGCATTCTTCAATTAAAACTGGCATCAAAATGCTACTGCTGGCAACAGGCATCTTTTCATTGTTTTCAATGGTAAGAAGGCTGCTCACCGCAGGAACTTCCAGTTTGCTTGGCTGAGCAAAATGTAGGCAGCTTTCTGTAAAGAGCCGGAAGGCACCACTGCTCCCTGTACAGGCTGTTCCAAACTTCCTGGGATTCTGCAGCTACCCAACTAATTTAAGATTTTGTACAGTTCTCATTATGAGAAGTAGCTATGCTTTCACCAGCTAAATTAAAGCTACAAAGTCCGGGGTGGATGAGAAGTTGAGATTAACAGTACACTGCTCAGGAGATTTTTTTTTTTTTTCTTTTCTTAAAGAGACTATCATGCCAGTTATGATGGAGGTGTTTTGCCAAAGAGATTCTCACACTGCTTGCCCTGTTAAATCACCAGACGCTGGATTAGTATAATCTTCTCAGTAAGTTTATAGATGAATCCCTTTAACTGAAAACATTTTACTGCTGGTTTCCATGCTTATTCGACCTGTTGTAAGAGAGACTACAAGAAAATGCAGCCACTTAGGTAGGTCTCTCCCCGAAGCACTTGCCATGTGTATTGCTAAATGCCACTTCACCAACAGTCCTTGGATCACTAGAGGTTCTTTGATTGCAGCACCACTGGGAACCCTTCTAAGACAAATACTACCAGCTATACATGCAAGATTATTAGCGTTTCCTTGAACAACGGTTGGCTGATGCCTTACAAAGGACAGAGTAGCAAGTTGAGAAGCACAAGGTAATGCTCATCTCTAAGTCAAGCGACTGCAAATCAGGAGGAGGAAGGATTTCTAGTGCTGAACTCTTCCCAGCCATGGATCAAGGAAGACCTGAGAGGGACTGGGTGCTCAGTCTGCCAGAGCTCATCACGGGACAGGACTCGGGCTCAGGGATGCCTAAGCAGCATTCAGCTTCTCTTCAGAAGCAGACTCAGGTTCACCCAGTAATACCCGAGGGCTTTTAAAGGTGTCTGAGCAACTAGGAGTATCTTAACACAATACTTCATTACCCTTCCCTCTCCCTCTTTGGAACGGGAATTTTCTCTCGGTTATGCTTTGCTCTGCTCTGCCCATTTGTATGAAATCACTGGCATGCCAGCCTCACACGAATGTTAAACAGTGCCTGAGGCTCACCACACTGCCTGGATTTGGAGAAGACAGATAGTATGTTTTGGGTTTCTTTTTTCACCCCCAACAGCTATACCTTGCAGTGCGGTGTGCCTCCCTCCCATCTGGTATCAGACAGAGCACTTAACTAATTTTTCTGGGCAAGGCCAGTGCGCTCACTAATCAGCACTAAAGTATCAGTGCAAGTAAGAAATAATCCTTATGCTCTGACTAGAGCAATTAGCATGCTGGATTTTGCTGGGAATGCAAAATTTCAAGGTCAATTTTCCTATATATATAATATATTAATTACACATAATACATTTAATAATAAATATAATATTACATGCGTAATAATATATTTGTTTACATATTAAAATGAAATTAAAAACTCAGGAGACTGAAATAAGTCATTTTTCATATTAAGTTTTTCCTGGCATTTGCTTTCACAACCAAGAGCAAGAAAAACTGACCTGAGCAAAGCCAAACACAACAAGGCACACAGCAAAAGAATACAAAATCCCAGCTGTCTTACAGACATTCAGGAGCTGCCCTCATACATACAGGTCTATTTTCCCTCAAAAGAAACATCCTGGAAGAAGTTAAATAAGTTTCACCTTGAAGACTTAATTCCGTGGCTCGTTTAAGGTCATCATCCTCTTTTTGTTCTCGTGCCTCCTGATGGGAAGAGAACAAAACTTAGCTCATTGAGACACTTCACTGTTTAAAATTCTTGTGGTGCTCTTTTTCCATTGAAACTGTGCTGCTCTGGTTTCTACAACAAACCTGACATTGTAAATTAAAGGTTCTGTGTGAAGGAATGTTTGCAACCAGCGAGTCCAATGTTCCCGTGCAACAGAACCTGGGACAAACCTTCATTAAGGCTCGTCAAAGCTCCTGAAGTTTGGTATGCAGCAGAGCGAGTCTCTAGTAACACCGAACACTTTCTCTGGATCATTAATTTGAAAAGCATCTGAATGAATTTGCAACCCTTCGCTAAGGAAAGCTGTCACTTACACACAAAGCTCCTCACACTTCGGCAAAATTTAGGCGACTTCTGCCCAAAGACAGCTGAGGACAGAGTCGTTAAATCCTGACAGGTTTTATTATTTTTAAGCCATTTGAAAGTAGAGCCAGTGGTTCTGTGCAACAGGTGTAATTCACAAGGGCAGGATGCAAAAAAAGACACCACTAAACAACCAGGCATTAAAAATATTACCATGGACAAGCAGCAAAGAAACCTCAAGTCAACAAAGCCTTCTAATCTTTGGATGATATCACGCCCCTATTCCTCCCGCCACTCTTGAAAGCTCAGAGCTACAGCAAGCCAGTCAATAACATTTAATGAGCTGGCTTCTTAATTCACGGTTTGAATGCTTTCAGTGCACCTGAACACAGAACCCTAACTACATATTGCAAATCAAGATAACCACAGCTACTGCATTTCCATGCCTGAATCATTAGAAGAGCAGATTTTCGCTGCAGAACTGTAGCAGAACAAGACTCAAAGGGCAGTTCTACATTATTAGCATGAGGCCTTTTATCTTACTATTTCTAAAGCATTTGGGAATCTTTGTTAAACCACTCAGCATCGCTGAATCAAAGCTACATCTGTCATGGAACATACCAACCAGCACCTCATAATGAGTAATGGGAGAGAAAAATCCAAGAGCCATGGAAACATCAGATCTCATAAGGAAAACCATGACAGCTTTAGTATTAACAGAGAGCAGACAAGGGCACCTATTTAAAGAAAGACCTGGCTAAGAGCTTGCTTCCCTCTCAGCAGCTCAGTTAAACTTGTGGAAATCAGTTACACGTCTTGAAATTCAAGTGGAACACAGATGGTTAGCACACAAACCGAGATCCTAATTCTTTCTAAGTCTGATTTCAAGGACTTGTTTTTGACTAAATTATTTGGGATCCTTTTTCCGATTTACTCATAGGGAAGGATCACATAAATGCTCAACTCCTATACCCTTCACTAAGCATCTCCTACTTGCTAGTACCAGAAACAAGACACTGGGATAGGCGGATATTTAACCTGACCTGGCACGGCCGTTCTTAGCCTTTGCCTTGGAACATGCCCCTTTCACTTTCAGTCTTGACATGACACACTGCAAGAAGCAAGCTAAAGTGCCAGTGAAGCTAAAGGTGGGCTTGGTTCTCTGTGACAGATAGTAAGCTTAGTTCAGCCTAACTGAACTAAAACTGAACAAAACCTAAAAACTTCAGTTTTATATAATGTTACAAGCCAGTGTGTAAATGTGCACGGAAAGCTTTGAGGAATCTGGAGGTCTGTGACATGACACACAGTTTCCAAAGCACGTACAAAACCTGCCCAGATGTATCCAGTTCCCTCACTTTACTGACACTGGAGATAGAAGAAATGCAAACCTTTTTCCACCTGGTTCTCTCAACAAAGCAGAAGAATCCCTTTGCAGTGACACAAAAGCCGAACACAACCTTTCCCTTTAGCCATCAAGTTTCCAGTGTTGGGGAAGACAATTCAAGGAAGCAAACTTTATTTCTTACTTGCTCTTGAAGGCTTTGAGCCAGTGCCTGCTGAAGTTCTTGTTCCTCCCTCTCTCTCTCCATATCATACTGTTGCAGCCAGTCAACCTCCCCCTGGGAGCCTTCCGGAGTTTTGTTTTCCTTATTCTCATCAAAATCTTTAGTTATCTCGGTGAAATTGGCAGGACCTGAGGAATCAGAAAGTACAGTTATGCTTTCCCAGGTCTTCTGTTTGTTACCAGCGAAATCCTCTTTAAATTACCACAACCCTTGCAGCACAGTGACATCTATTGACAGGGAGAGCTCACCAGCCATAAAAAACCCCACGCAATAGTCAAGTGGAAAAAAACCAAAGCACAGCCTCATACGTATTTTAACAGGTGTAAGATGAACCATCTGATTAATCCCTGAACACGTACTCTTCTTAGTCTTTTATGTCCACTCAGAAACAGCAACTTTAACTAAAGGAAGATTTCACACACCACTAGATTTCTGCAGCCATGCAGCTGACGTTTTAATTTCTGTAGAAGGAACCATGGATTATGAAAATTTACATTGCATATTATACCTTGGAGTACTACACACAAAGCCACAATTAAAGCCAAATCATATGGTAAGATGGAGGGAAGCACAAATCTCAAGCACAGTTAAAATTTGTTAACTTTTTGCTTCAGGTAAGAGCCTTGATCTTGTGAACACTACCTGCGGCTTTAAAAGTGCAAGAAGATTGTAACTTTTCAGTTCACCTTTAAAGTGAACACTATGGCAGAAGTATTTTACAAAACTTCTGGAATGAACATTCATTCAACCGCTGCAGTTGCAGGGCACTTTGATTCTCCCATTTGCTTGCAGCTGAGAAAGAGTCAGGACCTGCTCCAGCAGCGAGCAATCGTGCAGCAACATGTGAAGCTCTATAGTTTTGCCCTATGCAGACTTCAACATCTGCTCATTAGTTATTAGCAAGGATTATACAAGGCAGTCTCAGTATCTGCGACCTCTTAAACACAAGATCACCAGAACCAGAACTATAATCCATCTATCTAATCCTCTTAAGATGAAAAACAAACCAGAATTTATCATGTGACCTTTGAAAACTTCCAATATAAGAAGAAATACTCAATTGACTCACACAACTGTTACCTGAGGATCATGTAGCAGAAAAGACACTTTCTGTCATATCTAAATGAGCCTTTGAAAGCACCACGAACTATTCAGTGTTTAAAAAAAATTATTCCTAGCAGTAACAAGAAACGGACCAAGCCAAATCATTATGTTTAGAAGCATTTTGTCTGATATAGCAAAGCATCCTCTGTAATTAAGTTTCCTTTAAATAGAACACAGGATTGTGAACTCATGGCATGTTACATTCAACTGCCGTAACTGGTAACTCAACATCCACAGATACGTATCTCATCTGAATGCCAAAGTGTATGCTTTGAGTAGTACTTGGATTTTTTAGGTCATACACAGTCAAATAAAGAAAGCTGAATGCGATGTTGAGTATTTAACTGCATTCTTAATCAGAAAATAAAGAAACTTTTAATAAACACATTCTTTTTGCTTAAGTGTCACAATAGTCTTCAAATAGCACAAACAAAGCTGACCACAGACTTAGTTTTCTTATATGCTGCCTTCCAACATGAAAGCTGTCAAGAGTTGTCCATTGAAACAAGTGTGATTTTTGGTAATAGTGTGAGGGGTTTTGTTGTTAATATTTAACCTCATGGCTCTTAAAGGAGAAGGAGAACATATTGTTGGCCTGCTTTTCCAGTCTAGTGGAATTAAAAAAATCTGACTGAAAGCATGTAGCACACAACAAATGATAAACACTTAAATTTCCTTCAGCCAACTAAAGGAAGACACTCAACTTCCCCACACTGAGATCAAACAGACTCCTTCTTGTACTTAACTGTGTTCTGGGGTCAGAGGACATAATTCACATGCTGAGTCTCTTAAGCTCGAGTGTCTACTCTCACATAAAGAAGTACTAGAAAAAATTGCAGAGATAGAGCTAAATTCATTAGTAACTAGTGACAAAACCACTGCATTTATAAAGCATTCTAGTCTTATTCACCCCAGACATCACTCTTGCGCACGAGCAATACGAACACTGCTACTGTGCTGCCCAGGCTGCAACAGCTACAGAAACGAAAATACTTTCTGATTATGGAAGTTCCAGACACTGCCAAATCTTAGTAAATTCAATCATCTGCTACGGGAATCAGTGGAAGCATGTGTTAATCGCGAGAGTAAAAAAAAGAAAAAGGGAAATTAACTCTGAAGATGAACTTACCTTTATCAGAGAGGCGACAGACATACAAGAAAATACATGTTCACAGTTATGTTTTATACACAGGGAAACTGTAAGAAAACTCTAAGGAAGTCAGGCAGTTGTAGCAGTGCATTTGCGCCCAGATTTTGCCACCATACATTACTAACCTGCTGCTATCAGTAACCCACTTTAGCTTGCTATAGTCCAATTAAGATGGCTACTTCGCCTTACCTGAGTCTAATGCTGCTTTGGGTTTCTCCATCTCCATAGATTCTAGGTTTTCCGGCAATTCCTGAATTTCATCATCTCCAAAACCAGTGTCTGGGCTGCTTGTGGGCTTATCTTCATCATGGCTCAGAGACAGAGAAGCTTCCCTTTTGCTAATCTCTAAGACAGCTGCTAGCAGCTCATCTTCGCTCATCCCATCAAAACCAGTGTTACTCAGCTCAGGTTTATCACCCTCCATTTTACTTCTTTTTGAACCCTAGAGATGAATGGAGTGATGATTAAGTGCTTGAATAAACAGGCATATAACATCAGCTTTACATTTCTGTGGAGGTTTTTTTCATTTATTTTATTAACCCCAGGGAGTGGGAGCTTGGCTCTGTCAACATAGTTATATGAGACTCAATGGAGACACAACCTTTGTAGCTACATTCACTCCAAGGAATAATATTTAAATATAAACTACAACCAGTTTTTACAGGTCCTGTGCATTACCATACACAAGATAACTCTTCTCCCTTTTTTTCAATATGTGTGTTCCACCTTTAGGTTCTGATGAATCCTGGAGCCTCCTGCAAGTCAGTGCTAAAATACTGAGGCACAAGTAACACAACTGCAAGTTTATTAACACAGCAAGGTGAAGCAACAATATGGGAGTAGTTGAACACAGGGGTGGAAGAATAGGAACAGAAATCGGGCTAGTATGAAAAGTGATTGAAGTTAGGTTTACTGCTGTAGATTTGCCTGCCATACAAAATCTTATGCAGGGGATGGCAGTCTGCAAACCAAGCAAGAAAGCAGTTAGCCAGGGAAAGAGGGGATTGTTCTTTCCTAAAGAGAACAAAATGTCTTTCAATTGGAAGAAAGGAAAAATACTTTAGCCGTAATCTGAATTTTTCCTTTTTTAGTGATTTTCCTAAAACTGCTGCTCGTCAACTCCTAAACCATACTGATTTGCAACTAATACAGTAACTTCAATCATTTTTATATTAATTGTAACTAGGAGGTTAACCTCCACGTATACATATTTACACTACTTACCATATGCTTATTTTTCCTACATTATGTTAAAAATGGGGTGAAACTGTTTCTATTAGAATGTACTTATTCAAATCTTATTCCATACTGCATTGAGAAGTGTCTCAGAACTTCCTTAAAATGAACAAGGATACATTTTTATTGATGCCTTTTACTTAAATACAACAAGGTTTTGATGATCAAGACTCGTTTTATATAGCAAACATTTTGTATTAAAAGTGGCTTATCAAACAAGACTAGCAAGTGAATTAGCCAACTAAATTGCTTGTTTCTAGACATCATGCCCTCCAAGAATTAGAACTGACAAATTTAAACCTCTCTCTTCACATCTATTCCAGGCACTGAATAAGGAAAGCTGAGTACCTGCTTTTTAAGCGTTCTGATTTCTTTCTCTGCACCTGTAGGCTACTAATGTCAAAACTGGCTTAACTCTTCAGCAAACTCTAGTTCTGGGCACTTTGCCAACAACTACCGCCAATTCAGCGGCTGGACTTTAAAGACTTGCCAGCGTCTGTGCGTTATTTGAATACAACTTTTCCATCAGAAATTATTTGCATGGATTTTAAGTAGCTTAGGCTCCAAGACAGGCTGCTTTAAATAAGTATTTTTTTTAAAAGGACTTCAAATACTGCTTCATCTGCAGAGGCAGAAATCACAGTTCTGCTCACTTTAGCTGGATAACTGCTATTTTCCACTACAACCCGATGTCGTATACACCCGCTGTTCCAGCTGTTCTCCCACGTGGCAGGAGTATTTTGCAAGCAATGCCCCACAGGGGACACACTGGCCATACGAAGTGACAGCCAAGCCCCTAATGCAACCCCATCAACAGCTGCTATGTCCCTGCATACCAAGGGAAATGGTGCTGCAGCAGTAATGCCACTTCCAAGGACCAGGACCAGGTCCTTCCAGGACAACACGGAAAAGGACAGAGGATCTGGTTAATGATAACAGATGGCTGGTCAGGCCTGTGGTTGAGAAGTGGCCAAGGCGCTTAGCCACAAAGAATAAAGTTACTTACGTGGAATCATCACCACCGCTGTCTCTTTCCCACAACAGGCTGGAAAGCCTATAATTAACTTGCTATTCAAATTAATAGGCTTTATTCCCACAATTTTTGCACTCACAGGGCTTGTGCGATAGAGACTACCTACACTTCTTCACAAACAAAACCAAAGGACGAATCATTTAGAACAGTTTGGAATACTTTTTCTACGAGGGACTTCAAAGACAAGCTAGTTTCCTTCCTCCACCCACAGCCAGCTACAGACGTGCAGTGCAGGACAGCATTTGCCTACCCTGTCCCTGAGACCTTCAGCAAAGGGTTTTCTGCATTCTCCCAAAGCAACCCATTCCGTTCCTACACATCCTGAGCACCAGGAAGCTTTTCCTCATATTTAATCTAAAAATTGCTGTCTGCAATTTAGTTTACTACTTTCTGTTCTATCCACCACGAACATGAAAAATAACACAAGTATTTCCATTAATTTCTTTCCTTTCCTTAAAGGCACAAGCCCTGCCTAAGTTTGTCCTTAAACTAAGGACGCGAGTTCACTTGCCTGTTCTTTCCCCACAAATTCTTCCTTTCTAGACCTCTGACCATTCCTGTTCCTCTCCTCTGGCCCCTCTCCAATTAATCTATAACTCTTCTGGAGTCCAGAACCCAAACCTGGATGCAGAACTCCAGCTAAAGCTCAATGCTGAGGAAAAAAAGGAAGGATTACTTCACGCAACCTGCAGGCTACGCCTTTGTCTATACACTTGGGTTTTCAACCAGCCCGACCTTGTCATCAACTGTCTGAAGGCCCACTGCTTTCCCAGCTGTTCCCACCCTGCGTTTACAGTCGTTAGTCCTCCTAAGACTAGCACCTTTAGCCTGTTCCTACTGAACAACAACTCTTATTTTTAGGCAATCTCTCAGATTTGTCAAGATCATTCTTAACTGTAGTTCTGAGCTTCGACATATTCGCAGCCCTTCCCAGATCTGTGTCTTCTGAAAATGTAATACTCGTTATCTATTTTATCATTTATTAACTACTGAGTGGATCGGGATCCTCCCTTGATTTGATCTTCCCATCAGATCAGAAACTAGATATCTACCTCTTGTTACCTATTGTTATTCAGCCAGGTTTACGCCTGTCCTTTCATGCCATAATCAACACCATAAGTCTCTGCTTGATAGAAACAACCCTATGAACATCATCAAAAACTTTGAGAAGCCGAGATGCAGGACACTTGTCCTAAGCACTAGGCCTGCAATACTCTTAACAGAAGAAAGTGGTACTGCAAGATAATCCTCTAAGCTTCTTGCTTTCCCTTCTGGATCATCAGTCTTCCTCAGACAACTCATCCACCTGCTAATACACTGCCCTGAGAGAGGGGAAAAAATATCTTAGCAACATTAATATGAGTCACAATGAAGAGCTCAAAGGCAATTTGAAGTTAACTGCGCCCTTTACATCAATGAGTTTGATCTCTACACAGTTCTACGTGCCCACTTCCAAAGACTGATAGCTTCAGTTTCTAAAAGCTTTTAAAAAGCCACCCTTGAAAGGGGACAGAGATTGGATGTGCAATATGTTCTCTCAGCTGAATATTTTGCCTAGCCCAACTTGTACTGGATCTAATTTAATCAAGGACTTTACTGCATAATTTTGTTATTGACAGCCCATTATATCTCAAGCCTGGAAATGTTATTGGTGAAAGTTACCCAAGGGGCTGACAAAACTGCTAAGCAGTTGGTATACATAACCCAAAAACTCAAGTGCAGTTGCAACGCAATTACCTCTGCTCCCAGTGGGAACCCAAGACAACTGTACAGAAAGGTCAATAAGCAAAGCACTCCCTCCCAGCACTGCAGTGCTAATTAGCAGGAAAAAAAATTATCTTACATCAGTTCTACTCACAGTAAGAAAAGCACAGGCCACACATGAGCACATATAGGATTTATGTATACGAAAGTCTTGTGGTTTTTCCCCCCCTTACCTTTTCTGGCTCTTCTTGCAGTTGTTGCTGATCTCTACTCTGTATGTTACACAACCTTTGGCTATGAGCAACAGAGCGTTTCAACGGCTCGTCGTCACTGTCAGAATCTACATAGAGTGCTGCAGAGCTCTTTGACTTGAAAGTGTATTTTCTGTAAATTAAAAACACGGCTGTAAAACTTTATAGCATTGTACAAATCTGTTTCAAAGTAACCATTAAAGAAGCGTTACACTCAACTTTCACATTGTGGGCCAGCACAATTTGGGGAACAAACTGCAACGTCTGACAATGCAAATTAATTAACATAGCAGGCAGGGTTTTCAGAAAAGGTATATTTTACTAGTTTAACTGATATACCTACTTCAAGCTTGCAACGTGCAACTACAAATGCAAGCTAGTTTAAGATCGCTGGCACTGACAAATCATCTGTACCAACTAAATCCAGTTTTCACCCCTGATGCTCAGCATTCTGCCTGAGAAAAAAAATCATCTTTGCTTACTCACATGTCCCCAGAGGTTCTCAAAAGAAATGCTAAGGTGACGATGTCAACTAGGCAAATTGTTCCACTGATATTAATTTCAGCTAGCATGTAATACCAATAAAATTCAGATATGAAAAAAGACAGTAGCTGGAATAATTTACTACAATAGCAAAAACAGAAAACACATAGAAAAGGTGGAAAAATTAAAGAAGAATAATTAGAAAACTCTAAAACGCCTTAACAATTATCCCATGAAACCCCAGGCCGTGGGCATTTCAGAGCTATAACTCACCTACAAGGTGTGGAAGTGCTTACAGTACAGGAATTCACCATTTGTGAGGCTTTCAATGGACGGGAACTATTAAAAAAAGCAAAGTATTTATTGCAGCAGTTACAGCCTTTAAAAAATAAATGTTTACTTGTCTGCTATGCATGCAAATCCATGACCAAAGAAACAAGTAGAATACGATTATGTATTTGCTAATTGCTTAGATTTAGAGTAATAGCTCCATCATGCTATAAATATACAACAGTGGTTCAAAACTATATATAATCCTTTAAACTTGATTCACTTCTTAGTGATGCAGCCTTAGGGACAAGCTCACAAATTAAAGGCTTTGGGCTCCCCTGTCAAGACAACTCATTCCTTTCTTTTTTATTCCCACCAACACTTGAGTTCCTGCTCCCAAACCACAGTCTCCTGCTGCTGTCTGGATCAGCCGGTTTTCTGGCATGTCCCACATCTCCGTTTCTCCTCCCTTACCTAGATTCTTCTAAACAAAGTTCCTGCTCCATTTAATCCTTCCACGGGCTCCTCAAAGTCCACCACTATCACTACACATCCCAGATGCCTGCCAATGCAAAAATCTTTTCTAATCTTCCCCATCAAATCAGGGCTCCTTCTCTCCAGCCTACTTACCCTTCCACTCTCTGGTCAATCAGAATGGTTTCACTGACTCAAAAAAGTCATTGGAAACCTATTTCAAACATATTTCTAAGTACTTCTGCGCTGGTTAGCTTAAGCTGTTTGTTGTGTTTAAGATTTCTATTGTTTAAGCAAACTCTCGGGAAACACCCATATAAACCTCAAATGCTACTGAACATTCAGCACAAGAACACATGCCGCACTACTGAACGTGTACGCCAGATGTGTCCTAACTCTCTCCTACTACTGTAGGTATGTCACCAGGCAGGGACCACAAGAGAACTGAGCGTGTCTTGTTCCTTATTCTGCCACACACTTCCTATGTGACAACTGGCACATTTAATCCCTGTGTCTCAGGACAAGCTGCTGTACAGAAATAACTGTCACAGGGTATTTTCAGCATGTGAAATGCTCAGATACTACAGTGGCACAGGAAAGACAATGGAACATGAATGCACAGTAAGTGCAAGCAGAAATTAGCAGAAAAAGGTAGGATGTTATGTCTCCCAAGCAGAGCTGCGTGTGCTGTGAAGGGAAAGGTAATCTAGATTGTTTTGGCCCAAGAGTCATAAATTTCAGAAAATACTAACAGAAGCTCTCTTAAAGATAGGAAGGTATTTTCAAGGACAGTGAAGAACATTATCTTACCAAATACTCTCTAGATAATGCCCCACCAACTCTTCCTACTGCTTCTACCATGCTTCCTTTCCATATGTCTTCTCATGATGGCATCACTACAAACTAGCTTTGCACATCTGAAGCTGCATAATTTTAATGTTTCCTTGCCCAAAGATCATCTGGAGGAGATCCGACAACTGCCTGCCTCGTGGCGTATGTGCTTATCATGGCACGGATCAATCACAAGCTGTACACTTACATTGCAGAATGGGCGCTCCATCCCAGCGTCAGAGGCAGCCTAGTGCTTTCCGTACAGTGTGAAAGCAGGGTTAAGAATCTTGGAATAACCACCTGCTGCCCGACTTTATGATTGAGAGACAATGCTACATTAAAGCTGTATCGTTTCAGATGAAGAATCAGGACCCTGAGAGATAGGAGAGAAGGACAAATGTTAATCTCAAGACAGAAGTCAGAGAAAACCTATTTAAAATCCAAGTAGCCCTGTTCACAAAATGCATTCACCCGACTCTAAAACAGATTATTACCTCGGGGTGGTAGGGAAACACTATCCATCTCTTATCTGGCAAAAGACAGGTAATTACTCTCCTGACCCATCACTCAACTTTGTGCAAGGTGCAGAGTGCAGACTCTGCCAAATCAAGAGGCTTCCTGCTTTGATCTGCAGCACCTTGATCTTCAGTCAAGCAGAAGCAAGCAGCTCTTAGCAAACTCATTATTTCTAGGATGCAGTGCGAGGCAGGAAACAATCAAAATACTATCATTATAGGCCAGAATGCTAGTATATTACTCCCAGATATTCAAGACTGACGGAGGGATCACACAGGTGCCCAAAACTGAGGAGGAACTGTGCCCAGTGCAAGATGTGCACTTGGTTTATCCGTCACAACACTTTCTCTTTCAAAGAGCTTTTGATCACAACAGTATAAAAAGCCTGAAAAGGCCTCCTTACACTGAATCTTCTCCCTTATGCTGCATTTTGTACCGCGGATTTAGATCATGCAGCTGTGTCATCACTTATGTTGTGCTAATATTCAAAAACTTTGACAAGGGTTTTGCAGTGCCAGCATAAATACACTATTTAAGCAAAACGCAAGCTAACTACCAAGTTACTGCGTTCAGTACGAGTACACCTGGGACAAGGACATAGGCCAGATAAAGTCATCCAACGGATTCTCTTAGGTTTACATCCCATGATAAAATGATCCCTACCTCCAAGCACTTCCCCTCTAAATAACAAACTAAACCCAACCAGGAGGTCAGAAACTACTGAGCATGACATTAACCCTCAAAGCGTCTGTCTTCTTCCGAAAGTGTCGCGCTTACTGAGACAGAAAACAGGTATCAGCATGGGAAGAATTAATTGATCAAAGCAAAACCCTCCATGTACGTTCTGGCATTAATGCCTCCAACTCAGTCCTGCCCATCAGGTCAGCTTAGCACAAAATATTAAAATTCCAGAGTATATTTACTACTTCCGCTTCCCTCACATCCCAGAAAGCCCAAGGAAAGGGAAAAGGGAAAACACTGGCACACACAAGTGTGCTCAAGAGAGTTTCTTTAGAGGGAAACTGAAGAACAGCATGAAGACTAGTGTCTGCATGTGCATCCTTCTCACACACTGACCACCATACATGCTGTCCTACTCACTTTCCCAGCTTCACTCTTCGAGGGACTTTTCCTTGTATTTTTGTAAGATGTGCTTCCAGGAAAGAGAGGAACATGTCAACATTTACCTGGGAAGCCTGTTGAACTTGTGGGTGACAACAGCAGACTTTCCATTGCATTTCTCACATGAATACTCGATCTCCTCTGCCTGTTTAAGAGACCAGAAAAATGACTAGTGGGAAAAAAAGACACAACAAAACAGATCTCAGCAGAAAGCATATTGGTTTTGGCTGTCACAGCAGCTCTTCAAAACAGTAGTGACACTTGAAATTATAATCAACTTCAACATGATCTAACAAGAGGGCACCTGCTAAGAGGACAGGTAGCAGACCTTACAATTTGGCAACATATCCCCTAATAAAGGTGGAAATTTGACTGCAGGTCTATTGCAGACCAGTGGATTAGCCACAGTTCAGACAAATTAGCTTCCAAAGAGAATGGACAATCTTGCAAGGCTTACAGTTTTCTCTCCCACGGACAGTTGTTTTTTTCCCCAATAACCTTTGGTGGAACAGAATTCACCATGAAGTTTCCTCTCTTTTGTTCAAAATGTCAACTTTGTTCCTGAAAAACTATCCTCATCTGAACTTTTCAAGGATGTGCTGCAGCAGAGTAGAGTTTTAAACAGACAGCAAAAGGGGAAGCATCACTGTGCTGAAACTACATGACTTAGCCATCAAACATTCCTACAGCCCTTTTCTTTGAGTAAGGCCAGATGACATCACTATAATTTTAAGATTTTTTTCTTTAATTGCAAGACTTCCACCAGCTTTTAGAAGAGTAAGTCTGTCAGTTATTCTGTCTGTTGAAAACACTATCTGTAAAGGAAGAAAACACACAGGTGTCTCAACGTATGACAAAATACAGCACTGATTCAAAGACCTAAGGTTCATTTTTAGCTTTCAGAAACAGCACCTGGAAGCTCTACTTACAAGATGAGCATCCACATATTACAACTATTTTTTTAATTATTATATCTGCCTGACCTTTTTCCTCCATGCTAATTTAGGCCATTGCTTAAGCTGTTGAAGCCTCCTAGCCCAGAAGAGGAAGTAGCAATTCCTGAGTGATTATCTCAGTCTGACAGCCTCCCTTCTCTCCTTTGTATTTGTTTACACCTCAACTCTTCCACCACAAAATGGGGAAGTTTACCTATTTCACAGGAGTATTGTAATGGTCAGTTAATTTCTGCACAGCATTTTACAACAAAAATTCCTGTATAATGTTAATGTACAAACCTCAAAAAAGTGCAAAGTTAATTACTTCACATGCCTGCAATTACCATAACGGAAACTAATAATCAGCTATACAATCAAAATTTCCATATGGTACATAACCTACACATACTCCACAGTGATAAAAACAATCCCAATACTACTTACCCGAAAAAAGAGGTCAAGGGAATCCTGGATCGATCGAGAAGGAAGCAACTTCTTTCTTCGAGGAAGATCAATGGAGAGGTCATTAAACTGTTCTCGTTTGGTGACTGTTTCACCACACCTAGAAAAGAAACATGCTTATGTAAGTCTGATGAGAAATATACTTGAAGTCAACGACAAGTTACATCTTTTAGGAGAAAATAACGAAATTCCCAGTAAACATATATCTCAATCTCTTTTTACTCATCAAAATGAAAGTGCTTAATGCTTATGAAAAAGCTGAATTTTGGGATTTCACTTTGATGCTTTAGAAGTGGAAAGAAACATTTGTGTAAGGGTGAGAACAAAAAACCAGAGACTGCTTTGGAGAGGCAAGTGATCAGGTACACAAGAAGTCAAAGTGACTACGACGTAGCTGAAAACACCTTCTTCATTCAGCATTCTTAAGAGGAAAGAAGTGAGCCCAGCTCAGAATAAGGGAAAGCATAGCAATACTTTCAGAAAAAATACATAGTAGTCCCTCTGAAAAACAAAAATAACCTCAATTTTCTTACGCTTGTTTGAGGGGGGTGGGGAAGACCCTATAGTCACTTGCCTTCAATAATTATTACCTGCATGCAATTTACTTTTTATTATTCTAGGGAACTAGTGCAGTACAAAGTAATTTTTCCCAAATATATGCGTTCATGAAAACTCTGTGGAATGCAAGCATCCCATATGGGAATCTGCTGCACAGATCATACATGAAAAATGGCCAGACATAGTGGTTTACATCTTTTCTGCAATAACCTAGAGAGACAGAAGAAAATGCTATTCCCTGGAAGCCCTTAGAAAGAACAAATTCAAAACCTGGCTTCCTTTTTTTTTTTTAAAAGAGGAAACACTACTCGGCTGAACACCCCCTTCTCTCTCTATTCTCATACAACTGGTACACAAAAAGCAAATCAGAGGCTTTCCACTGCTAATGTAATGATGAACCAGACGGTACGAGACTGTTTAAAGAAGGCTTGTAGCAGCAGACAGCATGGTGTGAGGTTTTCTAGGTGTGAGGCATTTCTAGACCACAGATATTTCCTAAATACCTATCTTTGGAAAAAACATGGTTCTTCGTTCCAGTTATAACCTGCAGATGAAGTCACGTAAGATGGAAACGCTTCCCAGACTTTTAAGCAAAGTATGAGAAAAGCTCTCAAACATACTTACATTTTGCAAATGATAGAATGCTGAACCTCAAACTCTAAGTTACTGATAACCGGACACGTATAAACTTTGGTGGCTGAGAGGTCATCAGACGCCCGTCCAGGTGAGTTATCCTCATTAGGGACTGGCTCACTCTTCCAAGTTTTGTTCAACTTTTCCATGTCTTCCTTCAGCTGATCCAGACACTGGCTCAAGAACTCATGTGCATCCTAGGAACGGGGTGAACTCAAAGTGACTTTCTACAACTTCATTCAGAATCTTTCTCTCAAACACACACAAACTGGGGAAATTATGTTTTAGTTCATTGCATTCAGCAATACTAAGGCAGTTCTGCACTAACAAACAGCAGGCAATTGTTGTAATTCAATCAAAAGCTCAAGTCACTGTCAAATAGAGTTGAAGCTCGACAGGAGTTCAGTGCAGTCCAAACACTGAACAAATTACACATAATTGTTTCTAGACAATATGGTACTTACGTTCTGCATGTACCCAGAAAATCTCTCTGCAGTAGCTGAAATGGCACTTTTCACCTTCTTGAGCAGCTCTTTCTTAACCTCGGGGCTGCAGACATCCTTTTTAGCAAGCAGATGGGCAAAGCGTCTGCAGAAGTCAATGCAATGAAACACTGATTGGCTTTCCAGGACTTTAGAGAAACAAAATAAAACTCATGATACCTCATTTTAAAGGTCTCTAAAAGCTTTTCGCCTGTGATAAGTGGTTCAGGGGTTCTGCATAAAAATATCTCATATATAATTAACCTTTTCCATTTCAAGCATTTTGAAATCTCATTTGAGGCCATCATTAGAACAGGACCCAAATGAACAAAAAAATTCCACAATCTTTTAAGGTAAAGAGAAGAGCCTTATAAAGTTCTATAAACTTATTTCTGCTATATCTTTTACAATGAGAAAAAAACCACCCTACAATGCTCTTTGAAAACATTTGTACTGACAGGAGCTATGAAATCACATGGCACCAAAATAAGCAGCATAAAATTCATTAGATTCAACTTGCATGGTCAAACTGGTTTGTTTTTTGGTTTTTTTTAAATTTTAAAATTTCCATTCAGTTGTAATGTTTTCGGTGCTCAGTTATCGTGATTTAGTTATCTTTTTCCACAGGAAATACACATCCAATATATTCCAAGCGTAACAGGTTCAGTCATAGTACATATTTGGGAAGATGTCACGTTCCATGACCCACATACACACAAAAAAAAAAAGACAGAAAAGACCTCTGCAGTCCCCTCCCACCCCAAACCAACACCTAGTACTCAGTTACCCAAAGAATCTGATCAGTTTACTGCAGCTCAACAAGTTTCTGCTGAGCACCAGTGCGTGCTCTTCTAACCCTCTACAACTGCTCAGTGAAGCACATCAGGAGACAGGCCTTTTTTCCCCACAAAGCAGTTGACAGGCAGTCGCTTTTCAACCAGAAAAACACTGATCATGCCAGATCAAGTGCCCACACCCAAACCAACAGAAGCCACCGAGTATCAGCTCTGGCTTGTACTTAGGCACAGGATCACACAATGCCCTCCGTCAGTGGTACTACAGCACAAGCTCTACCCACAGCCTACCATTAGGTAGATGGGGCACAAGCTTCAGAGGTCTTTCTGAAAAAAAATTAGGAGAAGGACATTTCAAGAGGCATGCGGAACAACCTCTGATCTCCAGTAGCGTAGGAAGAGTTCAAGAAGACACAGCAAAAATGGAAATGACCCCAAAAGGTATAAAACACAAAAATGGAAACAGAAACTGTCCTGATAATCCTGGATCTTGTTCAGTGAGAGAAAAGAAACGAGGTACACAAGAGCATGTGTAAGAAAAATCCCAAACGGCAGAGAGTGCGGTATATAGAGCAAACAGCAGTTTGCCTTTCCGACAGACATACGATGGAATATGAACGGCACAGGAATTCAAAATTTCAAAGAGAAAATAGAGTTTTACATAATACAGAAACCTTTGGAGTTTCTTGACTTGAGGTCTGACTGAACTGAGAGTTCAGCTGAATTTAGAAAAAGATTAAGTATGCAGAATTTGAACTCTCTGCGCTAGACAAAGGGTATTTTCCAAAAAGGCATTAGCCCTCACACATCAGGTGAAGTTAGTGACCAGCTTAAACTCAAGCTGGTAATGTTTTAAAAGAAGAAGTTATTCTCCACTTATTAATTTTGCAGTTTCTTGCATTTTCTTCTGACACATTTCATTCTGCCACCAGAAATACAGCAGAAGATATGAAAGACTGCCTGTAACTCAACATTGCAATTTTTAAGAGCCTACTTCCTATTTCTAAAGTAAAACTCCAAAATACAGAGAGCTCTAGGATTTATAGTATTCTCTATGAAGGTGCTTCAGTATTACAAAACTAGTTTTTTTCAGTAAGAAAAGAGAAAATACCCTTCCCAGAGAGTCAATTTTACCTGATAAGTGCATTGAGAGGAATTTTTTTCCACGGGATACCCTGCTTGAGCAAATCATTAGCAAAAGACTGAATTGAAAACAAGGACTGTAGAATGGCATTCATATAGCAGGTGTTCCCCAAGTTTGAAAATCTGAAAAAAAAAAAAGAAGATTGAACGTGGTATGTATGTCAATGTGCAAACGTATCAGTGTCAAACACAGCACTACTAACGGGCAGGACATTCACGCCGGCCACTCCCCACAAAGTTTCTTACGGTAGCTCTCCTCCTGCCTTTCACACTAAACTGAAAACTCATGGAAGGCGGCACTTATCAGTAAAGCACCCATGAGTTTCTACAATCATAATTTTAAAAAAGTGTGGGTGTATATGTATATACACACACACACACACACACACAAGATAGAGAAATGAATCAATAAAGTGTATGAAAGGAATATGCATTACCTGAAATTATTATACCTCTAAAATTCTCAGGAAGTAAATTTAAGAATACGTGTTTTCTAAACTAGGAAGAGCATTCCCTGTCTCATTGTTCATTAATTTCAGGATTTTTTTCTTCATTAAAGAATTATAACAAGAATGTGCATGTTCTGATGATCAAAGTGCGCACGCTAGATAAAGAAAATTCAATTTACCCTTGTAATTGTTGTTGAGGATGGGTTGAAAGGGGCACTCGGGGTTTGTTCCACCCTGTGTAATCTTGATTAGATCTCATTTTTTTAACAGAAAGAGGGGCAGGCTGAGAAAGAAATCCCAGGCTTCTTTTGGCTGAAGGGGTCTGGCTGGATACAGTAGACCTAAAAACATAAAAGGATAAGAAGCATAAGATTTCTAATGCTCTTCCTTAAATAGCTATAGTCCATGACACTGGAATTTTACCACTAAAGGAGACAAGGACTGAAAAAACCATACAAGACAACTGGCATGTGTCATAATGCAAAAGAGGTCTAAGAGAGAGAACTTTTTTCCAGAGCACTTAAAATACTTTGTTTGGTTAAATTTCGTTACATTCACAGGTATGCATCCAGTGTAATCAAGTATTTTGTCTTTAAGATATTTAACAATTCCCCTCACTGTATGATGAGAGGAAGAATGATCATGTAGCAGGAGGTTACTGCTCCTAATGTACGCTTAAAATTCACATCTGGACCAGAGTCTTAATTTTCAGCCTCTTGTTCTTGTAACCTAATCACTCCGGACCGCAGTCCCTCGTGCGTAAAGCACAGACAATGCTTCTTTCCTTGCTTGATCTTCTAAGTCATCTATCTAGGGCAGAGAACGACAGTTTGATTGCACGGCATCTAACAGAGAAGAATCCCAACCTCAGCAGGATTCAGTATTACTAAAATACTGTTATTAAAATACAGGGTTTCAAGCCATTCATCCACTTTGGAAAAACGAAGCAAGGATTCATTGAAAAGTTCCAGAGTTTATATAGAATTTGAACCGTCCAGAGTTTAGGTATCATCTGGATCAGCCATTCGCAATGACTATAACAGACTTGAGCGATTTTAGAAAGTCTGTCTATTGGCAAGCAGTAACTGGAGTTTGTACAAGCCACTAGAGCAACTGTAGCCACCCTGAATACCTAGATTGTACTCCTGGGAAAAAAAAAAAAACATGACAAACCCATGTTTTATGCGTAAGCTATAAAGCTTATAAGGTATATAGATAGCTATAAGCTATATACCATGTGATAAATACACAGGAAACTGAAGATCCTAATTCCTGGGAAAGAACTGTCATTTGCAGTTCATGCTAGTGAATCAGTCCTAC
Source organism: Chionis minor (assembly GCA_013398295.1). Classification (NCBI taxonomy): domain Eukaryota; kingdom Metazoa; phylum Chordata; class Aves; order Charadriiformes; family Chionidae; genus Chionis; species Chionis minor. Next base: position 37,375 of record VZSF01001525.1, read on the forward strand.
CTGTCCAGGGTGGAACTGCCAGTGGAGTACTCTTTTGATGAAGACCGACTACCATAAAAGGACGATGACTGCAGTGGTAAAATACCTTGAAAAACAGAAAGAGAAGCGGGTAATTTTGTTCCAGGTAACTCAGCTATTAATACAATATACAACTCCTTTAAAAGTATCGACTCAAAAGGTTTAAAACACTGTTTTCCAGAATTGGTTGGGAAAGTACTAATACACAAACGCACATACTTAGATGCACTAATGCAAATATTAATCACATGTAAGTAAAGACATGCCAGAGCTTTAATTGAATTTATACAATAATCTCCTTCAAATCCAATTTGTAATACAAAACATTAAAAAGTCATTGAGTTGTCTTAACTATCTGAAAGATAACAAAGATCCATCTCTTGTTCAAATATACAAGATACACATAACAGAAAACTCACTAATGATTTCCAATACAGTGCTCTCAAAACTCAAGGTAAACATGCAGAAGCGAAAACAGTTTCTCTTCCCACTCCAAATTCCTCAGTAAATTACTATATGCTTTGGGGCAAAAAATGATTGTTTCATTGTTCTGATATCACAGTGTCAGATCCTGAGACTCTTAATGCCTCAGATGGTGCCAAGTAAAAAAAATGCTCTCAAGAGTCAAAAAACCCACCTATTATGGTGAATCACAGCGTAATTTTGTTTGGATAATGTATAAACACTTGCTCTAACCCCGCTTGAAATTGTTTGAGCCATGCAACTTTCAAAAATGCAGATATATGAAGGAAGTTTGCGATACTGTTACCTGAACTTGCAGGTACAGACTCACAGATTCTAATTTTGGCTCTAAAGAACAAACCAGATTTTCATTCAGAGATAAACATTCATGTTACTGGCTCCTCCAGCAACACGTCTGTGCCATCAGAGCTGCACTAAAAAAAGAATGCATTCACAGAAACATTCCCCATAAAAACAAGATCTTGAATGCATTCCCCTTTAGGGGGCAAGAGGCCCAGTATTTATTAGTAAAACTGAAGCACGGTGCTGCATACTAGCTTATGTACATACTGTCAATATTTCTATATTGTCTGTAAAAACTTGTCATGCACCAGTATCCAATAGAACTTTGGTACAACCAGAACAAAAAGTCCTGTCCCCAAAGTGTTCCCCTGCTAAGTTCTGGGGAAGAGATAGAGAAGTAAAAGCAAACATTTCCAGCTCAAAAACCAGTCTACGATTCACGTGGGCATTAACAGCAAGGGAGAGCTCTAAAAATAAAGATGAAAGCAAGCAAAAAGGAAATCCTTAGGTGTTTACAGGAATCCCCTCCCAAGGGGAAGGGCGGCTGGGAGCAAAGTATGAAGCTGCTTGTTGAATTTTCAAACAAGGCGGCACACGGGCTGGCATCAGCACCTAAGTATAAAGGTCAGGGTCACACTAGAGCAGGGTAGGCTTTGAAAACAAAGGCACGTTGTTTGCATCTCATATACGGCTCTGTAGGAAGCAAGAAAGTTAGTGTCACAGGGAAAGCAGATTAGGAAAACCACCTCTGCAGCAGCTTCCTAAACTAATATCCAATGGGTAAAACGGGATTGGTCAAAGCCAGGTATCATTTGGCTTTAATTTAATTTTTTTTTTTACCTGATGTCCTATTTTCCTCTGCCTGCTTCAGATTCAACTGTTTCTCTCTGCTACTGTTCAAGTACTTCCATGCTGGATCGCTCAAGGCTTTATTATTCCTACAGATAAACAAAAGTGGAAGTCAGTGCAGTTACAGAAGATACAGGATATTCCTGCTCGATATTTACAAGTTGTTTTAAAGCATTTCTCTCCTGTCACCTTTAACACCTGACTGTGGAACAGTTAAACTTTGCTCACAGATAAGTTTAACCAACTGATTTAAATAAGCCTTCTTACTTAAGATTAAATGCGATATCAAACAATTGGAGCTTATTCTCCAAATGGCAATTTCTCTTCACAAATTGTGTTTGTAAAGGGTCGAAGGAAGTTCAGTAAAGAAGGTACCTATTGCCATATACATACAGCACATACGACAACCCTGACTAAACTGAAAAAAGAAAGATGACAAAATTTGCATGTGCTACTTCCTGGAAATCAACTACTAGAGCAGGTTGCATTTCCCTCATTAATCCTGAATGCAAACCCCAATTCAAGCACCCAGTGTGTTCACAAGTTGAACAGTGGCTGGCCTGTACCATGTTGTTGAGACAGGAAATGCCCAAGCATTCTTTTCAGAAAAAAGTACTTTTACAAATGAACAAAGAGTTTAACATCAGAAACTAGAAACAACAGTTACTTACGTTGAAGAATCATTCTCTTTGGGATAATCTTCACTCATTTCTGAACCAGGAAGTTGCGTTCTTTTTCTCTTTTCACTGATGACAGAAAATTTTTGAAGTGGTCATTCTTTCAGAAAGGCTAGTAAATGATCCTCTTCCAACTGAACAGACCTCCTCAATGCTTTCTGTGCATTTTGCACCTATCTTCCACAATCTCCAGTTTTATAACATAGCATACAGAGAAGAATTTGGTCTGCCCAACTCTTAAGTTGTTCATAAAGCTCTAGTGCCAGTACCAGCCAGAGGCTAGAAAAGCACATATTAACATCCTGTTAAAAGCAACAGCAAAGCCAGAGGAAGGAACATGTTCCCTTCTAAGGGTACTGAGTTGCACCTGCAGCTCTATAAAGAGCTAAATTTTAACAATATCATAATAAGAAGGTAATGCTCGTACCGATTCTCCAACAAGCCCGTTCTGTGAGGGACTGATGACGCAGGAGACGTTGAAACATTCACCCTGTTGCTAGGTGCTCCAGCTCCAGCGGAATTCTTAGCAGACGCTCTTGCTGGGGTACCCAGCACCTTGCGAAACGGATTTTCCTCCTTACTTTCCACAGCCACTCTTTTGGGAGGAGTCTGAAAAACCCAAGTGGGCCAGCGAGACAACCGAAACAAAGAAAAACATGACCATCTTCAGTCTAACCTAGCATTTACACCACTGCTTTACTTGCTACAGTGTAGCTTCCAAAAGCAGAAAAATGCTACTTGTAATAGATTAAGAGTTTCACACTAATTAGACAGAGGTGAAATTTTGACTGTATTGATGCAAGTCATAAATACAAAACTCCACTGTGGTAATCAATTTCCCTTCTCACTTTCCAATGCTAAGTGAGCTGAACTTTGGTTTTTAAAATCGCCTTTACATGCTTTGACATTACAAAACCCAAGGCGTGATTCCTAACTATCCCCAGATTAATCCTGGGTGGTATTAAAAAAACAAAACCAAAAAAAAGCAAACAAAAAAAGCAGCCGCACTAAAACCCACACGATTAGAACAGTGCGCTGACAGCCTTGGGCCAAGCAAGTGCCACATGTAATGCAATGGAAAGAGCTAATAGTTGGTTGACTAAGGAATGTTGGTCAATTTTAGACTTGAAAACTAAACATGTCTAATCTTACCACTGTATACACAGCCTTAGAGTTTTTGCTGCGAGATTGCCTTTAAGCAACATGTAAAGCTTGGTTTGGGACGTCAAAAATATTGTCCCTCAGGGCAGGAACATGCATATATTCACAGACATAACAAGTAAATTAAAGTTGGTAGCTAAACCATGAAATCCGCGTTATGCAGGGAGGCAAGGAAGAAGAAAAATATTTTGAAGGAAAACCACTTTTGGGGAAAACTCTGCAAAATTTACAGAAGAATCTGAGCGGAACGCCACAAATTAAGTAACTTTATCCTGATACAAAACTGAGTCAGCAGCTTTTCAATATATAGATTTGGCTGAAGTCTGCTAAACTCATTAAGACCTGTGCCGACTATAACATGTCCGGCTGCTACGTAAGGTGTTCAGTATAAACAAAGAGATATTCAGAACTATGGGAGAAGAAAGTCTTAATCATGCACTTCTCCTCTATTCCTGCCTCTTCTCTGCCTGACTGATAGCTCAGCATGAAGAACACATTCTGTCCGCCACAGCCAGACACTGACCTTTCTTATTCACACAGAATACATGGCTCCTCATGAGCAAGACAAACCATTGCCAACCACCCTGTTCATACTTATTCCAAGCCCTCCAGATTACAAAGGCTTTGCATGCAAAATAAGTATTTACCATGCTGTTACAACATACAATAAGAGAATAAGAGGAGGAAGTGAATAAAATGAAAGGAGAGGAAAAATTTGAATAACTAAACAAACCTGGTTCTCTATATAAGAGAATTGCCTATTAGCTTCCTTCTGTGTGGTCCTGCTGCCCAGCACACCTCCAAAGCTGCCAGATCCCTGAGAGGGTTTCCCAGCTGACAGGAAAAGTACACAACATTCAATTTCATTGTCATTTAACTGATTGGCATTCTTATTTGTAAAACGTTATTTAGCTGAAGTTGATTTTGGAAAGGACACACTAGATTTCTTGCCAATAGACAGTACAATTTTCTGACTGCACAGCCATAAGCACGTATTTATAGATATCTCTTACATTTACTCAGTTGGCAGTAAAGTTCCTATCCTTAAAAAGAACACAATAAAATAAGAGGTAAAATAAAAAGGGAAGAGACTACGCATGTGTGATAAACAGACAAAGAGTTTTTCAAATACCAACATACTGACAAAATAATCAATTCCTACATGTTTAATCTCTGCTTATTGTACAGCACAACAAAGGCACATTATGAGAAAGGTATATAACAAAAATTGGGGCTCAGGGCCAGAGAAAAGCATTTCCACAAAGGCAAAGAAAGTCAGTAACACAAGGAGGACGAAACAGCTAAAGACGAAAAAAAGAAAACCCCTCTCCAAGCAGTTATTAACATGATTTACAACAATTGCACTTACCAGTATGAACCCTGTCTTGATGGACTGCATCCAAATACATCCGCATTTCATTTGCATCTTTAAATGGTACCTTATCAATCGTCAGGAAGCTGGTATCCTTTAGCGTTAGCATCAGGCAGCACAGTTTTCTACCATTTGGTCTTAAGGTCACAGTTTTAATGTTATGGCTTAGCTGAAAAAAAAAGAAAGTGACTATAAACATAAATCCATTTTTAAAAGGCCAAAACACTTACAAATTCAAACAAAACACTTCAAACAGAGAGGGTAAGAGGCACTCGCACCAAAATACTTCTCCTTGCTCCATTCTGAGCAAACATTAAGCCTCACAGAATGAATGCAATCAGTGATCTTGGAAGCTAACAGAACGGAAAGGACAGTATCACTATAGCTCAACAGACCCTATATACCAGGAAAAGCTTTCTGAAACTTGCTTAGCTATTGAGTGTGACATTTTTTAATGTAAAGGAGTAAGAGCTTTGTATAGTGCATTTAGCTGTTTGAAACTTCCACATCAAATTTGAAATATAGTTTGAGATGGGGAAAGTTTTAAACGTTAAGTACAAACACCTAGTCACTTTATAATGTGCTCTCGGGGAAGACAGATTTGACATAGCTTAAATAATTTGCTGAGGGAGTAAGTCAATAAAAAACATGCTCAGTCTATATGCAACATTATAACAATTGAGTGGTGTCAAAACTTTCAGGGTTATGGTCAAGCACAAGAATAATTTTAATAAGCATTTGTGCTCCCTAGTAATGCCACTGCTGCTTTATTATACCATTACTTAATTGTTACTCAATGCTAAGCCACCTATAAGAACTGCCTGCTCAGTAAAGGCTCTTCTATTCACACAGGTTGAGGGTAACTCCTACAGCAGAAGAAGCCGAAGAATCTCTCACATCTGCAGATGGCACAGAAGTTGGACAATACATACCTAAGCATAGTCTCATTTTCAATTCCCTTGTCCTTTTTTGCTTAATTCTTCATTTTGCTGCCGCTTCTTTAGCCTTGCCTAAGATGCACAATGACCTCTGTGCCAGTATATTGCTATACGCAACAGTTCATACTAGATTGGAAACCACAGCCAAGGTCACCAGGCACTACACAGGACAGAGAAAACACTGCCCATCAGATTGGAGTCTTCTCCTCATTTGGCCTGACCTCCATACTGCCACACTACTGCCCTAAACAATGATGATAATAGACATGAACACTAATTACACTCTGACACCAAAGTTTCGCTATACATTGCTCTAGAACCTGTCTTGTCTCCTTCAAATTATGCACAAGTTTAAAAATAAATTTTTATTTAAATTTGTTCAGGCATATAAAAGGCAATCCATGTTTACCAGTGAGAATTCTTTTGTTTCCACGCAGAACTCTAGCTTCTTGGAAAGCCCATCTAGGCACAACAGCAGTTTATAAGAGGCTGGAAAATCACCTCAGTTGGAAACTAAGGGTTTATTTTGCTGGGAATATTATGCTTCTGAAATACTTTGTGCTCAATCCTTGTGTTTTGGGGATTTTTGGGGGAGGGTGATGGTGTTTGTTTGGTTTGGTTTTTGGTTTGTTTGGGGGTTTTTTTTGTTTTTTTTTTAATAGAAGCTAAAAATGTCTTTCAAGACGTCAGAATTGAAAAGGGTGCTCCAAATTTTTCATCCTCTCCTAAAACACTACGCCCAGTGCAAAGAGATTACAGTTACTTCACCATCTCGGCGCAACACAACCTATTTCAACTCAAAATGCTTTCACGAGAGGGCTCCATCCATACTCTCCATGCACCTGTTACAACCCAGTCAGCGTCACAAAGTCTTGGGAGGTGGGGGTAAACAAAGTCTTTCTCTTGATACATATCTAGCATCCAGGACAACTTAGGCAAAGCCCTGAAACATCAGTAAAACATATCATCTGACATAAGATATTTGATGTCACACCAGCCGCTGTAGATAGAAATATAACCCTGGATCCATCCAAATGTTCCATTACAGAAACTAAAAAAAGGTGGGGAAATCACTCACCGTTCTCCCAGAGCAACTTGTCACAAATAGGGAATGCTACTTCTAAAGCAAAATTATCAGGAAATCGTCATGCCTGAAGTGGCACGCAAGAGCACTGTGACAGACTGGGGCCGGCTCACATAAACTACACTCGAGCACAACCCCACAGCGCAAGGGGCAGGCAGCTCTCCCTGCCTCCTGCTCGCTCCCACCAACGCTCTTGTGCTGGTGTCTGTGTCGCTTTGAGATGAACAGGGCCACAAAGCAGATCCCGCCGAAGAATAACCACCATCCAAAGAAAAATGCTCGGTCTACAGATGCGACATTTCCTCCTCCTCATCTGCCACCTCCCCAGCTGCATGGTGCCGTATCACCCCCTCCACCACATCTCATGTTGGGTCCTTTTCCCAAATTAATTCCTCTGAAAACCCTCCACTGAGCTCACAGAGAGATCCGATGAGCGCCAGAGCCAGCACATGCGAGAGGCCAGGAGCAAAACCTGCCCCTTCAGGCCATGGGTAGGTGTTCTATAGGCTCATCCTCCTCATGGAACCACCTTTTGAGTAACCGTCACACCATGTCACCACTCGTCCAGGCAGAAAGGAGCAGGTGAGAACAAGCACCCAGGGAAGGTACAAAGGGAAGAAGAGACAACTATTCTCTCAGAGGCAACGTGGTCCAATGCTGGATTAAATCAAACACGCAGCCACAGCATCGCACGTGAGAAGGCAGACGATTCTTTTCAAGTCTACAGCAACAGAGGTAGGAACTATCCACAGCTAATGGTGTTCTCACACCTTGATTCCGAGGCAACACAGGCTGCCAGGTTCTTTACTGAGACTTTTCAGCATACTAAGGCAGCAAAACCTGATCTTTCAGAAATAAAATGAACTTTTTTCCCCTCTGAGTCCACACACATAAATAAATGGCTTAGAGAAAGGTCTGGTGAACACTACTGATGAAAAACAGTGGCACGAAAAAGAAGCAGCCAACATTTACATCAGTTTACAAAGTCACTAAACAAGATAGGATTCCCCCCCCCCCAACTGCTCTTATACACTCTACTCATTTTTAAGTAATACAGAAATTTTTTACAGAAAAACACTCCTTCATACTCCTTCAATCTGGGGCATCTTGTACAAAAAAAACAAGGAAAACTGAGCTGAAAACGACTGCAGAATGAAAAAAAAGGCAATTTAGGCTGAAGATTCCAAGAGAATCCTTAACAGTGACCTGCATCAGTCTCCCAGTGAGGAAAGCACATTGCCTGACATTTTTAAAACCTAAAACTGTAACAACTGCTGTTCAGCAGGGTCTCGTATAAACAAGCAGAAAGGTTACAAGTGTGTTAACAATGATGCTTTTGAGCTGAAAAAACTGCTAGTACAAATTGTTCAGGATCTGTTCAGGACCTCTAGATTCTGCAAATGTAGTGGTAACAGAAAGGTTACACATGCCAAAAATGTGAACACATGAGGCACAGTGCTATATAACTTTTCCTGCTTTTTGGTTTTTCCCATTCAGTGGTATCTTGATGCCGACCTCAACAGATCCTTTAACAATACACGTGAATAATTTACAGCAGAGTTATACAAAGGGATTAGTGTTCAGGAAACGAGGAACAAGAAACAGTGACAAAGGGAAGTTTGCATGACACTTAATAGCCTTGAAGAGGACAGCTGTTCACAAAAGAGCACAATCCATGCACTGCTCAAACAAAAGCCTTAATATTTGGTGTACCTGAAACGTCTTTGGAATTCCTCCAACATTGTAGTGAACCACTAGACTCACTTTGTTGTCCTTCTCCACAATTTCAAAGCTCCCTTCTTTCCATTTTGTAATCCCAGTCTGCATGCTGCGCATCCGGACAGGTCCATGCACCTTTAGCGGAGCCATGCTTTCTCGCAGAAAAAGAGCTAACAAGAGCAAGCACACTCCACCTATAAAACCTGTTAAAAAGGAGAAATTCGTAACTAGGCAGGCCAAAGAATCAGCACAGACAGACATTGGCGTGGCTTGAAGTTTCTCTAGAAGTTTGGTGGAACTGCTTGGCCGGCGTTTTCAAACACGGCGAAGGAAAGTCAGGCACAGGGAAACTTAGGATTCATAAAACCTCTCCCAGTTTGGGCAGCAAGGCGCAGATTCCTCACTGCTGGAAGCCGAGCAGACCCAACCCACGGCCGCAGAACTTCTCGCAAACCCTTACAGCAACTTCAAACGAGAAATAGCACCCCCACCCTCACCGCCGCTGCGGGATCCCGGTTGGCATGGCGGGGGTGGTGGTGGCGATATTTTAAATTTTAAAAATAAATAAATAAAAATTAGAAGAAACTAATGAAGCGGCCCCGGGAGGGGCAGCTGA
>VZSF01001525.1:46628-96575 GCA_013398295.1 Chionis minor
AAGGGGAAAGGGGAAGGGGGCGGCGGCGGCGGATGGCGGGAACCGGCCAGCAGCGCCAGACGCCGCACGCACGCACGCACGCACGCGCGCGCGCGCGCTGACGTCAGCGGCACCGCCCTAGCCCCATCGCGCATGCGCAGAAGGCGGGCGGCTCAGCGCACCACCCCATAGCCCCTCCTGGCCCGCGCGCAGCGCTCGGCTCCTGGCCCCGCCCCCTGTCCCAGCCTCCCTCGCGCGCGGGGTGAGGGGTCAGGGCGGGCCCTGGGTCTATGGCGGCGGCCTCCTGAGGCGGGTCCGGCGGCGGCACCACCGGCACCGCGCTCCACCATGCACAGCCTGGCCACGGCCGCGGTGAGGCGCGGCTCCGTGACCCGGTGGGGCAGGGACGGGACGGAGAGGAGAGGAGAGGAGAGGAGACAGGGCTGGGGGACGGGACCCCGTTGGCGCAGGCCGCGTGGGGAGCGGCCGCCCTCCCCTCAGCGGGTCGGTGGCCGACTGGGGCGGCGGGATGCCTTTGGTAGCGTTTCCTTGTTCCAGCTGCTGCGCCGGGGATTCCTCTGTGCCTCCCCGAGGCCGCCGTGCCTTGCTCCGCACCTCATAGGGACGGCGTGGCTCGTCCAGGGGCTAGGAGGGCTTCCCTGCTGGGTGCCCGGGCTGTGTTCCTCCTGCCCGCTGTGTATCACATAGGGTTTTTACTCCTTTTGCCCGCCGTGCTCCTTCCCTGTGCCCGAACGCCTGTTGCGTGCCCAGCCACCTACTCTGTCCTCGGGGGAGCTCTTTTACTTCTGGCCTTGACTACATAGGGAAAGAGGGGATAGCAAGAACTTCCTCAGGATGGGAGGAAAGACAGAGACCACCTGTTTCTTCTTCCATTTTCCTCCCCTGAAACCTTGCAGTGATGTCTGTCGTGGGTGCTTGCACTCCTCCCCCTCAGGAAGCTGCCGTGGTGGGATGGGATGCCTGATGTTCAGGCTGGTGGGAGTGGAACAGTACCTTGACCTGGCTGGATTCAGAAATGGAAGCTGAGTTTGAACGATGTGGTTATTTCATCTTATTTGCCATATGAATGGGTTCGTGTTTTGTTTTTCACTTGTCCAAATGCACGTGTTCATTGCGTGTGTAAGACTTCGTATAGTCAATTGAGTCTCAGGTGCGTCTTGGGTTTGGGAGGTGTATTGCAAGACCAGTGGTTACAGCTGTTTTCAAATGAACTTACCTCAAGAATCTGCTTGGACTAACAAGAGTGAGTAAAGTACTTATGAGCAGGAGTTGAGAGAACTTTTTAGTCTTCCCACTTTGTTTATGTGCTCGTGACTTTAAATTGGTTATTGAAGTGCTTGCAAATACTCGTGATTTAAAGTGATGCTTTCCAGAGCGTAGAAGGGTGTGCAAGATCATGGAGAACTCTCTTAATCAACATTTATGCTTTTATAGCAACGTAATTCCTAAGTGCTTGTTGAAATGCGTGAGTGACTGTTGTATCTTCCATTAATCCTCTATTTGTGTTCTAGTTGCCACTCTATAAAAGAATTTTTTTTAAGACAATTTTAACAAAATAGTCTGTTTCGGGAATAGAAATCGCCTTTAGTTTGGGGCTCATTTGAATGTATGTTTAATTTATACATAATGCCACCTGCTAGTTCTGTATGTCTGTTAGTATGTGTAGACTAAAGGTGACAGGGAAAGGCTGTTTGCCTCTAGAGCTCGGCTTGGGAGCTGTGGTAAATAACATTACTTCTTAGCAGAGTCATGGATTGGCTCCGAAATCTGTTAGGGTGTTGTGAATGCTTGTCATGATAAAGCTGTGGTAAGCCAGAGCAGTGGTCTTGATACAGTTGTCATGGTTTAACCCCAGCCAGCAGGTAGGACCATGCAGATGCTCACTCACTCCCCCAGTTGGGATGGGGAAGAGAATCAGAAGAGCAGAAGTGAGAAAACACATGAGTTGAGATAAAAACAGTTTAATAGGTAAAGCAGAAGCCACGTGTGCAAGCAAAACAAAACCAAGGGCTTCATTCACTGCTTCCCATCAGCAGGCAGGTGTTCAGCCAGCCATCCCCAGGAAAGTCCCCCCTTCATCCTTCCTCCCCCACTTTATATACTGAGCATGACGTCACACGGTATGGAATATCCCTTTGGTCAGTTGGGGCCAGCTGTCCCGGCTGTGTCCCCTCCCAACTTCTTGTGCACTCCCAGCCTGCTTGTTGGCAGGGCAGCGTGAGGAGCAGAAGAGGCCTTGACTGCTTAGCAACAACCAAAAACATCAGTGCGCTATCAACATCACTTTCATCCTAAATCCAAAACACAGCACTATACCAGCCGCTAGGAAGAAAGTTAACTCTATCCCAGCTGAAACCATGACAACAGTGATGCTGGTGGCAGAGCTGACACTTCTATTTCAGGCCTGAAGACAGCGTAACGTGCTAGATGCTCAAGAACACAGGCTAAAACAAATAAGTATAGCTGTAACTAGCAGTAAGGCATTGAAAGCCCAACTCAAACCAGCTAATTCAGTGCTACTGAAGTTCAAAGTCCATTTTGAGTTGGTGATCTATCAAAATAGTTTAAAAAGCACAGGTATCCAGTTAGGCAATGTCATACTTTGGTTGACACATAATTTTACCAGGGTGCCTAGCAGCAACTGCTCACTTTGGAAGAGAAAGCCAGTTGCCTAAATTCAGTTTGCTATGTGATTGTTGGAGATGTAATTGGTAATTGGGCGTGGATGTTTGAGGTCATGCTGTTTCCCTTGAGGAAGGTGTTACAAGGTCTTTCATGATGCAGAGGTGGCTAGTTTGTGCTGTGTTGAGGTACTGTTAGTAACTTTTGCTTTCCCTGTGTGCCAAAAAAAGTCTGCCTGGCAGGGTTCTGTGTCAGACATTGCAGGATTTGTGTGTAGCCTTCAGGGTTCCCCAAAATTTTAGGTTTTAGAGGGAGAAGGGGGAACAACAATAAAATAGGAAATTAGCAAAAAATATGTCTTTGAATTTAAACTAAAATGAGAGGAGCCACAGTAGAGCCTGTGAAAAGCAGTTGGTTCTGACTAAGAAAGATATTGGACATCATAACCTTAATTGTGTGGAAAATCTATTTAGTGTTCTCTAGGGATCACAAACACGGATTGTGCTTTTAAAGGGTCGATGTATTTAAGCTTACAGGAACTGAAACTTCCAGTGAATCTAGAAAAATAGATGGAAGCTTTAGATAACACAATTATAACAACATTATTGCTACGCTGCTTGTCACTCTACTATCCTAAATGAAAACAAATGAGCTCTGTTCATTCTCCCTTGCTTTCTGAGCTCTAGTGTAGGAGTTGCCATTGGAATTGCACTCCCAGCTGTAAAAACACGATAAATTTGCCTGAATTACTAATTTAGTGTGAAGTTCTGGGGGGAAAAAAAAAATAATTGAGTAGTCAAGAGAAAAAAGAGGATAGGAGGGAAGATGAACAGCTAAAAGTATTTGAGCCCTAAGAGTATAAGGTTTGATAACAGTGCTTTGGCTTATATATAGACATTTAAGTTAAATAATATGATGGAAGTGGCTGGAGGAGAGAGAAATCCCACAGCTGGGGAAGAATCTATTTGCATATGACTGTGGATGAAAGGAGGAGGAAAATGTTTGCAGAAATAGAGGCAAAAAGCTCTGGAGGTGTCTGCCAAAGGTTAAGAAGTCTCCCTTCATCCCTCCTGCAGTTCTCGGAGCCTGCCTCTGGCATGTAGTTTCAGGTTTGATTCCAGCCACTTTCAATTCCTGAACTCCTTTGTCTTCTTTTTGGTGCCTCACTGATGAGCTACTTAGCAGTGGTGTTGCTGTCAGTGCTGTACAGGCAGCGCTCATGTCTATCGTGGTATGTGCATGAAGAGTTTTAGTCTGGGTTTAAAAAAAAAAAAAAAGAAAAGAAATATGGTCCATTCTCGGTTCCTAGCTGTGATTGCCATACATGTGGGGATGCTGAGCTGGTTGTATGCAGGCTAGCTCAGGAGCACCAGCGCGCCAACAGGGCTGTGCTTTATTTGAATAGTAAACACTGTGGCAGAATGTTTGAATAGATTCTGAACTGCGTTTTGGAAGTGTTCACCCAGGAGGTTTTAATGTTGATGTTTGTGTTCCTCAAAGTTTTGTATCTGAATCACCAAATTGTCTACTTAGGAAGCCTGCTGAGCGTTTATTTTCACCTCCAGTGCTGCTTGTGCCAGCAGAGGCATGAAACAAACTTTCATTCAAAGACTTGTGCTTTGCCCTCTCCACAGCAACTATGCTACAATTCCACAGTCCCTGTTTCTCTTCCTTTCCTCCACAGCCTTCCTTCATTTTTTTGGCTTCAAAACTTGTTGGCCTTGATGTTGTTCTTTCCCCAGTGTTCCAAGAAAGGCAGAAGAGAAATCCTGCATTTCTCCTGAGTAGCAGAAAAAGCGCCTTGACTGTGAATACAGATCTGCCCTTCTCTGTTTAGTTTGAACCAGAACAAAATCAGCCTTGAAAAATTCCCTTTTAGCTCCATGCCTGTAAAAAGATACATGGAATGAATATGAGACGTCTGCAACAGCAGGTGTCACTGGCTGTGGATGGTGTCATGCTGATACTGGAGCAGTGAGAATTTTTCTAGTATTTGTATGAATATTTTTCACATGTATGTTGGGTGAATCCCATTGGCAGGTTCCAAACTCATGGGCGTTTTTGGAGAGGTAGCGCCTGCCTTTGAATTTGTGGAAGCTTGCAATTGAAGCGTGAAATGAATGCGTGCTAAGTGCAGATGGAGCAAATGATAGCTGGCTTAAGTATGTGTGACCTCCTCGGGAGCTCTGCTGGCACAGACAGGCAGCAGCATGGCTCTCTTATATTGCTGAATAAAGTTACAAGGTACTACTTGACAAGTGGATTAAGACAGACTGTCCTAATGAGTCAGGCCAGAAAGTAAAACCTTTGTGTTTCAAATGGGTGAAGACTAATCTAAGGGAGGGATCCATATTCAGAGCATCTTATGGCAGCTTTAGTTCCTCCCTCCCCCAGTCGCGGGTTTCTTAAGCACTTTTTTGCTACTCTGCCAGGTTGAGCAAAAGGTTTGGGTGAGATTTAAATAAAACATTAGGACTGAAGTTTTCTTGTCTCCCTCCCAGCCTGTGCCAACAGCGCTGGCTCAGGTTGACCGTGAAAAGATTTACCAGTGGATCAATGAGCTGTCCAGCCCCGAGACACGGGAGAACGCGCTGCTGGAGCTGAGCAAGAAGCGTGAGTCTGTGCCTGACCTTGCCCCGATGCTATGGCACTCATTTGGCACGATCGCAGCGCTCCTTCAGGTAGGTAGGACTGGTGGTATCTTTATTCCGTGGTGCAGCACCAGCGTGCTGCAATGCTTGTGTGTCCATGGGGCAGATCTGGGGAGGCACCGGTGGGGTCCCTTATCGCCATTGCTGGGAGTATGATGTATGTCGGATCATGTGGGGAGGGGAGCAGGTGTGGGAAGCCCATTTGCCGTTAGTTATCACTAGCATAGTGGTGTGTGCAGAGACTGTAAAGTTTCTAATTAGACAGCTTGCGTAGTTGGAAGGGGAATAGGCAAGTTCTTGGGTGTATGAGCTCCCTGTGGATCACATTCTGCTTATTTTCATACAGTGTCGTAGGAGAGCCGCAACAGTCTTACTCCTGAGATCTCTGGTTTGATTTGTTTTGCATGAGCTTGAGCACTTCCCTGGTCAAAAGGTTGCCCTTGCAGGGAGCCAGCTGGAAGGGCAGTAAGGGAACGCTGCTCACTGCTCCAGAGATCCTTGCAAGTGAACGTACCTGCATTGCATATGAAACCGAGTGGCTCAGCTTATCTCTGGGCAAACTACTCTACAGCTGATGACTGGCTATCTCTCAGTGCCGAATCTAGTCATTTCTTTCGAAGAAGGAAAGAAAAGCATGCAAGATTGGCAATGTCAAACTGTTCTCGGAATGGCCCTGAAACAAGTGAAGCAAATTAGAAGGGAGCTGTAGTTGGAAGCAGGCAGATTTCTGAATCGAATTTTTCACCCTCAGCTGCTTCCCCTGCATTGAGTGAGAGGAGGACGAGCAGCTACAATATGAATAGAGTGGGTGTGCTCTGCCTCTAGGCACAGGAACAACACTCCTCTTCGATCTGGAAGTTCAAAACAAAGCAGTTCCTGCAGTAGTAAAGAGCCAAGAAATCAAGTGAACCATTTTTTACTGAAATTAAAGTTTGAATGGACTCCCGTGACTCCTTGTCAAGTCGACTCTGACCCAGCTCTGCCCTTGCCTGGGCAGCGTGGTGGCTGCCATCTAACTTCAAAGTGATGCTTGGGGAAAGCAAACCGTCATCTTGTGTCATCATAGTTCCATGCTGGGCAAGTGCTTTGGTGCAGCTTTCTGATGGTTTTCTCCTTTAACTTTTCTTCATCTGTTAATTTTTAGGAAATTGTAAATATTTATCCATCAATCAACCCTCCGACTTTGACAGCCCATCAGTCCAACAGAGTATGCAATGCTTTAGCTCTATTGCAGTGTGTTGCATCACATCCTGAAACGAGGTAAGTGTTTCCAGGTGTGTGAGTTTTCTAAGGTGTTGATGTTGACAGCTCAGCTGGTCTGTTTGACTCCAGAAGCACGTAAGCTCCTCTCTTCTCTTTTGTTAAGAGAATTGGAACAGAGGACAGTGCTGGAAGATAGGCAGCTGCCTGCTGCTTTCACTTGTTCATGTGGATTATCAGATGACAGTTTTATGGTGGTCCTAAATGCATTGCATTCCCTGGATCATCTTGAGATCCTGCAAATTCCCAAAACATTGTGTTGTGGCAGCTCCTGGGAGCTCAGCCAGAGATAAGGGTACCTTTGTGCTGAGTGCAGTGTGCGGGATCCTTGTTTTAATGAGCTTACAGTTATTTAGACCAGCCGCTTACAGTTATTTAGACCAGCTGTCCAAAGGGTGGAGTGAGCAGGACTGTCCTTCCCAGAGATTTTATGTGGCCAGGGAGCAACGGCAGAGCCATGTCTGGAGTCCTCAGCCAGTGCCTGACTCGGGTTTTCTCAATCTGTGTCCAGCTCGTGTCAGCAGAAGAAAAGATGATGTTGGTTTATCCAAAATCAGTAGCTAAAACTCAGGAGGAAAAAAAAAAAAACCAAAACCCAGAGATCCATGACCTCATGCTTCTGTTCCTGCTGAGAAGAAAATGCTGCATAGCTGAAGTTGTTTTTAAGCTGCTGCAAAGTAGTGTTAAGCACCAACCCTCCATGAGATGATATCCAAAGAAATAGGGTAGTCTTATACCATACACCTTTACATTTAAAGTTTCAGAACTGAAAATGAAGGAAGAAATCTGGATGATTGTGCTAGAGAGCTTCCCTCTGCTGGCAGAGCTGTCTGCGGGTTTCTCCCTTCGGACTGTATTTTTCACCATTGTCAGAAGGCAGTGTCGGGACTTTTGGGGAAAGGTGGCTGTGCACATTTAAACTGTGCTAATGCCTAGAGATCAGCCAGTCTGGATTTCTGTCATGCAGAGGCTTTGTGCATGCATTGCAGCTGACTGTCCCTGCCCATGGGAGGCTGCAAGGTGAAATGCAACAGTGAATGTACAAATCAGAGGGTCTTGGTGGCAGGGAGAGGTAATAAAAACAACAGGATGTGCTGTGTTCCTGGTCAGCTGGAAGCAGCAATGCAAGCAACTGACAGTTTAGGTATTAGGTTTTGTGCTATACCCAGTGCAGAGTTTAATTCATACCTTTCCCTCAGAGAATGAACTGTTACCCACTTTTGAGGAGCAGCAGCAATGGTGTTTGTCAGGAACAGTCTGAGGCTCTGTGTGGTAACGCTGGATTGTGTGCACTTTTTGTTTTCCTTGTCTCTCACATTGGGTGTTCATTCTTTCCTACAGGTCAGCTTTTCTGGCAGCTCATATCCCTCTCTTCCTGTACCCCTTCTTGCACACAGTTAGCAAGACACGTCCATTTGAGTACCTGCGGCTCACAAGCCTCGGAGTGATTGGTAAGCAGCCAGACTAGTACTGGAGCGCTGGTTTCTTATCAAATTGGATGCAGTTCATGCTGTGGGTATAGAGATGTGCACAACCAAAATCACAGGTCTCTCTTTTTGTTGGAATCTTCTGAGTCCTGTAGTATTAACAGGAGGAGCTGCTCCTTTTCCATCAGTTGTGGAGGCAGGTTCCTCTCAGTGTGTAGGAACTGGGCTTTTCAATAATAACAAAACACTGAAGTCTGGGTGCATTGCCAAAAATACGTTTCCTGTGACTACAAGCACCTACAGACTTGTTGAGCCTTGCCTCTCAGCCCAGCCAGCTAGACAGTGGGATGGGCACGTGCAGACTGAGCTTTCTTTGAGTTTTTGTCATTGATTGACTTGGGTGTATTTGCCCTGTCTTCCCCTTACCCTGTTTTTTTTCTTCTTCTTTCTGCCCAAAACTCTAAATACATGACAAAAGAAGGTCTTAAAATGCATTTTTTCTTCCTAGAGGTTGCTGTGGGTGACATGATCCTCTTGTGTGTTTGTTACCACTTGGGGAGAGAGCCAAAAATGCATCCCCTTTCTGAAAAACAAACCACCCCCAAATCCAGATTCGTTACTATTGTGCTGCCAAAATGAATTCCTCTCCAGCCGTGTGCTACAGTATATTTAGGATGACACTTGCTTTGGTTGCCATTCAGACTTAATGATTCCTAGGGAGGACACAGCACAGGCCCTCTTTGAAAGGTGAGATTTTTGGAAACAATTTATCATTTATTGATTTTGGTCTTTGTTTTTCCTTCAAGGGGCCTTGGTGAAAACTGATGAGCAAGAAGTGATAAATTTCTTATTGACAACAGAAATTATCCCCCTGTGCTTACGTATTATGGAGTCTGGCAGTGAACTCTCCAAAACGGTACCTACTCCTTTTGTCTTAATTAAGACTTGTTGTTTCTCTCTGACTGGCCAGGCAGCCAGTAACGTGCAGAGTTGGCTTGTGTCCTGTTGCAAATGCTGGGGCAACTCTGGGTGGAATTTCTACCTCAAAAACACAAACAAACCAAAACCACCAAACTAAGCTGGAGTTCCTGAGCTTGGTGGTTTTGCTGTGAAAGCAACACCCGTTCCCTCCTTTGCAGCCCTGCAGGGTAACTTTCAGGGCTGAGCTGGATCAACTTTCCTTGGCCTGAGAGAACAAATGCCGTAGCTGCGCAGCGCAGCGGTTGGGCAGCAGCTGTTAGTTGTGGTTATGGGAACGTTGACCACACTGGACTAGTTTGTTGTCTTCTCTGCTCAGAGGCCCCTTTCCCCCATAAGCTCAGATCTGTGGTCAGACTGGTCCGATGACCCAGGTAGGCTGGCCACAGGTTTTAGTCTGCATGTGCGTCTCTGGTGAAGCCTGCTGACGCGGCTGGCTGAGGTTCTTCCAGCAAGTCATGCCTCATGATGAGTCGGTAATGCTCAAGATGAAAACCGAAATCAGCTTTCTGTCTAGATGGCAGGGCCAAGGGACAGAGCCTTCTGCTGCTTCTTGCTCTGTGACTAGAGTAGTGTGGCTGTAATCCTGAGGCTGTCCTGAGTGGCCCAGCAGTAGCTGCTGTCTTATGCAACCTGCATCCAGTCGTCTTGTACACACTGCTTTGTGTCCCTTTTTCTTTAGCCGGAGATGCCAAGCATTGTGTAGTGTTCTGCGTTTTCTTTTGGCTTTAAACTTTCACTGAGTAAAGTATTTGCTGCATGCTGAAAGGCCTTTCAGCTGTGGGACTGCCTTGAAAAGAACATAGCACAAAGGCTGTCCCTTTTCAGGATAGGTAGGTTGTTTATATGCTTTCTTTTCTGCTTTTTCCCCATTCTAGGTTGCTACCTTTATTCTTCAGAAAATCCTCCTGGATGACACAGGGCTGGCGTACATCTGTCAGACTTATGAGCGGTTTTCCCATGTTGCCATGATACTGGTAAGATTATTTGTTTCCTCTCTTTCAAAAAAGAAAAAATTATGCTCTAGTAGCCAACTTCTTCAGCAGCTACTTCACTGCTCTCTGGCTGGAGCACAGGATGAGAGGGGCAAATCTTTCTTGGGCTGACTGCTTGTTTCCTTTGTATAAGAGAACACATATTAGTTGTAATATACGAAGTCCCCAAGATAAACCAGGTGAACATCTCCAGAGAAGAAAAAGTTTTCAGGGTTGTTGTTTGGATGTGAATAGATTTAATTTTATATAAGAATGATCATGTGTCTCAGACCATGGATCCATTTCCCATCTCTGTCTCCCACGACAGGTTGAAAGAGCAGCAGGTTGAGTGAAGGACTGAGAGCAGGGCAAGCATATATGTTGCTTGCCCTTGTAAGAGTCTTGCAGCTGCCAGCTATTTTCAGCTTTGGATTTCTGGGGCCAGTTGTGGGTTTTCTATGCAGTAACCCCAATGTTTGTCCTATCCTGCAATTGAACCCATGGAAACATTCTGTTTGTTGCCTGGAAGGCCAACCTTCTTTCCCTTACATCCCCCGCCTTTGAACCTGTCTCCTACTAGCTGCTGCTTCTGACTCTAATTCTCGTGTTGGAACACAGAGAGAGCAGACAATTTTTGTCCATTCCCTGTCCCCTGTGAAGGAGAAGTTTGGGTGCTCACAATTTGTTCATCCCAGGAGTAATAGTCCCAACTTGAGCTTTATTATCTTTCAGCTCAGCAAGGGGAATACATGTCTGCCCTGGAATAGCTCTTGTCCTGCTTTTGTGTTTGGTGGTTGCTTGTTTGCTTTTTAAAGAGCAGTCTCAGGAGAAGAAAATGCAGCATTAAGTTAAGCACTTTGCAATGCTGGTTCTGTGCCTGAATGTTGATGCTTTCGTTGGGAATGGTTATTTGTCTGTTTTCCCAAACGTAAAGAAAATGTTACCTCCTAATTCACCCACAAACAGCAAAATATGAAAAATGGTGAGCGGATGTCCATAATATCCAAGGCGATGTGATTTTTTGCATTCAGGAAAAGGATTGGCTTTGACAGTACATCTGGTTTGAGGGCAAAATGAAGAACCCTGAGTAGGGGAGGGAAGGAGATCAAGGAAGAATCCATTGCTGGGAAGGGTATGAACATGGAAGGATGTGGGCCTGTAAAGCTGTGTTAGCATGGGAGAAATCCTAGCTGTGGTGTAATCCCACCAGTGGGTGAAGCAGTGACATGATTAATATCCCATAGCACTACGGAGAAAGATGAAAATGTTCAAAGACATTTCTGTTTTCTATTTCCTCTCTCTACGGAGGGAAGGGATGCCATCCAGAGGGACCTGGACAGGCTTGAGGGGTGGGCCTGTGCAAACCCCATGAAGTTCAAGTGCAAGGTCCTGCACATGGATCAGGGCAATCCCAAGCACAAATACAGTCTGGGCGGAGAATGGATCGAGAACAGCTGTGAGGAGAGGGACTTGGAGGTGTTGGTAGATGAGAAGCTCAACATGACCCAGCAATATGCGCTCACAGCCCAGAAAGCCAACTGCATCCTGGGCTGCATCAAAAGAAGCGTGGCCAGCAGGTCGAGGGAGGTGATTCTCACCCTCTACTCTGCTCTTATGAGACCCCACCTGGAATACGATGTCCAGCTCCAGAGCCCCCAACACAAGAAGGATATGGACCTGTTGGAGTGGGTCCAGAGGAAGGCCAGAAAGATGATCAGAGGGCTGGAGCCCCTCTGCTGTGAGGACAGGCTGAGAGAGTTGGGATTGTTCAGCCTGGAGGAGAGAAGGCTCTGGGGAGACCTTATAGCAGCCTTCCAGTACCTGAAAGGGGCCTACAAGAAAGCTGGAGAGGGACTTCTTACAAGGGCATGTAGTGATAGGATGAAGGGTAATGGCTTCAAGCTGGAAGAGGGGAGATTTAGATCAGATACTAGGAAGAAATTTTTCTCTATGAGGGTGGTGAGACATGGAAACAAGTTGCCCAGGCAACTTGA
This sequence comes from Chionis minor, assembly GCA_013398295.1. Lineage (NCBI taxonomy): Eukaryota > Metazoa > Chordata > Aves > Charadriiformes > Chionidae > Chionis > Chionis minor. The sequence goes on from VZSF01001525.1 coordinate 58,535, forward strand.
TGTGGATACCCCATCCCTGGAAGTGTTCAAGGCCAGGCTGGATGAGGTTTTGAGCAACCAGGTCTAGTGGGAGGTGTCCTTATGCAAGGCAGGGGGGTTGAAACTAAATGATCTTTAATGTCCCTTCCAACCTAAACCATTCTATCATTCTGTTTCAAAAATTGGGGTAGTCTACTCCTGTCTCACAAGGGCGATGATTTACCTCCTTTTCTGCTGGTAATGGAGTAAGATGTTATGCAAGTATTAGATGCTTTTAAAAGAGCAGGTTAGTAATTCCCATCTAGGAGCTGTCTGATGTGTTGTTATTTATTTCAAAGAAATACTGGTGTCCTGGGGAATTGCTGAGAACAGGAAGCTTGCAAAAGGGCAGATGGGGGGACCCTGCTAATTGCTAACTGCCTGAATATCTACATACAGGTGAATTTGGCTAATGAAGAAAATGATTAGTGCTAGTCAATATAGTTTTACAGGGGAAGAAACCAACTTGTTGGGCAGATCTGATTGACTCCTCAACATGAGGAAGCAGGCTGTTGCAGTCCTTCAAAGCAGGTGCGTGAATGCATCCACACTGTTCACTGGGCTGGGCGCATTCAAAGGCGCAAGCATGCACAAAATCTTACATAGCGTGAGAAATGGAGGCTGGGCCAGGGAGATCAGCCCTGGTCTTTCTTCCCGGTAATGGCTTAATGAGGGATGTAGCAGAAAAAGAAAATGCAACTCTTGGGTGCGTGATGAGACCAGATGTGGATCTCATTATGTGTGGTGTGGGTGAGCCCAGTCCTTCGGCATGGCTTCCCAGGCTGTAGTTACCGTTTCAGAAGGGCATTGAAATGAAGGCAGCGCAGATGAGAACAGGGAGTGTTGCAGAGCTTGGGAACACACCTCACGGGGTGACTCAGCCTGAGCTTATCAAAGCGTTTGGGATGTTTGCCTTCCTCCACAAGGAGGAAACCCCAGGTTCTCTTTAATCTAGCAGAGAGTTGGACCACTAAGTAGCCCTGGGGAGGTGAAAAACAAAGAAAGATGAGGCAGACTTTCCCTGAGCTGCTGGGAGAATCCTTTCCAAGTCATGGTTAGCTGCTCTTCTCAAAGGCATCTTGGCAAGCAGAGCGCCAGGCTCCATGCAGGGGTATCTAGATGAAAGGTAATGGGCTGTGATGCATGGGAAGCCAGAGAGATTAATTTAATGGTCTTTCCCAGACTCTGCTTGATTGGGAAGTTGTTCTTACAAAGACTTTAACTGGTGGCACTGGCCTCTCTTGAACAGGGTAAAATGGTCCTGCAGCTCTCCAAGGAGCCCTCGGCACGGCTGCTGAAACATGTCGTCCGCTGCTACCTTCGCCTTTCCGATAACCCCAGGTAAACATTTTAGGAGTTTGGCCAGGGGCTTCTCCTGCTCCCTTGGAAATGCAGTTCTTCTTCACCGTGCCCACTCAGGGAGAGTCAAGGTGTCGTGTCTGTTCTTCCATCAGCCTTAGCTCAGTGTGGAAAAGGGGTGGGGTTTTTGGTTTGTTTGGCTTTTCTTAATTGCTAGTCCCAAGAGCTTTTATGGTACGTGGGAGAAACGGTGGTGTTTTGGGGATCATGCAGATTCAAGCTGTTCAGGCTACAACTGCCTGAGCTCAAATGTAGCTTGGACTAGGAATGAGGGAGGGACGGACTGAGGTGCGGAAGGTGCGTTACGCTCTCCATCTTCTGCATCGTGTGGGCTGTTGGCAGTAGAAGCCAATAGGTGAAATTCGGCTTGAAATCAGTTTGTATTCCCCCAGCTGATGAACAGCTCTTCCCAGAGCCGCTGGGTATGTGCTTGTTGTCCCAGCCTCTCCTGGCATTGCGTTGCTCTTGACTGATGGGTGTCAGGGCATGGGGGTTGGCTCGGTGGAGTCTAGCGTGAGGGATGGGAGATGTGCTGGCTGGCCGAACACCACCTGCTGCGGTGCTGCTGCTCGGTGCTTTCCTTGGCTGGCCCTGCCAGGGAGACCCCCAGGCAAAGGAGCGTCGTGTCCCCGTGGGGTTTGCTCCCCTCTTGCCCCTGTGAGTTTATTTGTTGGGCCCCGTTTCTTGTCTCTTGATGTAGGGCACGTGAAGCTCTCAGGCAGTGCCTTCCTGACCAACTGAAGGACACCACCTTCGCCCAGGTCCTGAAGGATGACACCACCACAAAGCGCTGGCTGGCTCAGCTCGTCAAGAACCTGCAAGAGGGTCAAGTCACTGACCCACGGGGCATCCCTCTTCCTCCGCAATGACTGCTGGGAGAGGTGGGGAACCGGGGAAGAAACAGCTCAGGTTTACAAAGAACCAGGAACAGGTGACCTCTTCCATAACAAACTGGGCATGCCAGCTGGCTGCCGGCCTGTCGGACCATCCCGCCCAGCCAAAGGGCTGCTCTGTAGCAATGCAGCATGCCTCCAGGGATCGCAACACCAGCAAATGCTGATACTACAGCTTAAAAAAAAAAAAAAAAAAATCAATAAAACCAATCTGTAAAGATCCCTGTTTCTCCAGGAGGCTTGGCTGGCATCTCTGCCCATACCACCAGGCAGGGGGTAGTGCAGATGTCTGCTCTTCCAGCTAGCTCAGCCTCCACCCAAGCGGTGTGTGACACGGGGTGTGTGCACCGCATCCCTCCAGTTCCTTGTCACTTCTTGTTTACACCTCTGTTTAGATGAGTGAGCTGAATAAACGCCGATCCAGTTGTTTTATCCTCTCTTAAGACTGCTACTCAGCTGCAGGTAGCCTGGGGGCAACTTTCTTCCCTGCCAGCACATCCTTGCTCCTGGCTCTGCATCTGGCTGGCGCAGCGAGCTTCTCTCTTCCTTTCCTTTGGCACGGAGGCAGTGGCTAGAGCTGGGCCACCGCGGTGCTCGCCCCAGGAGGAGGGGTGGATTACTTGCGATGAACCCACGCGTCATAAGCTTGCTTCCCAGGGCTCTGGGGAAGGAGAAGACGGCAGGACTGTGGCTCTTGTGCTGTAAATAGTGCGCTCCCGCAGCTAACCAGCAGCCAGGGGCTGATGTCTGCTGACCTCCCATCTAGCCCGGCTCTTGCCTGGAGGGGCTGCTGGCTGGCTCGTCAAACAGAGCTCAGTGTTAGGGAACCTGCCTTGTGGTGGTCGGCAGGCTGCCGATGGATGATCCCCTGCCGCGGGACAGCTGGGAGCAACGTCCTGTGGGATCCAGGTATGCCGGCTTCCCTGCCTGCCGCTGCCTGCCAGGCGTCTCTGAGTCCTGGCCCCCCCTCCTCCACCTCATCTCTGCCAGCCGGCCGCAGCCATTTCAGCTTTCAAACCTGCCTTGGTGCCTGCCTCGGCCCCGCCACAATTAAACTGGACCAGCAGCCGCTTACCTGCCTTCCCTGCGCCGAGAGGTCAGCATGGCCGCAGCAGGCTCTCGGAAGCAGCCAAGGAGCTCCCAGGCTCTGCCGCAGCAAAGCCTGCTCTGCCTGCGCTTGGCTGCAGGCAAGCCTGGGCAGCTACTCGATTTCTCCCCCCTCCTCGAGTAGCCCATTCTGCTGATCATCTGCGGTGTCGTGCCAACAGTGTCTTAAATCCCATCGTTTCCCTTCCCTCCTCCCCTCGCAGCCTTCCGTAACAAGGCCGGAGCACGGCCTCTTCCTTACCCACAGCGTCCCGTTTTATAACCATCACCACCTTTTTCCCTCCCCTCCACCCTGACCTTGACAGGGCGTGAAAGTGCTTCTGTTCGGGGTTGTTGGTTTTGTTGTTTTTTTTTTTTTTTTTTTCTTTTCTTTTTGTAAGTTCAGGAGGTGAAATAACAAAACCCCAGCCAGCACACATTGCTCCCAGTCTGGTCTCTTGGGGAGGGCAAGCGGTGAGGTGGGAAGGGGGGAATTTATTGCAGACGGGAGGAAGGGGGCTGTGGCAGTGTGGGGATGTGAGCTGTGGCCTTTCCCGGTGGGAGCTGGCTGCATCCCTACGGCACACCTGGAGCAGGTGAGGGGGTTTGGGGTGGAGGTAGCGCGTGGTCTTGCGGTGCAGGAAGGCAGCGACCGCTCTTCCCCGGTGGGCTCCGGATGGAGCGGTCGCTGCCTTCCTGCAGTGCTTTTCCAAGCATCACCACAGTTGCCCAGGATCCAGGTCTGTTAGAGCATCGGCTGCCTGAAGGCCTTGCACCCAAGGGTGGCCCAACTTCTATCCCCATGCGAGTTTTGCCCCAGGATGCTCAAGTCCTGCCCTGCTCTTTGGGTCCTGCACCCCTCCCAAATGGAGGGTCCTGACCCTGGGAGTGCCTGCGGACCACCCTGTGTGGGGAAGGGGACGGGGACGCAGTGGGGACCCTCTGACGGGTGCGGGCGTGTCTGGGGCTGGACAGCCTGTGCTGGAGGGTGGGAAGGGGGGGGCTCAGCCCCAAGCGGGGGACGCTGTAGGGTGCTGCCAGCCCCNCCGCAGGCGGCGGAGCGGAGCGGAACGGAGCGGCGCGGCGCGGCACCGGCGGCACCGGAGAAAGCGGGTACGGACGGGGCTGGGCGCTGGGATCTCCGCGGGGGAACCGGGCGTCCTGCGGGGTGGGCTGGGGACCCCCGGGACGTCCCCGAGCCGGCTGGCACGGGTGGCGTGGGGTGCGGGGAGAGGTGCCGGCGGTTTTGTTTCCTCTGCTTCAAGGTGTGCCTTGTCCCCCGGCTTGTGCTGCCCCATCCCGGAGCGCCCCCCCCACCCTTTCCCCGACCCGTCTGACCCCGCTGGTCCCCCCTGCGTGGGTCAGTCTCCATCCTCGGGCGCTGCAGCGCGGTCCGGGGCAGGCGGGAAGGCTGCGTGGGGCAGCGGGGGCTGAGCAGTCGGTGGGCACACCGGGACGGCGGGAGGGTTGGGGGGTGCACATCCCTCCCTGCTTTGGCACGGCCACCCCCACGGGGGCATTTCGTTCCACCGGGGGACTCCGTGCTGGAGCGGCTGGGGAGCACTCACACCCGCCGGCCCTCCAGCTCCGCTCGGGGACTGTCACCTCCAGGAGAGACACCGCCTGCCACCGCCTTCCCCCCCCTCCCCGTCCCTCGGCAGCGGCGTGACCTTAATCCGAGGCGACCTTGAGAGGAGGCGGCTGCGGGCAGTGCGGGGGGCCGGGGGCGTCCCGCCGGGGCGGGTGGCCGGGGGCNAAAGCGGGTACGGACGGGGCTGGGCGCTGGGATCTCCGCGGGGGAACCGGGCGTCCTGCGGGGTGGGCTGGGGACCCCCGGGACGTCCCCGAGCCGGCTGGCACGGGTGGCGTGGGGTGCGGGGAGAGGTGCCGGCGGTTTTGTTTCCTCTGCTTCAAGGTGTGCCTTGTCCCCCGGCTTGTGCTGCCCCATCCCGGAGCGCCCCCCCCACCCTTTCCCCGACCCGTCTGACCCCGCTGGTCCCCCCTGCGTGGGTCAGTCTCCATCCTCGGGCGCTGCAGCGCGGTCCGGGGCAGGCGGGAAGGCTGCGTGGGGCAGCGGGGGCTGAGCAGTCGGTGGGCACACCGGGACGGCGGGAGGGTTGGGGGGTGCACATCCCTCCCTGCTTTGGCACGGCCACCCCCACGGGGGCATTTCGTTCCACCGGGGGACTCCGTGCTGGAGCGGCTGGGGAGCACTCACACCCGCCGGCCCTCCAGCTCCGCTCGGGGACTGTCACCTCCAGGAGAGAAGCTGCGGTGGCTCAGCCTGTGCTGGGGGCAGCTGGGGCTGTCCCTGGCAGGAGGCAGCTGCCCTGCGGGAAGCACTTGGATTGGGTTTCTCCAGCCCCTGGCTCCCGTCCCGCTCTCCTCGACAGTGGAACTCAGACGGGCAGGAGGGGGGCTGCGCTGGGCTCAGGGCATCAGTGGGGTGAGCTGAACAGCCGTGTCCTTGCATCCACACTCCCGGGATCTTCCCTGCGCTGGAAGGGATCCTCTCTTCTTTGCTGCGTGCGCGGGGAAGGCACAACTCCTGCGGCTGGGGCAAGGTTGGGCATGCTTGGGCCGTGCTGGGAGCCTGGAAGGGCTGGTGCCGGGGGAGATTGGTTTAGCTCCAAAATCTCAGCATGGTTACAGGACTGGAGGTTACAAGCAGCTCCCTTGCACGCTGCCTCCTTGCACACGTGTGTGTCAGGGTGCAGAGAGGACAGACCCAACGGTGGCACCAAGCCCATCTCTGTCCCAGGCCGGTGTCTCTTGCTGCTCCTCCAGCCTCAGTGCCTCCTGCTCCACCCCACCTTCCCAAAACCATCCCCATTTCCATCCCATCGCCTGCTGTAGCACAAGGACTGCGTGCGGGGCAGGTGGGCACCTGGAGCTGTGACTCTGCAAAGTGGTCACACCGGGCCCGGTGCTGCCAGGAGGCAGGAGGGTGCAGACAGATAGGTGACAGGGGTTGTCCCCCTGCTGGTCCCTGCAGGCCGTGGGGTGCAGGGGGGCTGAGAGCATGCTGGGGCATTCCAGGGGCTGTGCAAGCCAGCAGGCATCAGGGCACCCACTCCGCAGGGTCTGAGAGAAGCATGGTGCCAACTCCCCATTTGTGGGTGCAGGTGCCCTGAACCCGGGGCCGGTGAGTCAGTTTCCCCCCCGGCACCTCAGGTGCGGGAGGGTGCAGGCAGTGCAGCGAGTCCTGGTGGCCCTGGGAACACGCAGCCGTGGCACTGGGCGCTGCTGCGAGGCAGCTGGGATGGCGCCCCAGTCGCTCCGTGTCTCCAGCAACACGTGAGGTCCCCAAGAGCGTGGACAGGCAGTCCGCATGGTTCCAGCCAGCGCTGTGCTGGGGTGTCTGCCCTGCTCGGCCCCACACCGAGCTGGGGTCTGGCAGCCGGGCTTGGCAGCTGCCTGCACACTGACGGCACCGGCTATTCCCGGCCCCGCACCGCCGGTTCCTGTGCTGAGTCAGGGGCCTGGGGCACAACTGCCACCCCTGCGCCCCGGCACAGAGCCCTTTGCCCCGAGGGACCCCCCGGGTCCCCTCTTGTACCCAAACCCCAGCTCCTTCACTGCGGCGGCGTCTGCTCCTCGAGAGCTCAGCTCCAACAGCCGGGTGACAGGCACATACAGCGATTTGTCAGTCTAATTAAAGCCTTAACTGCCTAATCAAAGCCTTATTGTCAGTCCAGTTGTATTTATAGTCCCACTCGAGGCAGCGCGCTCCCTGTACGGCTCCTGGTGCAGTCGTAGCCCCAGGGTGCCAGTGTTCCCCAGGGCAGAAGGGGCTGGGGAAGCTGAGGGTCTTGCTCTACGCCCCCTTCCTTGCTCTTACAGCAAATAAGCCTCTCCCTTACTTCCAAATTTACTGGTTGGAGGCCGTTGCCCAGGCAGTGGGGGCTTGTTCTTGACTCTCCCAGGCACCCCCCGAGCAGTTTTTGCCACCTCCCGGGGCTGCTTCTCCCCTGGGAGCAGTGACTGGAGGAGCAGCAGGGCTCGGATACCCACCAGGCTGCCGATGGCTGCGTTCGCAAGTTTTTCTGTTTTTCTCCGACACCTTTCGAGCTCTGGCTTCCCGGTAACGCAAATTAATATTTCATGAGCACGGCGGGGTGAACTCGACACTTAAGGAAGGCAATGACCCAGCGGGAGACAGGCGCAGGTGTGCTCACACCCACCCGGCCAAGGGCACATGCACTTTGCACATGCGTGGGCACGGCCAGAGCCCACCCGGTGGGACCCGGGCACGGGGGGCAGTCCAGGCCTGCTCCCCCCAGCTGCCCTCTCTCTTCCCTCCCCAGCGGTCGCCAGCACGGAGGAGGCAGAGCCATGGCATCGCTGCTGTGCAACGCCCGTGAGTGCCCCGGTGGAGGGGAGGCATGGGACGGGAAACCGGGCCACCCGGATTTACGCTGGCTGGGGCAAATCTGGGCTGTGGGTTGAACTCACCTTGCCGCACTCCACAGCCATCGGGATTGGGCGTGGAAGTGCTGAGGGTGGATGGGAAGGGTCGATGGGGAATGCGGAATTACCTTCTGCCCCTCTTGTGGTGAAAGGAGTTTGTTTTGGGAGTTTGTCCCTCCTCCATCCCAAATCCAGGGACCACGGGGTGGGAGGGAGCAAGGTAGCAGGGTGCAGTACCCGGGTAACCCCACCTTCAGTGATGCAGCCCACGCCGCCCCCAGGCATCCAGCTCACAGACACGCTGGAGCAGATGCAGCAAGGGACGCTGATGCGCAAAGTCAAGTCCAAGAGCTGGAAGAAGCAGCGTTACTTCAAGCTGCAGGATGACTGCATGACCATCTGGTACCAGTCCAAGAGGACGGGCAAAATTGAGTCTGCCTGTGAGTACTGGCTCCTGTGTGTTGTCCGTGGGGCCATCAGTAGGGTTCACAGTGAACGGGAGTGTGACTGCATGGAGATTCTTGGAGACCATGCTTGCTGGGGTGGGGTGCTGGGGCATTCAAGAGAGGCTCTGTGTGCATGCACCTCTCCATGACGCATCCTGTGCCCAGCAGGAACCATGGGTCACAAGGACTGAGTAGAATTTGCAGCTGATACAAGTGGAAGATCTGGCATGCCAGCTTAGGAGTAGGCAGACAAACAGAGGCAGAGATGGATGAGTAGCTCAGTGGATGGATGGATGGATGGATCAATGTTTGCATGGATGGATGGATGGATGTTTAGATGATTGGATGAGTAGCTCAGTTGGTGGATGAATAGCTGGATGAGTGGAAGAAGGAATGGCTGGAAGGACAGATGTCTGTGGGCTGTGCCCCCTGCCCTGCAGTCCTTATCCCCCATAGACAGGCCTCCCCTCCCTCTGCCACAGTCTCCATCAGCGATGTGGAGACTGTGCGGGAAGGGCACCAGTCGGAGGTGCTGCAGAGCCTGGCTGAGGAGTTCCCCCCTGAGCGCTGCTTCACCATTGTCTTCTACGGCCGCCGGGGAAACCTGGACCTCATTGCCAGCTCAGCAGAGGAGGCACAGTGCTGGGTCCAGGGCCTACGCCAGCTCATCGAGGTGGCCACCAGCATGGATCAAAGGGAGAAGATAGACCAATATCCTTCCTGTGTTCACCACTCTGCCCTCCACACCCAGTCCTTCCCTCCTCTCCTGCATTGCCCCAGTGCGTGCTTGGCTCTTCTGGGTCTCACCATCTGCATCAGGGCAGAGAGAGTCCACAGAAAAAGGAAAGGAGGCTCTCTGATGCTCCCCAGTTCCAACTCTGTTAGCCAAAGTCCTTTCCCTTAACACCTGCCCTGGTTTCTTGCACATGGATTCGTGACTGGTTTCAGAAAGCTGACAAGAATAAGGACGGGCGCATGAACTTCAAGGAGGTGCAGCGTCTCCTCAAGATGATGAATGTGGACATGAATGAGGATCATGCCCTGCGGCTCTTCCAAGTAAGCATCACAGCTGAGGGGCTGGAGAGGCTGAGGAGGGGCTGGAGGGGCTTGAGCAAGATGCACAACACCCCTCTGCAGAAAGATGTGTTCACTTTTTTCTTTCTGTCCATCCATCCATCCATCTGTTTGTCCATCTCTTGGTCCATGGACCCATCCGTCTATCAGTCCACCTAACCAGCCCTCTATCTACCAATCCATCCATCCGTCCATCCGTTCACACACTGATCAATACCTATCACTGTAGCTTGCATGGAGTCTCTGTGCCCTCCACTGGGGGTGGGCAACCCCCCCCGCCAGCCCCAAGGGGTGGCCAGGACACCGCGTTTTGCCCTGGCTGGTTGCTGAGTGAGCTCCCTTGCAGGCTGCTGACAAGTCAGAGTCAGGGACGCTGGAAGGGGAGGAGTTTGTGCTCTTCTACAAGGCTCTCACGCAGCGGGAGGAAGTGCTGAGCCTCTTCCAGGACTTCTCTGAGGATGGGAAGAAGCTGACGCTGCTGGAGCTGGTGGATTTCCTGCGGCAGGAGCAGCTGGAGGACGAGGGTACAGAGGAGCTGGCCATGGAGCTCATCGACAAGTATGAACCATCAGAGACAGGTGAGAGCCAGCCCAGATATCGGCTGTGCTCTGCGCGGTGGGGAAGGAGAGGGCTGAGACCTACAGCCCCACAGCAGGGGCACCCCCAGCCCCATCCTGCTGTGGGTGGACACAGGGGGAAGGTTCACCATAGTGTGATCTGGGGGCAGTTTCCATTTTTTGGTCCATTTTTGGACCACTTTGGTGTAGAAGGTTGACCAGCCATGGGGTGCAAGCTATGGCTTTGGGGTCCGCTGCCCACCTTCCCATGGCTGCTGCTCTGGGCCATCTCTTCCTGTGCACCAGCCTCTGGCAGGAGCCGTGCCTACCAGGTTGGGGGTGCTGGCAGCCCCGTTTGTCCTGGTCTTGTCATCTCCGGGTTCCCGGCTGTTGCTGAGCCTCCCCCTCCACCTGCAGCCCGGGCTCGTCATGCGCTGAGCGCCGATGGGTTCCTCATGTACCTCTGCTCCCCGGAGGGCTCCATCTTCAACCCCCGGCACCGGGCGCTATGGCAGGACATGAGCCAGCCGCTCTGCCACTACTTCATCTCCTCCTCCCACAACACCTACCTGATAGAGGACCAGATCCGGGGCCAGAGCAGCATCGAGGGCTACATCAGGTAAAGGGGCTGCCCCCCAACACCCTCCTGCCCCAGTGCTGTGCCCCACGGAGCTGTGTGGGGCAAAGACGGAAGCTCCTTTGCCTACTCCATGGTCCAGCACCCCTACGGCTATGCCATGTGGTGCTCGGCAAGGGGGATGCTGCGCCCGGCTCTACCTGCCCTGCATGCAGCAGCATCCTCACCCTTGCTGGTTGTCCCCTGGTTCCCGCAGGGCTGACAGCCACAGGCAGAGGGGAGGGCAGGGGGCTGGTGCCCTGGCTGGGCGCGGGGTCCCAGGGGTGACCACCCACCCGTAGGGCTCTGAAACGGGGCTGCCGGTGCCTGGAGGTGGATTGCTGGGATGGGCCGAATGGGGAGCCCATGGTGTACCACGGCCACACCTTCACCTCCAAGATCCCTTTCCGGGAGGTGGTGAGCACCCTGGGGAAGTACGCCTTCAAGGTAGGGCACCCTTCCCTGGCTGCTGGGCATTATGGGATGGGTGGCCCTTGGTGGGCAGGGGGGATGAGGCTGTGATTTGGGGCAGTGATGGGTCTCTGGAGGGGGAGCAGTGCCGGGGCTCACATGCCTGGTGCTGCAGCAGGTCTGACCCCACTGTGGGCGAGGAAGGTGGCTGTGTCCTTTCCCAAGGATCAGCACTGGGGGGGCTGGCTCACAGCCCTGCACTCTGCCGTGCCAGGGGATGGGGATTTATGCAGACATGGTCTGCTGGGGTTGCAGGGGGGACACGGGGCCTGGGGGACGCAGGGGTGTGCAAGGGTGAGATGGAATATGGGGGAATGCTGAAGGGGTACAAAGGTATCGGGTGGATACAGGGGTGCACAGTGGGCTCCTTCCTGGCACTAAGCATGCCTGGGCAAAGCCTGTGTGAGAGCTCCCCAACCCCACCAAGGCTGATCTCCAGCTGGGCACGTTGCTCCCCAGACCTCAGACTACCCGGTGATCCTGTCCCTGGAGAACCACTGCAGCATGGAGCAGCAGGAGGTCCTGGCCCAGCAGCTCAAGAGCATCCTGGGAGAACAGCTCCTCACCACCACCACGGATGGGCGCATCCCCATGCAGCTCCCATCCCCAGAGGTGGGCACAGAGCACGGCCACGCTGGACATTGCTGCCCTGCCTGGGAGGGGAGTAAGGAGGTGGCTCTGCTGTCCAGAGGAAAGGCCACCCCTATCCCAGCACTGTCCTGCTCCACTGGAGCTCTTGGGGACGCTGGGGACACTGTGTCCTCATGTTCACAGAGGTCCCAAAGCTGTCCCCAAGGTTGTCTCCACATGCCCTTTACAGCCAGACAGCAGGGCAGAGCCCACCTACCCCATCTGCTCCTGGGTGCTGAAGGGAGCTGGTCGTGCTGGCCCCCAGCGGTGTGGGGTCCCAGGGGACACCAAGTCCCATGGAGGTGGGCACCCGGAGGTGCCTACCTCTCCATCCCCAACTCTGCAGGAGCTGAAGCACAAGATCCTGCTGAAGGGGAAGAAGATTGGTCGGCTGGAGGACATGCTGGACGGGCCGGGGGATGAGGCACCTGATGTGTCTGACGACGACAACGGGGCAGAGGCGGAGGAGGAGAGGCGGAGGGTGAAGGTGGGTGGCCTCGGCTGTGCACCAGCCGTGAGCCCTGAGCCCCCCGGCACAACTACGGGCTGAGGGGAGAGGCAGAGACCGCAGGGATATCCAGGGGGACAGCCCTTTCTGCTCCTGGCCTTGCCAGCCCCCTCTTTGCACAGCATCCCTGTGGTGGCACCATGTTGGGGGTCCCCTGCCCGCTCCGTTCCTGGCAGGAAGGCTGGCCGTGGTGGGGATGCTGCCACCCCCAGCACCCCTCGGCCGTTCTCAGCTGGCTCAGGCTCTACAGCCCTCATCCTGGGTGAGTGCTGGGGATGGTGCACCCGTCGCGGGGAACCAAACACAGCCCTGCATTGCAGAAGGACAAGGAGAGCCTGGCGCAGGCGTTGTCAGACTGCGTCGTCTACTGCAAGAGCGTGTCCTTCCGCGGCTTCCAGGAGGCCCGCAGCCATTCCCGACCCTCCGAGATCTCCTCCCTCTCTGAGGCCAAGGCCAGGAAGCTCATGCGGGATGCAGGTGAGGCGAAGGGGACAACGACATGCAGGGAGCAGGCCAGGATGGAGGGGGCAGGCAGCTTCCTCAGGTGTAGGGCTAAAGCCTCCAGATACTGGGGTTCCCTCCCAGTCTGAGTGAAAGGGGGTCCAGCAGGGCTGTACCCTACGTTTTGGCTCTGGTGGGTGAAGAGGGGCTTAGAAAGCAAGGCAGGATGCCTGCGTTCCTGGGAGGGGAGAGGGACAAGAGTTGGTGGGTGCATGGATGGGTGGGTCGATGGGAGGATGGATGGTTGGATGGATGAAAGGATGGGTGGACATGTGGATAGATAGGTGGATGGATGAGTAGGGGGATGGATGGATGAAAGGAGGGCTGTTTGGATGGGTGGATTGATAGGCAGCACATGTGGGTGGCTGTGCAGGCCAGGGAATGACTCCACGAGTGACCCTCATGCTCCATCCCTAGGGAATGAGTTTGTCCGCCACAACACCTGGCAGCTGACACGCATCTACCCCAGTGGGATGCGGACCGACTCCTCCAACTACAGCCCCCAGGAGATGTGGAACGTGGGGTGCCAGATCGGTACGGCCTGGGGGCGTCAGGGCTGCAGGCTGGGGAGACGCGCCAGGTCCCATGCCAAATGGCACCATCAACACCCATGTTGGTGCCAGCTGCAACCCTGGCTGGAGCCAGGCCTGGCTGCAGGCTTTTGTCCTGCACTGGGGAGCCTGGGGCTACCTAGGTATCGGTGCCTTGTCCCCCTGTGTGGCCCCACATCTCTCTGGGCACAGGGACAGGCTGATTCTCACCTCCAAGCAGAGCATGGTCTCCAAGCTGCCCTGAACCCTTTCTCTACCACCTTCTCCCAGTGGCCCTGAACTTCCAGACAGCCGGCACGGAGATGGACCTGTGTGACGGACTCTTCAGCCAGAATGGCCGCTGTGGCTACGTGATCAAACCACCCTTCATGAGGGACAAGGAGACTCTCTTCAACCCCAGTGACCCTGGCAGCCGGGAGGGCCCTGGCCCCGTCACCCTAACGATCCAGGTACGGGACTGAAGAGAGACCCCAAGGAGCCATGACGGTGTCCTGGTGCTCTGTCCATCCCAGGTGGGGACAACGCTGGGCAGCAGATGACTTCAGCTACTCCCTGGCTTACGGGGTCACTGCCCCTTTCCACAGGTGATCAGCGGGCAGCAGCTGCCCAAAGTGGCCAACAGCAAGGACGGAGCTGTCATTGACCCACTGGTACGCGTGGAGATCCACGGGGTTCCCGCAGACCAGGCACGCCAGGAGACCAAGTACATTGAGAACAACGGTGAGCCCCACAGTGGTACCAGGGACCCAGCTGTGCCCAGGCAGCCCTGTCCCTGCCCTCCCTCACCCCCCCAGCACCCATTCTCCCTTCCCAGGGTTTAACCCCCGCTGGGATGAGACACTTCAGTTCCAGCTCCACGTGCCCGAGCTGGCCCTCGTCCGCTTCGTGGTGGAGGATTATGACAAGACCTCCAGAAACGACTTCGTGGGCCAGTTCACTTTAGCCTTTGCCAACATCAAACCCGGTAAGCGGCTGCTGCCCAGTGGTGGTGGGGGCCCAGGACAGTCCCGCAGGGGTGTCTGGGCTCAGCTGGGTGCTAGAGAGTGGGATGGGGGGCAGCCATCAGCCAGAGCCTCCTGTCCCCCCTGCAGGCTACCGCCACATCCATCTCCTCTCCAAGGATGGCACCAGCATTCCACCCTCTTCTCTCTTTGTCCACATCCGCATCACCGAGCCGCCCGGCCCTGAGCAGGACTGAGTCCATGGGGCGAGCAGGACCCGGATGGAAGCCATAGAGCCGGCCCCGAGCGGCCAGGGCCGCAGACCCAACTGCATGGCCGCCTTGTTGTGTTATCCTCGTGTCGTTGTTGGTGCTGTGCCCCTGTTTGCAGTGGCCTCCAGGGGCTGGGAAAAGGCACCTTCCGAGGTTTGAGATGCTGCCTCCCAGGCGTTAAGTGTGGGGTCTGCACTGGTGCAGCCCCCTGTGCCTCCCCCGCCCCATCCATGTAGCCCACCCTGGCCCACAGGAAGAGGAGAGATGGTGCATGATGCCCTCACTCTGCCACAAGGGCTGGTCCCCCCGGCTAGAGGAGCAAGGCTGGAGCCGAGTAAATCCTAGGGCTGGGCAGAGCCGGGAGAGGAGTCGGTCCTCACTGCCCTCTGACCCTGCAGAGTCCCGCTACAGTCCCCAGCCCCTAGGGCTGCTCCTGGCCAGCATCCACTACTAACCCTTGCCGTGTCCCTTCTCTGTAAGCAACTTAATAAATTGTTCAGTGACAAATTCAGGTCTGACGACAGTGGCACTGGGGACAGAAATATGGAGCTGGGCTTCTGCTTGCGCTCTCTCCCTGCAAGCACCTGCCCCACGACTCGCCCAGAGCTCCAAACACCCCACAGAAAAAGGATGAAAAGGAGCTGAGAGATTCTTTTTATACAGCCACATATTTTACAACCCATATACATATATGCCTATACACACACACATACATCTTGCCAACACGCCTGCATCACTGGGGCCTTAAAGCAGTCAGGATTTGGCCTCACTGCAGAGTGCCATCCTTCTCTGCAGGGCATCCTTGTTCCTGTTCCGTCCCGGGGTGTCCCTTGGCCTGGCTTTCCCTCTGCACAGCATGGAGGTGGACGGTGGGAGTGCTGGGGTCCTTGCCCACCCCCTGGCTGGGGTCGCCGGCCCCATGCTCGGGGTGATGCCGCTGGATGTGTTTGATGACCTGGAACTTCTGCTTGGCCTTGTAGGGGCAGTAGCGGCAGAAGAAGGGGTGCTCATTGGTGTGAGTCAGGTAATGGTGGCGCAGGCCGGCTGCCCAGCGGAAAGCCCGCCCACAGGCATTGCAGACATAGGGCTTCTCCTCACTGTGCTTCTTCAGGTGGGTCTTGAGGAGGAAGCGGGTCTTGAAGGCCTTGCCGCACTGCTCGCAGATAAAGGAGCGGGCCTCCCGGTGCCGTGTCTCCTTGTGCACCCGCAGGGCATCTGCCCGGTTGGTGCGGTACTCACACTCATCACAGCGGTACGGCTTCAGGCCTGTGGTGACAGGGAAGGGGATACTACTGGGACAGGGGTCAGTGCCCTCCATCCCACAAGTCTTGCCATCCCTGTAACAGAGCATCAATCCCCAGGGACTCCCTCCTACACCCCACCATGTCAGCAGGCACCCCAAGTCCCCCCTTTCCAAGGCTCCAAACGGCACCTGGGGGGTCTGTACCACCCCACCTTCCCTCCCACCCCAGGCTACTGTCCCCAGCCACTTGTGTCCAGCACAAGAATGTGCTACCCCTCAACTGCTGGGAGTCCTCCCCCACCTCCAGCGGGGCCGCTGGTAGCAAAGGAAGCACGGAGCTGGGGTCCCCGCAGCCCCAACACCCTCCCTGGTGCCCCATGGCCTGTCCCCAGTGGGCAGCACTCACCTGTGTGCTTTGTCATGTGGTACTTGAGCTGGTTCACCCACTTGCACTTGTAGCCGCAGTCAGGGCAGAGGTATTTCCGCTCCTCCTTGTGGATCCGCATGTGGTACTGAGCACAGGGCAAGAGGGCATGGTCAGGATGAGGCTATGTCTCCTGCTCTGGGAACGCGCAGGGCTCTGGGGTGTCAGTGAGGACCTCTGATATCTCAAACTGCATGGGGCAAGGAGGGCTGTCTACCAGCCTGGCAGAGTATGGGCAGAGGTCAGGATGAGACCCCCATACTGCTGAGCTTGCTCTGTCCCAGCCTGTGGAGGGACACGGGCTTTTCTCGCCAGTTTGGTATTTAGGGCAAAGTCTGGGTTAAAACCCAGCCCAACAGAGCGAGCCCTGAGCTGAGCATGTTGCGCAGCCTTGCCCAGGCGGCCCCAGAGGGCTCCAGCTCAGCTTGGCCATTAAAAAAGTCAATACTTCTTTTAGCAAAACCAGACCATTTTTCCCTCCATTACCCCACGCCTGGCCCTCCTGTTCTAGGAAAGGCCTTTTACCACGCACGAGGATGCTATCACCTACAGAAGTGAGGGCAGGGTCTAGCTCTGCTTGCAGGGAAGCTGAGCTTTTCTAACTGGTGTCCCAGAGCATGCCGCAACCCAGCAGGCAGCCAAACTTGCCTTTGAGCAGCGCAAGGCTGCACCCAGAGGACAGCACAGATGTCAGCGGGAAGAGGAGTGAATTCAGACAGCTGCTTACCTTCTTGCTTTGCTACAAATCCCCCTTCCCCTTAATCTGCAACAGTGGGGAAGAAACATGTTGTACCCCCATGTGTTTTATCCACTCACAGAGCCACAGAAGAGGACAAAAACTCCCCTTGTGAGTTTCTTCTTCTTCCCCAAATCCCCATGTCTGGATCCTCCCCAACCCATGCAGATACAGTAGGATATATCCCCAAGTGGGGTTCTCACCTTGAGACGCGAGGGGTCGGCACAGGCATATTTACAGAGGTGGCACTTGTAGGGTTTCTCGCCGGTGTGGATGCGGATGTGCCATGTGATCTTCTGCCTGTTCTTGGTGGTGTACTCACAGTCCGAGCACTTGTACACGCGGGTGCCCCCATGGCCCTTCATATGCTGGTCAAAGACGAGCTGGTGGCGGCAGGCAAAGTCACAGAAGGGGCACCGCAGGGGTTTGTCCTGCAGGGCAGCTGGCTCGTGGCTCTCCACATAATGCCGCACAAGCTGCTGCCTCTCCTTGGCTGCAAAACTGCACAGCTCACAGCGGTGGCTGAAATGCTGCGTCTTGTGTTCTTCCAGAGCTTCCCGGGTGGCAAAGGTCTCCTTGCAGGTGCTGCACTCCAGGTGCGGGTGCTGCTTCTGCACGTGGCACTTGAGTGTGGCCTCACTGTGGCACACAAAGCCGCAGCGTGGGCAGCCATAGGACACCTTCTCCTCATGCCGCCGCAGGACATGCTGCTTGAGGGCCGTCTCAGAGCTGAAGCGAGCATCGCAGCGCGAGCAGCCGAAGTTGAGCTCACCGCGGTGGCAGCTGTTGACATGGCGGGTAATGTCATTCTGCAGGTAGCTGCTGTAGTCACAGAGCGGGCAGAAGTGGGTGGGTGTCTTCTCGTGCACCCGCAGGCGGTGGATGCGCAGCTTGGAGTTGGTGCCGAAGGTCTGGCTGCAGATGCCACAGGCGATGCGCCCCACCCCGGTGTGCAGGGACTGGTGGGCTTCCAGGCGGTAACGCCGCGTGGTGCTGAACTCGCAGTAGCGGCACTTGTGTGGCTTCACCCCCTCGTGCTTGATGCGGATGTGCTGCCGCAGGCAGCGGGCCTGCTTGCAGGTGAACTCGCACTGGCGGCACTGCAGCTGCGGCCGCTTGCTGTAGTGCTTGCGGTGCAGCTTGCGGTGCAGCCGCAGGGCTTTGGCTGCCTTGGAGGTGAAGGGGCAGGAGGAGCAGCGAAACTCGCCCAGTGCCACGCAGCCTCTCTTCTTGTGCGTCTTCATGGCCCGTTCCTGGTGGCAGGTGAAGGGGCAAGTAGGGCAGGAGAAACGCCTTCTCTTGGGCAGGGTGGATTTAAGGGGGGCTGCATCCAGGGGGGGCTCACCAGGCTGGCCTGTTTCAACACCAGCCAAGCCCCCTTCAGGGAGCTCAGTGCTTTGGGGTCTGTCCTCCTCAGGATGCACGATGTGCTTCTCAGCACAGTGACTCTTGAGGGCCCGGCGGGAGCGGAAAGTCTCAGGGCACAGGGAGCACCAGAACTGTTCCAGGCTCCGGCACCCGTCCTCCACGTGGGAGGTGATGGTGGAGACACGGGAGCACACAAAGGAGCAGGCATTGCAGTGCAGCTTCCCTCCCTCCATCCGGTATTTCTCCAAGGGTTTCCCAAGCTGCAGGGGACAAGCAGCTCCACCTGGCTCAGCCCCATCCCCTTGCTGGAGAGGTTCTTCCGCCGCCTCTGTGCTGTCACCCAGCAGGGATTTCTCAGGGGCAGGACAGCCCGAGGCCTGTTGCCCAGCCAAAGGACCACCTGCTGCCTGTGTTTTATCAGGCAGCAGTTCAGCTTCCCAGGGGCTCTCGGCATACCCAGACTCCTCCGAGCCTCCTCCCTCGCCCTCCGCCATTTCCATACCATTATCACCAGGCTGGTTAGCAGGTTGGCACAACCCAGGTGGCTCCTGACCAGCTGGTTTGAGGATCTTGTTCTTCTTCAGGAGGACTGGGCACTTCTTGAGGAGATGGGTGTTGAGCCCCCTTTGCTGCTTAAAGCTGGCACCACATTCACAGCACACGAGCGGGGCCCGGCGGCTCTGGCAGGTGGCCTTGGAGTGCAGGGACATGGACTTCTCCTTCCGCGTGATGTACGAGCACTTCTCACACTTAAAGATCTGGCTTTCCGACTGCACCACCAGCATCTGCACCCTGCCCTCCAGCACCAGCGTCTCTGCCTGCTCCTTGTCCTGCTTCCGCAGTGCCTTCAGCACTGACTCCGAGCCACCTCTGGCATCATCACCAGAGGTGGCCGCATCCTCCAGGACAGGTGGGTGGCTCTGCTCAGCCATCTTCAGCACACTGAGCCAGGCCTCCGGCAGCTCCGCTTGGCTGGTCTCTCTCATCTCGGTGCCTGCCATCACCTTGTGGTGGTCTGAGCACGATCCCTCAAAGTGGCCTGTGGCCTCCCTTAGGGCCTCTTTTCCCTGGCTGTCTCCTGCTGCTACCTTGTTCTCTAGCCTCACTGCCTCATCCTGCTGTACATCTGCCTCGTCTTCCTCAAAGTCCGGGATGTCTTCGAGCGTATTGTCATTGTCCTCCAAGGCAAGGTCATCCTGGGAGCCCAGCATCTCATAGGCTGCAGGAGGCTCCTTGCAGGACAGCATTTCCACGCTCTGTGGCTGTGCTGTACAGGACTCTCCATTCAAATGCTCCAGGACAGGGTCAGTTGAGACATTCAGTGCCTCCAAGTGCAACGTGCAGCTCTCTGCCACATCCCCAGAAGCGGCGAGCTCAGTTGAGCCTGCCGGAGTGTCTCCTTGCATGCAGTCATCTTGCAGAGCATCACCAGCAGTGGGGTGGCTCTGCTCCCCCTTGCCCATACTTCCCTCCGCCTCACCACCACTCTGTGGCGGAACAGCACCCTGCCCAAGGAGCGGCACCACAAATGCTTGCTGGTAGCCCTCTTTCCTCTGGGACTCCAGCTGGGATGGCTTTGCCTTTGTCCACTGCTCCTTGCTGGCAAGTGGGGAGCTGGCATCCGCACGCAGGGCTGTGCTGAGCTCATAGCCGAAAAGTGCCTCGGACGAGCTGATCTCCAGCTCCTTGCTAGCGTAGTTTTCCAGCCAGTCCTTGTCACCAGGGACATAGCCATGAATCTTGCGCTTATGGAAGAAGAGGCTGGTGTTGCTGAAGGTGCAGTAGGAGCAGAGGGCACAGCGAAACTCCTTCTGCTTGGTGTGCTTGCAGTTCTCATGGTTCAGTAGTGCCTGCTTGTACTTCGTCTGGTAGGTGCAGTACTGGCACTGGAAGATGGGCACCTGGTAGTTCTGAGAGTGCTTCGCCTGCATGTGCTTCTGCAGCTCATACTTGCGCTTGCAAGCAAACCCACACACCTCGCAGATCAGACTTTTGCCCTGATGCCGCAGCTTGTGGCTGCTCAGCTGGTCGGCACGGTGGCACCGGTATGAGCACTGGTTGCATTGGTACCTGAGGGGAAAGCAAAATCAGTCAGGAAGCATTTGGAACTGGGACAGGCTGAGCCCTGTCAGATGTGCTGAGCTCTGCTTCCCTGTGCCAGACGCATGGGGAAGGGGCACAGTGATTGCGTCGCCCCCCATGCACATGCGTCACACCAGCAGCACCTGCAGTATCCCTGGAGGCAGACTAGACCCAAAGAAGATGATAACCCAGAGGTAAAACCAGGTTTTGGCAGAGTTCTGCATGTGCCCAAGATGGCCTTAGCCCACAAATATCAGCAGAGCCCATGAACCTGAGCTCAGAGCTGCACTGATGAGGTAATACACCTCCTTTGCAGCGCAGACACATCAAAGATAACTTTGCCTCTGCAGCACCACGCTGGCAACAACCCACAAACTCAACTACCGCATTTGTATGTGCCAGAGAGAGCAGGTTGTAGCCATGCCCCAGGCATGAGAGAGGCTGGCGCACAACGGAGCCCAGAGCAGCAGACCCTCCCAGAGCAGGATTTGGGGAGCCCCGACTATGCTGCCAGGCCAGCAGGGCTGGCGGTCATACCGGAGATCTCCAGTGTGCTTGCGCATGTGGACGTTCAGGTAGTGCTTCCACTTGGTGATGTACCCGCACTCAGTACACATGAAGTTCTTGTCGTTGGAGTGAGTCAGCATGTGCTTGGATAGGTAGCTCACATCCCGGCACGTGAAGTCACAGAGTTCACACTTGTGAGGTCTCTCTCCTGCAAGCAACACAGGAATGTCCTCAGCACGACAGCCAGATAAGGCAGCAGAAGCTGCTTGCCCCCATAGGGAAACCAACTCAGCAGGAGCTGGGGGTAACAGCAAGGATGAGAGCACGCCACAACTCCAGCCAAGTGAAGCGAGGTGGCAGAGCCACTGATGGGACCCAAGAGCCCCAACCCAGCCCTCCCTGCCCACTCAGAGCTGGGGCAGAACCCCGCCCCTCCCAGCTCGGCTCTCAGCACCCCCACAGCAGACACCCACCAGTGTGCAGCAGCATGTGCCGAATGAGCACCCTCTTGTGCGCAGTGGCAAAGGCACACTCGGTGCACTTGTGGATCTTCTCGTTGGCATGCATCTTCCCCACATGGTCGTGAAACTCCACGGGGTTGAAAGTGGCATAGGGGCAGAAGCTGCACTGGAGCTGCTCGCTGCCCGGGTGCCCCTGCTTCTTGTGCTTGCGGAAAACGTGCTTGTTGGAGCAGATGAAGTCACACTGCTGGCAGTGGAAGGCATAGTGGGTTTTTCGGTGAGCCTCCATGGCCTCAGCTGTGCCAAAGAGCAGTGAGCAGGCATGGTACTTGCACTCCACTGCCTTGATGCCATGAGCATCCTTGAGGTGACGGACAAACTCCTTCCGGTCCTCTGCGCAGTAGTCACAGCCCCCCTGGAAGCAGCTCAGCCTCTTGGGCTCAGCTTTGTGAGTCTTCAAGTGCTCTTTGAGGGCCTGGCTAAGCCGGAACTTCTCCTCGCAGACGGGGCAGGAGTAAACATCAGAGTAGAAGTTGGAGATGTCCTCATGCATGCTGGCCATGTGGCGGTTGAGGGCGTTTTTCTCCACTGAGCTGTAATGGCACAGCGGACAGCGGTGAGCCTTCTCACCTGTCTCCCGCATCATGTGGATTTTCAGCTTGCTTTTGCTGGTGAAATACTTGTGGCAGTTGGGGCACTGCAGGCTGGGGTCAGGGAAGTGCAGGTGGAGGTGCTCCACCAGGTGTGTCCGCTTCTTGAAGCACCGCTTGCATTCAGGGCACATGTGGGTTTTGTAGAGGTACTCAGAGCCCTCTGCAACATCCCCTGCAAGAGCAGAAGAGGAGGTGTCATCAGCAGGGAAGAGAAAAAGAAGAGCACAAGCAGGTGTTCTGATCCAGCTGTGCCAGGGTGAGGGCTTATCATATATGCAGTCACACAGCAGCGATTTATTTGGAGGGACTGTCCCCACCCCTAGCCAACAGCATGGTTCAGGTGGGCTCTTTCCAGCTCAACACTGACAAAGATGATCCAGTGCCTGCCCGTGTACCCCGACTCCCTAAAGCCAGGCAGACTTTTCCAAACTTTTGCCTGAGCCTGGCAGCAGCTGAGGACAGGCATGAGGAGAAGAAGGGACACATTTGCTTGGGCAGAGGGCAGGAGAGGGGGAGACTGGTACATGCAGGAGACACGACGCTGTTGGACAGCACAGGCTCCCCATGTCCCACCAACCCAGCCCACATCTCCCCGCCAGTCTCAAGGCCATGCTGCTTGTTCGTAATATGAAGCCCAAGCAGCTCCTGGTAAGGCCCCACATCCTACCTTTGAAGTGCTGTGCCTGTGGCACTCTGGCTTTCTCAGGAGCCACCTTCCTGTCCTCTTTGGCCTCGCCTTCACAGGGGCTCTCGCCATCCTCCTCCAGTGACTCGTTCCCACCGCTGTCTGAATCCTCATCTCCACCTGATGCTTTCTGCCCTGCCAAGGAGCCCTCCCCAGTGCCTGTGGGCTTTGTTGGCCTCACTTCTGCTGCGGCATCTTCCCAGACAGAGTGGCAATTCCCTGCCTCCTCCTGCCCTTCTGCTGCTGCTTCAGTGAGGAAAGACAGAGATCATCATGCTGCAGGCAAGAGGGAACCACCCCCCCCTCATCCACACACGTGCAAAAAACCTCCTGGCTGAGATGAGGAAGGCACAAAACATGCCACAGGGAGGAAGGAATGCAGGGCTCCCTGCCCCTCTGGCAGCACAGCCTCGCCCCCTACTCCTCCCAGTTGTAACTGGGATGCAGGGACACAGTCAGCCTCTGCAGTACCTACAGGCCCTGTCCCCCTCACCCAGCCGCACCTGACAGCGGGATGCAGTGCTGCTGCTCCAGGCCGTGGGGGACCAAGCCAGGAGGATTGCCTGTCACAGACGTCTCACTGGGGGACTCCGCAGCATGGCCCTTCCTGTGCTGCCAGAAGAGCTTGGCATTGGCTGTGACGAAGTCGCAGTGACCACAGTGGAAGGGGAAGTGGGTGCGGTGGTGCTGCTCCATGGCCGGGCGGCTGGGGAAGAGCAGTGGGCAGGCACGGTAGGCACAGGACACAGGGGAGGCCCCGTGCAGGCGACGCAGGTGGCCGCGCAGTTGCTTGCGGTCCTCCGTGGTGAAGCAGCAGCCGTTCTCGGGGCAGGGCAGGGTTCCTGGTGGGGCACGGTGGGTCTTGAAATGCTCCTTGAGTTCACTGGGCTGCGTGAATGCCTCCTGGCAGATGGGGCACAGCAGGCGCTCAGGAGCAGAGCCCTCCTGCGTGCCAGCTCCAGGTGGCTCTGAGCTCCCCGGCTCACTCTGGCCCTCACTGGCAGAAGCCAACAATGCACCAGGGAGCTCCAGGTGCCCTGAGGGGGCCAGCAGCAGGCATTGGTGCTGGGACAGCAGGGAGGCCTCTGGGAAGCTCTGGCTGCACCTCTCGCAGAAATACAGCTCCACCACTTTGACCAACACCTCTGCAAAGACCAAGAGGAGAGCATTAGAAAGGGCTTTTGCCAGGCCCAGAGCCTGGGACTGGTGGTTCAGTTCCAGCTCTAGACAAGGAGGATAAAACCCTGTTGCCACAAGTTACAGTTTGGAGAACTGCAGCCCTCCCTTTGCCCGGGGTATCCTAAGACACCTCCTGTAAGGGAGGGGACACCACCACCTAGGTGACCATGATGACTAGGTCTGCCCCTTAGTACCTTTGAGGCACACAGAGATGTGAGAGCGACTCAGCCCCATTCCTAGCAGGATGTGCCGACACTGGACCCAGGTGAGAAGCATGCTGGGGGCAGCAGTCCAGGATGGAGGTCTCCACCTGGTCCCTACTGACAGCCCTGAGCAAAACCCTCACCCATCATGCAACTTCCACAGCCACCCCTCCCCATCCACACACCCAGTTTGTGCCAGGTCTGCACTGAATGGTGCAGACTCATGATGCACATGGGGTCAGAGACACAAGGGCACCGTAGTGTCCCCAGGGTGCTGGCTAGAGGGGACAGGGGCCCTGGCCAGGCCTCTCTCCCTCCATTGAGCACCACAGGGCCCACGCTGCCCTCCCTGCATCCCATACCTGTGGCACTGGCTGCATTGCTCAGCGTCACATTGCCAGCCACTGCTTCGATGAATATTTCCACGTTGCTTCCTTCAGCGTGAACCCCTTTCCCAGGCATCGACGCCTCTGCCAGCAGCAAGTCCTGGCTGGCAGTCAGCGGGGGTGTCCCAGCCAGGCCGGTGCTGGCCACGCCAGGGCTTCCCATGGCTCCTGCCTCTCCTGGTGTGGGGAGGAGCAGCTCCGAGCACAGGGCCTCCATCTCCCTGCTGGCACCCTCAGATACAGCCACTTCTGCACTCATTGCCACCGAGCATTGGCTTGGTGTCAGGCAGGAGTGCCTCTCACTCTGAAACAGAAGAAAGTGCTTTAAACCAGGGAGAACCCAGACACCCTGGGATCCTGTAGGATTCTCTGGGGCAGCCTGTGGTGCCAGTCCCCAGGCAGGGGTATGAATCAGGGTATCTGAACCTGGCTGGGAATCTGGCTCCTTTCTGCTGTCCCCCAAGTGGGCTGCTGGCAAAACCCACTGCCACGGGGGTATGAGGACCACCCTACCCTCCTGAAAAGATGCCCAGGGGCCTCTGCCTGAGCCCAACAGCCGGGACATGCTCACCGGGCTCACGTGGGCCCAGACCGGGGCCTCGCCCCCCCCCTCCCAAGACCCGTGCCCAAGTGGGCCCAAGCCCGAGCCCAACCCCCAGACTCAGGCCCAGCCTCCAGCGAGGAGGTGCCCACCGCGAGTCCCCGCACGGCCGGGGCCGCCCCAGCCCCCTCGCACCGCAGCGCAGCGCCGGCCTGTCCTCGTCACCCCGGGCCGGGGACTCAAGCCGGTCCCCGCTGCCTCCGGCCCTGACACATCTCGATAGTGCACGCCGGGCGGGCGGGAGCGTCGCCCTTTGTGCCGCTCGCGCCGCGGCTCTGCTCTGCCCCACCGCCCGTCCCAGCCCCGCTCTATGGTGCGAGCCGGCAGCCGGCCGGAAGCGGCGCCGAGCGGAAGTGAGGGTCGGGGCCATAGAGAGCGGCGCCGGGAGGGCCAGAGCGGCGCTGCGAGGAGGTGAGGGGCGGCGGGGCTGGCGGGCTCCGTCGTAGGGGCGCAGGAAGGGGACCGGACGGGGCTGGGCTTCTCTGTGGGGAAGGCCGGTGTGGGGCCGAGTCTCCTGCAGGGGAAGGTGGGCTCTAGCCGCGGGGCTGAGGCTCGGCCGCGGCGGGGGGGTGTTGGGAAAGGCCTCGCTACGGGTCGCGAAGGGCCAACTGCGGGGCAGGGGATGCCTTGCCCTGGGGAGGAGCGTTTTTGCGGGGTCAGGCCCTGTTCTGGGGCGGGTGAGATCCTGTTTGAGGGAACAGAGCGTTTTTGTCCGTCTGTATGGTGGGCGAGGGTGCCTCTCGTCCCTAGATCTGACAGACCCCTGCTGAGGGAGCTGGAGAAACTCCAAACCCCCTAAGTATGCAGCTGGTGCCCTTTATCCAGACACGGAGGTGCTGCTTCCACCACAGTCGTACACCCATTGTCAGCAGCAAAGAACCGGCTCTCTGCTCAGCCTGGGGATGTAGTTCAGCTTTTTCAAACAATAAACCCTAAATAATTGCAGTGTTCATGATTTCTAGCTGTTTAAAGAATAAAACTATGTAAAACTTGGGGCTTGTTGTCATGGCTGAAGCAGCAACTAATGCTTCTGTGATTCCTTGAGGGCTTCCAGCTCCTGGCCCTCTCCTACCTGTCTCACCCAGAGGCTGCAGAGAGGGAGGAGGCTCCTGCGACCAGCAGGTGTCTGAACTCCTGCTAATAAGATAAACATGGGTGTGGGAGATCCAAATGTGCCAGGCAGCCTTTCACCTTGAGAACTGGCCACGATGAAGGCCAGTGAACTGTGGATGATCTGTTATGTCCCCCTGCTGTCATTCAGTCCTCTTTCCATGCAGATTTGTTCCTGAAGAGATGTTGTGAAAAGGAGCCGCTTAATCTCCCACAATGCCCTTTTCTGACTTCGTCTTGGCGCTGAAGGACAACCCTTACTTCGGGGCTGGGTTTGGCCTTGTTGGGGTGGGTACAGCCCTGGCGTTAGCCCGGAAAGGGGCCCAGTTCGGGCTGGTGGCTTTCAGGCGCCATTATATGATCACCTTGGAGGTCCCCAGCAAGGATAAGAGCTACCACTGGCTGCTGAACTGGATCTCCCATCATGCCAAGCACACGCAGCACCTCAGCGTTGAAACGTCGTACCTGCAGCATGAGAGTGGGCGTGTCAGCACCAAGTTTGACTTTGTTCCCAGCCCTGGGAACCATTTCATCTGGTAAGGGAGGGCAGGGGACAGCAGTCTGGGGGCTGACCCTTGTTTTGGCAAGGAAATTCCAACCAGAAATTTTCACTGGGGGGCCTGTGGAGGCAACAGAGAAGGTCCTGCCTCTTCCTTGGATCCGGGTTAGGGCAGGGGCTTGAGAATAGCGAGAGGAGTCTGTATTCACCGGGGTGAAGTGATTTCTTTGCCTGAGATGAGTGTTCCCTTTGATGCAGGACCCGGGCTGGGCTCAGCTGAGTGGTGCTGGACCACCGTCCCCCAACCCCGTCTTCCTCCCCCAGGTATCACAGGAAGTGGATTCGCATTGAGCGCAATCGGGAGAAGCAGATGATCGACCTGCACACGGGGACCCCCTGGGAGTCCGTCACCTTCACTGCACTGGGCAGCAATCGGGAGATCTTCTTCAATATCCTCCAGGAAGGTCTGTAGCAGAGCTGCGTGGGGTCCTGCTGGGAACAGCCTGCTTCCTGGAGACACCCAGGGCTTCATGAGAGATCCTTTTCCCTGCCAGCTGTTCCCTCTGCCTCTCTCTTCAGCCCGGGAGCTGGCGTTGCAGCAGCAGGAGGGGAGGACAATCATGTATACGGCCATGGGAGCAGAGTGGCGGCAGTTTGGCTTCCCGCGTCGCCGCCGTCCTCTCAGCTCCGTGGTGCTGGAGGAAGGTGTCTCAGAGAGGCTGGTCCAGGACGTGAAGGAGTTCATCGACAACCCCAAGTGGTACAGCGAGAGAGGCAAGGCTCTGGTGTGGTGTCCTCTCTGTCCTGCCTGGTGTGGCTCCTTATCCCCCTGCAGCCATGGCTATGGGGCACCGCCTTGGGCACATCCCATAAAGGAGCGAGCCCAGGTGGTGAAGTCAGGGTTGGGTCTGCAAAGGGACAAAATCCCCTTGGTTCTATCCAGTCCTGGAAACCATCATAAGACATGGAGTTCATTGCTCCTGGGATGCTGCTGTGGGGTGGGGCAGGATGCCTGTGGTCCTCTCTGCGGATGGCTGCAGAGAGATTTTGTCCTGCTGCTTGCCTTCCCTGCGTTATCCTCTATGTGTGCTCAGCACAGCCGCACAGCTCTGGGGGAGAGAGCTCAGAGCAACCCAGCTGGTTCCTAAAAGGACACTGTCTTCCTAGGAATCCCCTACCGAAGAGGCTACCTGCTGTATGGGCCTCCCGGCTGTGGGAAAAGCAGCTTCATGTGAGTATTGCCAGCAGTTTTCCTGCCAGGTGCCTGCTCTGAGGCACAGCAATCTGGTGAGAGGGTGTGGATGAGTTTGGGTTTGAAAAACGGGAGTGGGCTGTGCCTCCTGAAAGGTGCCTCCAGTGTGTGTTTGTGTTGCTGGCACTGTGGCAGGTCAGGGTGACGAGCCCTTCGTGCCCTTGCTTTGCACAGTGCTGTGCGGTACCAGCAGGCTGAGCAGGGGCTCGTACCCGCCCCCATATCTGATCCCTGCTGGGGGAGGATGCCTCTGCCCTCTCCCCCACTGCTGAGCAGGGAGATAAGGTTCTTCCTCCGCTCCAGGCTTTCTTGCTGTGATTCACTCCTGTGGTTTGTGTACTTCCCAGCACAGCCCTGGCTGGGGAGCTGCAGTACAGTATCTGCCTGATGAGCCTCAGTGACCGCAGCCTCTCTGATGACCGGCTCAATCACCTCCTGAGCGTGGCACCACAGCAGAGCATCATCCTGCTGGAGGACGTGGACGCTGCCTTCGTCAGCCGGGACCTCGCTGCTGAGAGTGAGCGGTGCCCCTGTTCCTGGGCCAGCAATGGGAGGGAGGCTTGCTGGCTCTGCTGGGGAGAGGTTTGGGCTCCAGGCTGCTCTGTCACACCAGCAGAGACCAGGAGTGGGCAGCTTTCTGGGGACTTGGGGCCCAAGCTGGTCCTTGCCTAGCTTTGGATAGGCTATATAAAGGGAAATTTGGGTCCTTTATTCTCAGGCAAAGACAATTCTCCTGCCCCGCTATTTTCAGCATGAGGGAGGGGATGGCTTTCCCATTCATTCTCTTCTTGGGTTCCCAGGTGTCCTGGGGTGGAGGGTGGGCAGGGGAGGTGTATGTGCAAAGGGTCAACCTTGGGGGAAGGAGAGAGTGGGGAGCTTGGCTTAAGCCTCAGGTGATAGGGAGGGGGCCCGCAAGAGTGTGTGGGGTTAGTGGCCAATGGATATGAACTCGGACACCTCTATCCCCAGACCCGGCTGTGTACCAAGGCATGGGGCGCCTGACCTTCAGCGGCCTCCTCAATGCACTGGATGGTGTGGCCTCCACGGAGGCCAGGATTGTCTTCATGACCACCAACTACGTGGACAGGTTAGAGCCGCCCTCTGGGAGGGAATGGGGAGGGTAGCACAGGAAAACCTTGCTCCCTTTTGATGACCTATATGGATGGCTATTTGCATCCTCCAGTGTGAAGACTGGGGGTTCAGGTTTCCCAAATCCTCCCTTGGGATGCAAATCCCTTGATCTCTAATTGGGATCCCCTTTGCTGGAGCCTCAGATGCTTCCTTGCTGTTCAGACCAGAGTTCTGCCCTTCAGGAGAGGTACCAGCTTTCTGCCTGTGGGGAGCTGTGGACTTTGGGGTTGTGGCTGTGCTGCGAGTGAAGCGCTGGCCCCACGCACGGCCCGTTGAGTCGGCAGGATGCAGCCTGGGCTCGCGGCAACTGGCCAGATGCTGCCCTGTGGCTGGCTTGGCTCACTCCAGACTGAGCTGGCCTAGAGTGACCTAGAGGTTGCTTGTGGGACAGAAATGGGCAGAGCTGTTTCCCAGGACACGCTTGGCCTCCTCCAGAGCCAGCCCTTCCATAGCTGTCTCATGTCTTCTGGGTTGATTTACCCCCTCAGCGCCCCAGGGGACAAATCTCTTCCCTACTTTGCCATCTCACGCTGCAGGGCGCCTTGGAGATAGGACGCTGGCTGTGCTAGCGTGGAGGGCTGCTTCCTGTAGGACCCACCCTGCAGAGACACCTTGATCAGGTTTTCAAGGCACCCCTGTATCTCCTGACAGGCTGGATCCAGCCCTGGTGCGGCCCGGCCGTGTGGATCTCAAGCAGTACGTGGGCCATTGCTCCCACTGGCAGCTCGCCTGCATGTTCCGGCGCTTCTACCCCGAGCAGACCCCAGCTGCAGCCGAGCAGTTTGCAGAGCAGGCGCTACAAGTCTCCAAACAGATCAGCGCTGCCCAGGTGCAGGGCCACTTCATGCTCTACAAGACAGACCCTGAAGGAGCCATTTCAAACATACGTTCCATCCTGCTCTGACCAGGGACCGCCTTTCCCCTGCCACGCTGCAAGGACTGGGACAAGGACTTGACCATCCTGGGAATGCTGTTGAGCTGCCCAGCCACGCAGGCCAGGTCTCTGTCCACCTCTCCTCACCAAGGTCTTGGCTTTTTATTAGAACATATGGAGCGTCAGAGCTGCTAGACTTGCAGCAGGAAAAGGGGATCAGCTCTTGCTGCTCCCCAAACTTGGGTGCTACTGCACTGGCCTCGCTTGCCAGTGCATGCTTCCTGCTGGGATTGCTGTAAGCTGCCAAGGCTCATGGATGGGAATCCCCTTCCTTGTGGGGCAGTCTGGGGATGCCCCAGATGGGCATTTCCCTGGGGCAGGACGTTGGGGTGCTGCACTGCTGTGGAGCTGCTGGTCTTTGAAGGGTGAAGAGTCTTTACCGGTGTTTGAATATCCTCTGTGAAGTGCACAACATGGCTCTTGGCTCTCCAGTCCCTTTGCCCATTAATTGCCCCGATATCCAGCTGCTGGTCCAGGGCCCAGCACAGCCAGTACTGCAAATCCAGGGTGTTTCAGAAAAAAGCAGCTCCCAAGAGACAGCTCATTGTCCCTTGGGCTGCAGGCTGGTGTCACAGCTCCTGCCCTGCTGGGCTGCGATGCCAAGTTGCAGATCTGCTTGGACATTGTTCCTGGGTGGGCATGACTGTCCCTCCTGCCAGAGGAGGAGATGTGGGGCCCTGGAGCTACTGCAGGCCTGTGTGTTGGGGGAGGTTAGAGGCTTTGGCTGGTTACAGAACATCTTCCCAAGAGCTCGGTGTTAACCCCAGTGTGAATTTCTGCAGTCTGGTTTGGCCAGTGCCAGGCACAGAAATCCGTGTTGGGGGTGACTACTCTCCTTCCAGCAGGCAAGGCCCTGTGTGGCTGAAGGAGGGATTTGGCCTGCTGCTGGCAGTCTTGCAGCCTTTTCCCTGTTGCTGGACAAAAAGTCCTGGATGGTCTGGTAGAGCCACAGGTTCCTGAAAAGCAACCAAGAAGTGGGCAGGTTCTGCACCTCCTTCCCAGCGCCACGGAGCCAGGGGTCAGGGTATGCATGCTGACCCACAGAACAAGCCAGCCAGAGCCCCTCTCTTCCCAGTTCCTGTTTCAGAATCCCACAATCAGCTCACCCAGAGCCAGCTCCGTGTTCATGTCCTTGCTTTCGGGGAGCTGGTGGGGCTGGGGTAGCTGGTTCGAGGCCAAACACAAACAGGTTGCTGCTCAGCCCTCTTGGCTCTGCCCTGAAGGGCCAACAGCAAAGCTGGGAGCGTGCAGGGATACGAAAGCATCCAGCTGATGCCACCTGGCTGAATTTCAGCACAAATGGGTGCTGCTTCGATGCAACCCTGGACTTGCACAAATGTTTCTAGTGAACCATGAGGGGGTCTCCAGGGCCTCAGGGCAGCTCCCAGAGCAGGGCGCTGCTGTTGGCATCTCAAACCCTGTGCTTGGCCGTCCTGCAGAGGCTGACTGCTCTGATCCAGCCTTGTCTCACAGAGCTGGGGGTCAAAACTGGCCAGTGAGTGACTGGTGAAAGCCTTGCAGCAGTTTGGGAGGATGTGGAAGTGGTGAGGGAGAGCCAGAGGGGACATGGACCCCGCACCCCGATGCCACCACACAAGACCACAGGCAACAGCTGTCACTCTGATGCTTTTAATAGTGTTAGTGCTACAGACGCTGCTGGTGCCCTTCTGCCTGGCCCAAGTGCTTTTGCCAGTTAAGCCTCACAACAGCCCTGTGAGGTAGGTGGGTGACACAGGTGGACACCAAGCAAGGAGCCCCAGGGCAGGGTGCAGGCTCTATTCCTCCCCGCTGACAGGGAGGCTTGTTTTGTTTAGCTCAAATTCATTTCCACGCACTGTTGCAAAAATGTCCTCTGCTCCAGCAGTGAGTCAGAAAGGTGAGAGCCCTTCCTACGTCCCTACCCCAGCATAAAACCTTCCCCTCTAACATGTCTAGCATTTGATTGAAGTTACCCAAGTATGTGCACACTCCAATTTCCATGGCTGAATTCCCATGCTCCAAACACTGGGCATAGCAGTTTTCCTGCCGAGAGTAAGCCTGGCTCGCTTGAGGATGTCAAGGAGCTGGAGCTTCAGCATCAGCTGCTGCAAGGGGCAGAGGTCCTCGTGTTTCTTTCAGGACATGACCAAACACTTTTCTTGGAGCACAGCAATTTCCCAAGTGAGGGTAGGAAGCAGCAGAACAGGCAGCAATGTCAGATAAAGTTTACACCTTTTCACCCGAGTACGGACAGGCCATTCACCCGGAAACCAGCTGGAAGAAGGACTGAGTGAGCACTGAAGAAAATTGGGGTTCTCTTCAGGGAGCGTGTGCTTAGCCCTCATCTCCAGCAGGGCACAATGTCTGGCCCTTAGATTCCCAAGGCCAGGACAAGTAGTGTAGGCTCAGACCAAGGAGGCAACCCCCCCCCCCCGCAACTTCTCAAGCTTTAGGGTTGAAAATAGGCCAGTGTTGGAAATTTAAGCACAGAAGATTCTTGGGCAGTGGGTTAAATCAACCCCTTCAGGACAAGGCTGGGCATGGAGAGAGCAGCGCAGCAGTCAAGGAGGACCGGTTCAAGAGACGGCTTTTGTGCACCCTTCAAGTGCCAAAGGATCAGCAAGGGAGAGGCAGGACAAATGCCCTCCCAGCTGGTAGAAAGCGCTCGGTTTCCCAGGGATCTCACCCAAAGCTCTGGCAAGTCTTTTGCAACCTGGCCATTTTTGCACTTGGCAGCAGAAGGAAGACAGTAACAACCCATGTGTGGCCAAAAGAGAGGCGGGGGCACAAGGCACAAACAAGTGTGAAGGAATGAACACTGTCTGGGTGAGCCAGATAGCTTACACTGAGCCAGGCAAAGCGGGGACCGGGGAGCGCTCCTGCCACCCAGGAGCGCCAGGGGAAAGTCTCTGCCCTGGCCCTGGGCACAGGGAAGAGGGAGGGGAGTGAGCAACACCAGGGATCAACACCTTTGCTCTGAACAGCAAAGAACAGGAGTGAGAGAACAGAGTAAACACAGGGAGCAGGCTCTATGGAGAAGATCCAAAGAATTAATTTAATAGCAGTGTCCCACTTCAGAGGCTTGGAATTGCCCATCACAGCTCTAGAGTGGGACACGGTTTTAATCTGTGAAGCAGCAGCATAAGGAACTGCACCAAGTTAGTTTAAACAGCAAATCCTCATTTCTTTGAAGCAAGCTTGAGGACGAAAGGAGGGTAAGAGTATCCAAAGTATAGGGGCACATCTTCACTCTGGGCTGTTGGGAGCTCCAAGAGACAGCCTGGCCTTAAAGTGGGCTCCAGACAGACACAAATCGCAAAGCAGAGTGCTCTTCCCAGGTCTCCCCCATCGGCTTCTGCCTGCACAAAAGCAGCTGAAGGACAGGGCAGGAGCTCCAACTAAATTCAGGGTTCCTGAAAGCCTCAACCACAAGACAGCCCTGACCTGCCAATGCATCGACTTAATTTAGCTCTCCTGGCTTGACTGGGAAGTGTATTGTCATATAAAGGACTTCCCTGGCTGAGCCCATCAGCTGAACAGCAGTCAGCGCTGCAGGAGAAGTGACGTTGTCTTCAAGGGAGAAGGACAGCAGTTCAGAAGGTGCTCCAAGAAGCAGAGGGGGACACAGCAAGCTGAGCTCCAGGCTTCCACCCTGGCACAGCCTCATCACTTGGCACCACCACCGCTCCGCTGGGAAGGTCCTGCCACTACTCTGGCTCTACCATGGCACCACACTGGGCTCAGTCCATTTGCTCTGTAGGTGTGCATGTTTCTTGGCAGCTCACATACAGGGATGGTGGCTGCAGGTCCCCAGTCAAGGCTTCCACTGCCCTCTAGGTGGTCCAAGATCAAGGCTGACACGATCTGTCAGGAGTCAGCTTCTCCAACGCTGGTGACAGCCAGTTGCACATGCTGGGATGGTTAACTCTGCACATACCCTGGAGATACTGCCTGCCCCAAGCTGTGACATATGCCAGCTGTCTCCTCCCTCCCAAGTGTCTGCATGCTTCTGCTCTACCAGAGCCTTCCCTGTTCTCCCCAAAAACAGCCCTTCCCTCCCCCATCCCAGCCCCTCACCGCTCCTGCTAGGAGCCACTCTCCTTCTCAAGGAGATGGGCTTCTCGACGGCCACTGGGCCTGAACGCCCCTCGCCCTCTTGGCACTCTGGGGTAGGAACCATGCTCCTGGACCCTGGACCTCTCCCACCTTCCGCAATCCCATGGCCTGTGGTGGCCCTGCCAACTGGAGGCTGCTCTGTGGTCGCTGCGGTTGAACGCCAGGTTCTCCTTCTCCCTGCCCCGGCCCTCAGCCCCCTCCTCTGGGGTCCATCTCTCCACATCATGGTGCTCCTCTTTCAAGTCCACTGCCTCCGTTACTGGTGAGGAATCTTCAGGGCACAACTCCTTTCTTTCAGCCAAGGCAGCAGCCCTGCTTCTGCTGTGAGGCTTTGGAAACTCCTGGCTGTGCCTCCCACCAGGTCTCCGCTCTGGTCTCTGGCTGAAGGCCCTGGGTCCCCTGGAGCCGTGGAGCAGATGACAGCCTTCCTCTGTTGGTTCCTGCAAGCTGCCGCACGACTGCCTGCCCTGGCCTCTGGGGCCTGGCCTCTCCCCTCTGTGCCTCTCCCTCTTGCTCTGCTGCTCCCTGGGCACAGCAGGCCTCTCGGGCCGCCCGGGTTCTGCCCTGGCCTCCGGCACCCCGGCTGGCTCTGCAGCCAAAGCCTGGCTGGGCAGCTGGGGCGCGTCCACAGTGCTGGCACTCACCGGTGGCTCAGAGGTAGCGGCTGCTTGGCTTGGATCAACAGCAGCTGGAGGCTGAAAGAAAGAAGCCACTGGTTAAGAAAGGGACAGGGCAGCCCCACAGCAGATGACAGCGCTTGATCCTGCAGTCCAGGGCCCCCCTTGCCAGCTCTCTGTCCCCGGTGCCATACCGCCTGGAGGCTGATGAAGTAACGGTTCCTCTCTACTTCAGGGTCAATGATGCCCCCTTTCTCTTGCTGTCTCTTGAAAATTAATCGCAGCTCTTCTTGGTGTTGCAGGGTCTTGGCATCTGGCCTGTACGGCTCCTGAGCGGCAGAAAGCAAGGCAGGGTAAGGGCTCTCTTGACACCCAGCATGGGTAGGCAGCTGTCAGTGCTAAGAGCTACTCCCCAAACCCTCCTTTGACCACACAAGGAACACTGGATACAGAGCACATTTCAAGGTCTAGGAGAAGAAAACTCAGGGCTACACAACTAAGCCTGCTCCTTCTGGACACATCAAACAATCAGGAGAACTCTGCTAGGTTTTATGAACTGCCCTTTGGATGGGCTGCCTAGAAGGACCTGACAGCGTGCAGTATGTGTTCATTCATATGTTATATTGTCCCAGTTGAAGGTACCCAGTGAGTGGGTGCAGCTGGGCAGGTGAGCCCCCATCTCTTACCAGCGGGTGCTGCGGTGGTGGCGCTGCCTTCAGAGCACAGAGATCGTAGACCAGGGTCTCCCGGCAGACGGGGCACTGCACACCGACTTCCTGAGGGGAGGAGAGAGGTGATACCAAGCCCCGGCCGTGACCCAGCCCATGCGCTCCTGGATAATACCCAGCCTGGAAGTGGAACAGGGTGCCCTTCTTCACTCTTCTGCCAGGGCAGGGAAGCCCAGGGAGTTTCCAGAAGCATGAAAGCAGCCTGGTGTCTCAACAACTGCTACGGAAGGTGTCTCCACCATGAGGCACGCTGGGATTTGTGCTCCAGCGGCTGACTGCTGTACAAACCACCTGTCAGCATGTATGGCTCCAGTCCTCCTTAGCCTGGGAACTATTTTTCCCCGCTCCAAAGTGGAGCGTGTCATCTAGGCTGCAACTCTTTGAAAGGGTTTTGCAGGAAGGAGCCTTTGCCTTGTTTCACACTCAGCTGTGCTGTTTGCAGCTGACAACTGTTCCAATACCTGCTCAGGCAGGTTTTATCACCCCAGAATGCAGGTGATCATGTTTAGCCTACTGCACACCCCTCCAGTTCGAGGACTAGGGAAGGAGCTCTCTTTTCTAGCTCCCGTGGTTCCAGAAGTCCAAAAATACTACCAACTCCTCTGCTTCCTCACGCAGCAGGCGCTGATCCAGAGATCCAATAAAACAACGGCTAAAGTACTAAAAACTCAAAGGGTAATTTTGGTTGGAAAGGACCCTTGGAGATCACTTGGTCTAATCATCACTATGATTCTCAGCACAGGACATGCCAGGCCAGGCTAGACCTCGCTCCGTGTCCCAAGGGCAGTGACAGAGGCATCATAAGGGCCTGTGCAGGGGGCTGGGGGGAGCCTAGGGCCCAGTACCTGTTTGGGGGATGGCACCAGCTGCTGCTCTCTCTCCTTCTGTTGCATGAGGATCTCCATGTGCTGGGCATAGCGGGCCAGGCAGTGGGAATGGAAGTAGTGGTAGCACTGGGTCTTTGTGAAGGCTTCTCCCTCCTGTAGAGGAGAAAGGGCAGCTTTAAAGGGTTTCTGAGCACAGGGTTGTGCACCATCCCCAGCTGAGGTGAGCTTTCACTCTCGCGTCAGCGTTGGCAGTGAGGAACTAGTGCTATTGCTGGCAGAGACACGTAACATCTGCTGGGCTTTCTCTCTAGCTCCTCAGCTCTTACTGGGACACTGCTCCCTATTCCAAGAGTGAGAAATACTCCTAATGTCAAGCTGCAGTTTTTGTGACCAATTTATCTACATATGTTCCTGTGTAAGCAGCAATCTTCTCACTCGATGTGCTCTTCTATGGCAGGCACCACCTCTTCTTGCAACCCGGACAAGGCAAGCTCCCCTGTCGCTGCAGATCTCAGCACCCGCATGGATGTGTTCCAATCCCTCCTGACCACCTGTGCGCTGAACTCCAGGCAAGATTGACCAACACAGGGAAGCTGAGATGCACCAGCAACTATCCTCAGATCCTACCAATTCCCTTGGAGATGCTCTGGCATCACTCACTGCCCCTATACCCTGTTTCTGTAGATGATTGTCTTCAGGCTGACTGGGAGAAGAGCATATACTGCCTTAGGATGGTCTGTGCTGAGTAGGACTGCCTACAGACCTAGGGGGGCAGGGGGCTGCTGAGGCCCATCCCAGTCCCAGGACAACATGCCAAGCTTTGAGCCCCAGGCTCCCTGTTCTTTTGCCTCACTTCCCAGACAGCTTGCAGGGCTGGGCTGTGGGAAGCTTTTTGGAAAACAACGGACACGTTGAACTAATGAGCTTATAAATTTTTATGTAACAGAAGAGATAAGAGACATGATGAATGTACGGAACAAGTTAGTATAGTCTGAAGGTCAACATGAAGGAGGAAATCACACACTGTTACTGAAACTGCTGCAGCGCCTAAATAAATGATGAGCGTGTGTTGTTAAAAAACCGACTTGGTATAAATAGTAAGAAAGCGTAGATAGTAAGTTACAGCTGTGTTTAACCAATAATAGTTTGTGTGTATAAGTTTAGAAGCCAATGAGCACAGGCCATGAAACTAACCCATGCTGTAATAAGGTATATAATGGTTTATGTATGTTTAATAAACGGCTTCAGAAGAAGAAGAAACTGGCTGAGAGACGAGAAGCTTTTGTTACTTGTGGCCACGTAAGAAGGTGAGCAGCCGAATGCGTTTTGGGTCATACGCTATCATGGGTAGTAATTTAAGTTATGAAGAACAAGCTATCTTGAAGCTTTTGCAACATTTCCTCTCTACAAGAGGACTTAAGTATGACCCTGATATCTTAAAGAAATTGCTTTTATGGGCAAAAGAAATGGGCATAGTAAAGGAAGCCCAAGATATTTTCCAGATGGCAATATGGGATAGCCTTGGACAAGAATTATGGAAAGATATCTCGTCTGGGAAAAAGGATCTGTTGCCTCTAGCAACGTTGTGGAAATTGCTTAAAGATACAGTAGCAAGTATGCGAGCGGAGAAAAATGTGACATTACAAGCATGTGCGGCTTTTTCGGACACCAGGAAAGACCAGGTCAGGGCAAGGGATGTACAAAAGGTAGTGCGCCGTAAGGTCTGCATGTTTGACGATCCCCCTCGGCCTGCCGTGCCTATGCCTGTGCTGCCACCACCACCTCTGACTCCTCCTGTACAAGGAAAAGAGCCGCTTATGCAGCTGCCCGATCCTTCCTCTGCCAGAACCATTGGCACATCCATTGGGGGGTTTTCCTGACTATACTCTGGAGGCATATCCTCCGCTGCCCTGCTCTATAGACTTGTTGGGAGAAAGGTGGCATACTCCGGTTCTTATGTCCTTATGAGGACATAAATAGGCATCTG
>VZSF01001526.1:0-40521 GCA_013398295.1 Chionis minor
CATCCTGCCCCTGCCCTCCTGCCCTGGCCATCCTACCCCTGCCATCCTGCCCCTGCCCTCCTGCCATCCTACCCCTGCCATCCTGCCATCCCGCCCCACCGGTGCTGGGAGAGGGGCATTCCAGCCGCCCTGCCCATCAGCTGAGCATCCCGAGCCCACGGCACGCGTGGGACCCTGTGCTGGGTGGGAGAACCGAGGCTGAAATCCACCCGGAGGGTGACCCCTCTGCTCGAGGAACAACAGCCAGCGTGCGTGGACCGGGCTGCAGCTGAACAGAGGCTCCCAGATCCCGTCTCTGGCCACCAGCTCCACCGCACAACATGCTGCAACCCCCCGCCATTGCTTCTCCCCCCACAAAGCTGCCGGCACGTTGTCTCCTGGTCGGATGGGCAAGAACTCTTGACCCCCCGGTTTTTGCTGATAAAGAAAGCGCTGAAAAAGAAAAGATCTAATGTGAGCCCGGTGGTGCAGGTGGGGCTAGAGGAAGGAGCAGCGTGGCCACGCTTGTAATCTCCTCGTGCTCACATCTGGCATTCGTCAGGCACGTTGATAGCGAGGTGACAAATGGGGAAATAGGAAGGGTCCAGGGGCAACCTTCCACCTGTCCCTGCTGCCGGTGCAGCAATGTGCACCGTCTCACTGACACGCACCCTCCTGCGGCTGACCCCAGCCCCTATCTGAGAGATAACGTTATCTCCGCTTGCTCCAGCTCGCAGTGCCGGGGGGTGAGCAAGCAGGGAGCCCTGGCTCTGCGCCCCGAGGTGCTGCCGGCCACCACGCGGGGTGGTGATGGGGATGGGAGAGTGACCGCGTCCTGCCGAGAGCGACCGCGTCCTGTGGAGCCTCTCCTCCCCGCTCGCCGGGCACGGGGCTCCTCGTGCATCCCTGCTCACAGCGCCTTGTCCCCTCTCTGCCAGAGGCAGCATCCAAACAGGGTCATCCCTGAGGAACTGCAGTGCTGCGTGGTCTGCCTCCTGGCTGGGTGGGAGCTGCTCTCCGTGCCCGCGGACGAGCACGGGCGTCCTCTCTCGGGAAAAATTACACCGAGCAAGGGGGTACTTGTGGATCTGCGAGACTCCTGCTGGGCTGGCATTTAATACGCGTGCACTGAGAAATGGTGCCAAAGCCAGGAGCCCAAGGGACCTTCAGGACACAGCAGCAGCCCGGAGCATGACAGGAATGTACTGCATCCTGCTGCTTGATACCAGGGGCCTGTGCTGGGTAGGGAATGCTGCCCTTATCTGTCCTGCTCTCACCCAGCCCAGGGCTGACAGTATTTTTTTCACGATCCCATGTCTCTGCTGTAATCTCAGGCAGAATGGTGTTTGCTTGGGGCTGTTTCTAACGCACTGGGTATTGTCCTCTCAAGCGTATTGGACAAAGTGATGACAAGGACCTGGTAAAAAAGGGTTCTTATATCACTGCTCAGCTATGTAGGGCACTGGCGGCCTCCTGTCACTGGGATGTTAGGGCTTTCGGTTGGGGTCTGGCACTTTCTGCTCACCCTGCCGGAGGTGATTAGAGGAACACGTCAGCTGAATTTTCCACTGTATAAACAGTTGAGATTCCAAGGTTAAAGTAAAATGATTTTAAACCCTGTCATCTTTCTGGTATTGCAAAAACAAAAGGCTTAACGTTCAGAAGTGCCAGTGCTCATCTCTGCTCCATGTTCAGCCCTTCCCCCCAAACCGTGAGCACCACAAGGCACTTCTGACTCCAAAAATCAGCTGGAGGATCATTCAGCCCAGGGCTTTCTTCTGCAGAAACCTGAGGGCTGGGATTGTGTTCACGGTGCAGGTGCACCATCTCTTTCTCACGGCACCAAACAGTACCAAGTTCATGTCTGGCCCTAATGTGCTGTGTGTTTCACCCTAAATGGGATAAAACTGGCTTACAGGACACATTTTTTCCTCAGCAATGTGATAGAAGGGCATTGTGAAAGGGAGAAATTTAAAACTGAGCAAATCATTTTAAGCCAGACTTTTTAACAATTTTGTCCCGTAAATCTCTGTTTACCACAAGCTCCTGACAGGGCAGCTGGAGAGAAACTCTGCTTAAACTTCAAGCACACTTCCCCAGTCTCCAAGCCTCAGTTCCAGTGGATAAAGTCAGGCTCAAACTGTCTTGAATGTTTATAAAGGGGGGATTTTTAAAAATTTTTCTTTTTCCATTCTTCTCTCCTTCGATAAGTGTCTAGGGAGATTTTACTTGAACTCTCCTTAAAAATTCCTCTTCAGGCAGAGTCCTGGAACATTTCACCTTCAAAGGCAAGAGCTGGAAATGAAGCAGCTCAAGGATCAGCCTGGAGAAGTCACTGTATGAACACTGCATGCACTTCACAGCAGGAAAACAAAGAGCAGGAACAATTGCAGGGCAGGACAGAGCGGTATCCGAGCTTGGAATATTTCATGTCATTTACGCTTGTTTCTGAGACGAAATGGAACTCAAAGTGCCTCCTATTTCATTTCCCACTTTTGGCGTCACTCCTGTCATTCAAAGACCCCCTCCTGTCCCAGCACCCTGCCACTGTCCCCAGCTTGCTCTGAGCCCCAGAACAGGCGTTGAACATGGGATTATGCCAATGGAAATAATCCCATGAATTCAGGAATCAGGAGCAACAGAACAAGGAGTTCCCAGGGGGAAGAGCATCTCTCTGTGCCTCACTTGAGACCCAAGGGCCAATATGGACACGTGGAGATGCCCCCCAGGCTTCACAAATCCAGGCTGCTGTCCGTGCACTGCAGGACCCTGCTGGCTTTCCTGCTCCTTTCTCTTCTTTTGCACCTCCCTGTCCTGGCACTGGGGCCAGTGAGTCAAAATGTGAGTCACCTGTTTGCTTTGTGTTGGCTCTTGCACCAGCCTCCCTGTGGCAGCACAGGGGAAATAATTGCCAAGGATTCCGGCTCCCTTCTCCAGCTGGGGGTAGGTGATGGAGGAAAACCAAGTTCAGGCACAAGCCAACCGCTGGGCGCTGGCTGGTGGGAGTCTACCCTGCTTTGGGGTGCATTCTCCAGCACTCTAACACCCCAGGGATGATTTCCCAGCCATGCAGCATCCTGCTCGGTTGGGCCTTGCATGCCCCTAGCATCAGTGGAAAAAAAGGAGCCTGTCTGAACCTGGGCCACTTCACCTCCACCTACT
Source organism: Chionis minor (assembly GCA_013398295.1). Taxonomy (NCBI): domain Eukaryota; kingdom Metazoa; phylum Chordata; class Aves; order Charadriiformes; family Chionidae; genus Chionis; species Chionis minor. Next base: position 3,142 of record VZSF01001526.1, read on the forward strand.
GGGACATAAAAGCTTGTCAGGGCGCAAGTGTGAGAATCCAGGCTGGCCTCACAACCATATGTGTGTACCCAGGTCCTCTGCCACGTGAGGGAGGAAGGAGCTGTCTCCAGTGTTTAAGAAGAGAGGTTCTTTCTGAGGAGACACGCTGAACAATCGTGCGTGTTTCTGTGGTCATTGCTCTAAGAGCTCTCTTTTCGTGGGCTTGGATAAGAAAGCACAGGCTGTGCTGGACTGGGATACTCACTGTGAAAATAATAAAATTTAAGCAATAAATGCAGCTCTTAACTCCAGGTCGGTCACTTCCTGCAGTTGCTGCGGTACATGCTTGTAACCTTGCCAGCCCCTGCCCCGTGCCATGCACACAACACAACATGCACATTCACTTCCACTACCTTTTATGGCCTCTTTCACAGCTGAGTCGACAGGAATAATATTCTTCTCCACCAGCTCCAAAGGACCTGGTCTGAGAGCAATCTTTTCATTGAGATCATCCGCCAGTCGGGCTCTTTTCAGCTTCATTTGAGTAGACTGAATGGACCCCTCTGCAGCTGAGTCTAAAAGGCCAAATGGAAGGCATCAGTTCATGACCCGGGGCATCTGTAAGCACAGTGCTCGCTGAGAACGTGCTCCCCCTTCAGCACAGCCTTTCTGGGCTGCGGCCAAAACCGAAGCATGGCTCAGTGCACAGCAGGGGCTGCTCTGAGGCTGGGAGGCAGGATGCTGGGTTAGATGGGGCTGGTGGGGTCTGGGACATGGCTCCTCCTCTGAGCCTTAGGTCCAGCTTCTCCCTTCCCAAGTAGGAGTCTCTGTGTACTAGCCTAGGCTTGCAAACCCAGCCTGCAGCTGGAGCATCCTCTCCAAGGCACAGGGATGGTCTGCAATGGAGACCTCATCAAGAAACTGTGACTAATGTGAGTGCCAAAGTGGACTCCAGCTCCCACCTGCCAGGAGCCCACTGGCCCTTGTGTTCACTGCTTCCGGGGAACAGCTGGAGAAAAGAACCATTAATAGTGTTTGCAACTGCTGTAAATGCCTTACACTGGAAGATGGAAGCTGTCTTTGAGAATGGACATTTGGAAGTGGCTTGACTGCAGGGAACTGCAGGCTTGACTCCAGGCCTTCAGGGAAAAAACGAGGTGGTGGAGAGGAGCATAACAAAGGCAGCTAAAGCTGGAAGCCACAGGCCTACCGAAATCAGCTGATAAGTTCCCAATTACTAAGTGGTGACAGAAGAGTGGCCAGTTATAATAGAAAATGGTGATTTCCTGACCAAAGGTGATCTGGCTCTTCTGGTGGCACAGGTGTGAGTAGTGAAGGAGCGGTATCCTAAACTAGACCATCTCTACGCTCTCGGAGCTCTAAAGTAAGAAGAGCTGCATCTGTGTAGTGCTATTTCAAAGACTGACCAGTCTTCTAGAAGAGATGCTGTAGGCAACACAAGCTACAGGGCTTGACACCAGGGAAAAATGCTCTGCAGGAGGTCAGGATTGCTGGTCTAGGGTCACTTGTAGCCTCGGACTATACAGGGCAGTGTACACACCTGAGTTCTTCGAGGTGAACAGCAAGGTGTGCCTGGAAGGTACTTAGATGATAGAAGGTGTCTCAGCTGGCCAATTTCAGTCATCTCTCGGGCTTGTTATGAACCAAATGGACATGGAAGTCCACGATATGCCAGGGCACAGCTCCATGACATGCAGAGCACGACAGGCAGGGGTGTGAGCAGGGCTCTGGCTGAGATGTGTGCCGAGCAGCACAGCCAGCTTGCTCAGCGCACAGCCAGACGGCTCCACCTCTCCTCCCGCGGCGTCGCACTGGCCCTGTCCATGGCTGGTGCCCGCAGCTGCCTCCACATATGGTTTACAGCCCTTGGGCCCCAACTCCAGTCCCTGTTGCTTCTATTGTTTAACCTAAAGGAAAGACACTTTCCACCTGCTAAATGGTCAATGGTGCTGGCTTGTTTTAGGGATGGAAATGCAAGAGGAAAAAGAAATATAGACTTCATCCACGCTGAGGGCAGAGACCAGCATTTACAGTTGCCAGAGAGTGATCTACTTCTTCCAGGGGACTGACAGGACTCAAGGAGAGAGGCTGCACATCCTCCCTGTCTCTAAGGAGCTTTTTATCTCTGCAGATAATGAGGAACATTGCAGTGTTCTGCTGTCTGTGATGAGACGTAGCAGAGCCGTGCCAAGTCTCGGGCTGGGAGGGGACATCAGGAGAGAGAGGGGAGAGCTGCTGTGGCTCCCAGACTGATAGGAGGGCTCACGCTTTTCATATGGCTGTGCTTGGGTCATTGACTGCATCGCCATGAATCATCTCATAAAATATCGAGAATTAAGGCAAAACAAAAGATGGCCAGCTTTGGGAGGGTATTGCAACCACCTGCTACAGGGATTTCAGTGCCCTGGACAACAAATGCCCGGGTATGCTTTTCGTGAGGATCAGACCTCGGCACTTCTATCTAAGAGAGTCCTCTCAGAACTGTTCTCTCCCCCACTGTCCTCTAAAGCATTTTTTCCCGCCAGAGATGGGACAAAGACTAGATAGCCTTGGGTCTGCTTCTGTCAGGGAATAAATGTGTGTCCTGCCTCCTGAAGACCAGGTCTGGACTGAATTCTGTACGTGTGTCCCATTTGAATTTGCCTCTCATGGACAGCTGGGGCAATGTTAATCATGATGAGAGTCCTGAGGGGAAGCCAAGTGGAGCAGGACAGACATGAGTCACAAGGCAGGAGACACAAGGAGTATGTGGGAGAAGCTCAGGCAGTCTTACCTTGTAAAATGTGCATATTGACCAGGTCTGATCGCTCAGGCCTGCTTCTGATCTTGTGCTTGAGATAATCTTCAGTCTGCAGAACACAAATGCAGAATGTTACCTGGCTAGAGCAGCAATAAGGTACAAAGAATGCTTGTCCCGGTGCCATCCCATGGCTTTTTTGGATTTATTACAAGCTGGGTTGAGTGAGCTCCTAAATGGTGATTTTTTTCCCCACTCAAACACTGGCTTGTTCTTGGGCAGAAGTTCTTCTGAAAGCGAACAACGTCCCTGGAGCTGCTGACTGCTCACTATCACCACTCCTAGGCTGTGTTGTTTCCAGTTTCCCTTGGGAGTCTGATGCCTGGAGTATTACGGGAGCTTATGGGAAGGATGAGACCTGTTCACCAGGGGTGGCGGATCTGCTCCTAGCTTAGCATGCCATGTTGCCTTTGAGAGCTGCCCCAAGGCAGCTCCAGAGCGTACTGTTAGCAATGGCTTCTGTGGGAGCCTGGCACTCTGGGGTGAGATATAAGGCTGAGCAACTCCTGGAGATACCCAGACCCTCTACCCAAGTCAGCCACGAGGCATAGCCTTCCTGCAGTCCTGCAGCTCCTGTGCTCTGTCGTTCCCCACCCCGGTTACGATGTGGGGTTGGGAAAATCCATTTGCAGATCACTGCAGCTGAGCTTGTGATGAACGTGGTCCTGGAGCCTTCTGCCAACTTTCTCATGGTTTTAGGAACAGGAAGGCATGCAGAGGTACAATAACGCCTTCCACTAGGGCTGAGAAAGTCAGTGTTGAGGGCAGCTGACCTCAAGAATAAAAATACAAGCTTATAACCTGGTGAAGAAAAGCTAGAGCATGGTTTGGACAAATTATTAGCTGTTTGCTAAGCTGAGATGCAAGAAGAAATAGTACAAAAAATGTACATAGTTCAAAGAGGCTAAACTCTTAAGGATAAATATAAAAGAATGGCACAAGCAGCTGGAGCAAAACTGGGAAACCCACAGTACAAAGTGTACAGGATCATGAGAAAAAGATTTTATAAGCACTTCTGCAGCCAGGAGAAGACAATGGAAAGTGCTGTCTGTGTTCCATAAACAGGAGAAATAATTGTGGATGCTGCTGAGATGGCTACAGGATTTAATGCCTTTTCAAACCATCTTCACTAAAAAGATAAATGGCTATTATGAATCAGATGACTAAGCCAAGAACCTTCAGCAACAAAAGAGAAGAATCTGTAGCTCTCAGGTTAGAGAACAGGTTGGAGAATACTCGGAAGAGTTAAATGTTCCCAAACAGTTTGAGATACACAACGTAGAGTAATAGCAACTATCTGTGGGTCTCCAGGAAACCGGGCAAGGGAGAGCATTATTTCTTGCTTTAAAAGAGATGGAGAGAAATTATAAAGCAGTCAGGAAGATATTGGACCACGTAATCAAACAATCTATATAAATGGATTTTGAAGACAGCAAGGAGTTCAGTAACAGCCAGGATTGGGTTCATCAAGAACAAACCACATCACACCAACCTAATTTTCTTCTGTGAAAAGATGACAGATTTCTGTTACAGGAATAAACAATGAATGTCATGTAACTTGAATTTAAGCATGTTTTGACATTATCTCACAGGGCTTTCTTATATGCAAGCCAGAGAAATTTGGTCGGGATAAGACTAACATAAAAAAGGAGTATAGCTGTGGGTCACCAGAGAATTAGGAATGGCTCAGTCTAAACAGAAGAATATATCAAATCATATTACACAACAATTTTTCCTACTCATCAATATATTCATTAATGCCTCGGATGATAGAGGACATACTCCTTAACTCTGAATTGTTCAAGGCTGACAGGTTATAATGCAGTATGACTTGGAGTAATTGAAGAAATGATCTGAAATACTTTTGATACAATTTGAAGAAGGACATTTGGAAAGGACTGCATTCACGTCACAGTTAGCCACAGCTGAGCCAGCTGATTAAGCACTGGGGTGGATGAAGACTTAATCCACCAGAGGGGCTTCTGTAGTGGTCACTGGACAGTGGATTTAGGCAGAAAATAGTGCATACACAGAGAAAAAAAGACAAAAGGCTCTGGGGAATCTAGCGATCAGCAACTGAACCGCATCCCCAGACAAGCAGGCAGCTTTCTAGGAGACACAGTGAAGAATGTCGGAGGGATCCTAGGAACAGCGAGGTCCTGTTCTGTGCCCTGCGCCTGAAGGGGTCCATGGGGAGGGTCTGGAGGACAGCTACAGAAACCACTACTGAGCCAGAGAGGGGATCAATGAGGAGAAGCTGAAGGGAGAGGAGGGTGGTCAGTCCAGAGGTGAGATGGCCATAGGGAAACAGGATGCAAAATACTTTCTAAAAGCGTTACAAGAAAAAAGATAAACAGTCCTGCATGTGCATGCACGTAGGAGAAGTAGAGGGCTTGAACTGCAACAGAAAAGGTTGGGCTGTGGATCAGGGGACGCTGGCTAAGCGCACAGGTTGGAGAGAAGTGGAGGAGGTTGCTGGGGGTGGGATGTCTGTCAGTGGTCACACATCTGTCAGGAATGACCCAGATGGGGCTGCTCTGCTCAGGGGCAGAGGCATGTTAGCTGTCCCCCGCAGTCCCTCCCTGTCCCCCGCAGTCCCTCACTGCCACGCTTGCTGGGCTGCTGGGAGTAAGCACTAAGCTGCCTCAGGGAAGTCAGCCTGCTCCCTGTCCTCCAATCCAGCAATCCCTTATAGGACATTGACTTCTAAGTCTGCTGCGCTGGCCTATTGCCAGCCTCTAACATAGCAAGTGACATGTTTAAACAAATAATAGACATTTTATTTACTGAAGTCTTTACAATTTCTTGCCCTTCCCCCATATTTTTGCCCCAGCTTATTTTCACCAACACAATCCCTTGTTTGGACCATGTGTACGTTTGGCTCCTTCCTCTGCCAGGTCAGAACAAGCTGCTGTCTGCACCTGAGTGCAATTAAATTCACCTAATGCTTTTCCAGCTAACCCTCAGATCAGGTCCTGACGTGGACTAAGGTTGAATCGCTCTCCTACAGATGTGGCATTGTTCATGTTGAGCCCAGCATTCGCACAGCGCTAGCCTGACTCTGCTGTGATTTCCGTTCCTTTTGACCTTTGCTGTTTATAAGCTGCTTTTGTGTCCCTAGGGTGCAAATGGTGGAGAAGGAGCTCAGATGTGTTTTTTCTTAGCGTCAGCTGAACCAGAAGAGCTTTCAAAACACATGAAAGTGGTTATTGTTATCTGCTTTCTGTTTACAGAACATCAGTTTGGAGGAATATCAGCTAAACAACAAACGCCATTGAGTAATTATCCAGAAACAGCCGCTGCTCCTTCCCTGTCACAGCTCTAAGCAGGGCATCCTTGCAAAGGAGTGTGTGTTTGTTATGGGCCATGCTCATTAGCATCTTTTTAGCTCGCTCTGAAAACACATGCAGTTTGGGATAGACTAGACCATCCTTCCCTTTTCCCCAGGCAACTAGCCAGTGAAAGCCTTTGAAGAGAAAGACAGACACACAAATGTATACTTAAACTGTAAAATATATGACACTTCAAGGATACTTTCGATTGCTTGAAATTTTGTAAGCATACTAATTTTTCAGAGTCATATTATGTTTCTTGTGCTAGTCATTTATTACCACAGGAGACTCGGGGCAAGTGATTTGGAGTGTGTTTAAGTTCAGAAGAGCGCTTCTCCATATTTCACAATCATTCTTCCTTGCAAGGCTTCCTTCCACATGATTGCAAGCACGTTTTGCAGATTAATCGAACAAACTCTTGTGTTCAAGCAAAACCTGCATGACTAATCTTTCCCTTTTCTGTGTATATCCCTCTAGCTTGGTCAAGGCTGGATGGCGGGTGCTTGGAAAACCAGTGTGATTTCCCAAAAAGTGATCGCATCACGGAGTTTTGATGTGTTCTGGAAATGGCTACTTATCTTATCTCTGCCTTCAGCAATATTTAGGGAAGCCTGAACACAGTTAGATAACGGGGCCGGTGGGAGCCTGGCCCACTTAGCCCCTTGGATGTCGTGTGTCGCAATGGCCAAGCTGCGCTGCAAGCTAAAAGCCAGCCTCTCCTCTGATGACAAGACTGAGCTCCCTGGGGACTTGCTCCAGGTGACAAAGGGCATCTGCGTTCCTCCTGCACACTTGCTAAACACCCCACTGACTTGAGCTGGGGCGGAGAGCAGCCAGCACAGCGAGGAGCGGGCTGTGGACATGGCCCGGAGAGGAAAACAGCACTTCAGCTGGTTGGACATTTACTGGAAGGATGGCCAATGCCATGCCGAGCTGCACCCGGGCCACAACCTCTTGTAAAACCCGGGGGCTGTTGTGAAACCCCATAGCTCAGGGAACAGGTGGCCCCTCTGCCCTTTTAAACCTCCCCTGCTTGGAGAAGGGTGCTCCAGAGAATTTGTGAACCCTGGCTTGGCCCCACCATGTCTGGAAGCGAGGGAGAGGCCCTGACCCTCACCCTCGGCCACAGGGTCTGGATGGAGGATGCCAGAGGAGGGGACAGTGGTGGAAAGCGCTTTCAAACCCCGCAATGCATGCAAAGCGAGCCCACGTGTTCCCTCGATGGGTTGGCTGCAGGAGTTACCTTGGCTCGCTCCAGACTTTTTCTCTGTTCATGGAATGCGGATGGGCTTTTCAGTGCTGCAACAGGAAAGAAAGAGGAGCAGTCAGCACAGGAGCGGAAGCAAGCAGCCACCAGGATATTCAGCAACAGCATTTTAATGAGTGCTATAAAAATAGCAACACAAACTAGCCGTTCTCTTTATTGCACTGACTAAAAATAACTCAGGAAAGCTCTGGGAAATCCCGTGCTCTCAGTCAGTCTGTGGCAAGAGAACAGGGGGGATGAAGAACATGGAGAGCGCAGGAGGCATATGGGCAGGGAAGGGGTGCAGGCTTTGAAATGTAATGCTGCGTGGGACGTATCAGAGAGCAGACCTGGCTTTTCCCTTGAGTGCTTCCTGCAGGTCATGGAAGGCACCACAGCCCCACGAGACAGATCTGGGAAGAGCAACAACCTGAGAGAGGATGTCACCTGCAAGTAAAACCTGCAGGTGACTGAGGCTTGAGGCCAGCAAGAAAACCAAAATACCTGCCTCTCTTCTTAGGGCCATGTGGGCACAGCCTCCAGCAACGGTATTTCAAGGCAAGACCCTGGAGCTGTGGTCCTTTGTCCCTCTTCCATTGCTGACCACCCCTCCATCTCCTTTGAATTCCTTCTCACTGGGCAGTTGTCCTGTCCCCTACCCAGAAGCATCTGTGTGACATGGCGGCCTCCCTGAGCAGCTGCCCAGCCAGCTACCAGGCAGCAGGTCATGCTTTCAGCATCTCCTTATATCAAGGAGGAGTAGCCCAGAGGGGTTCCCAAAGGAAAGCCAATAATCCCAGGCTCTTGGACCAGTGAACACCAGTCCCATGGAGCAGACTGTACTGGAGTTATGGAGGATCTTGCACGTTTCCTTGTTTACGCTCGTTCAGTAGAAATTGGAGCAGAATTTGCACAGTGAGGGGATAATATTTCTCAGAGTCTGCGAAAATTATTTTCTGGCTGTGTAAGCAAGCAAATTAGCTGTTTCCATTGGGATGGGGAAGGGGAAGGTGTCCCGACCCACAAAAACAATCTGCTACAACTTTTTGCTTGGCAACAGGAATTCCCTTTCCGTCTTCTAAATGGGATCCAATACGGACAGAAATTATTTTCACACGGGACACGTTATCCTCCACAAGTCTAGAAGAGGATGAAGAAAAGAGTGGGGTCAGCTGGGGAATATTTGGGGGCCCTCTGAATTGGCTTTTGGTAGGCAACACTCAGGGCAACCCCCTAACCTCCAGTGAATCACAGTATTCCTGCCCCTAACATTGGGAAAGCGGACATACAGACAAGCTAGCATTACTGTGCCATGCTCCGGTGTGCAGCCACGAGGACTTGTGACAGCTGGTTTAATCAGAAGCAAAATAAAATGGTGCACACGAGAAAATGAAGTTAGCAAGAGAGATGACTTTTACAGCCCTGCTCACTGTGAAGTACTGACATTGGGAGTGTGCTATGGGCATTGACCAAACATCGCGCTATTCAAGAGGAAAATATTGCAGAATTTAGTCATTTACCAAGATTTTTGGAGGAATTATGTGGATGCTGCAGCTTGTATTAGTCTGCAAAACAAATAAAGACATTGCTAGCACTGGTTATTCAGACAACTTGTCAGGGACATGAATGTCAGGTTGAAATGGCTGAGGGTCTGGAGGCAACAGGGCAGAGCTGCTGTACTTGGTGTTGATAATCTTGGGACTATTGCCTCTAAGGTTTGAGTTAGAGGATGAGGTGGTGGCTGCGTACAGCCAGAAAGTCTTCACTTCAAGTGCAGCTATTTCTGCAGCCCATCACAGTAAAGGGAACCTTGCCCGGAGGAATCCTCGGTCCTGCAAGCTGCCTCCCCCTCCTTTTGGGTGCGTGAGCAGGATCTGGCTGGTGTCTGGGGCAGGCGTCTGTGCAGGTCTAGAGGAAGGGTTCATCTGTGCTCAGCACTACAGCTTTTCTGAAAGTGACCCCACATGCTCTTGATTTAAAGTGCTTTTGCTGGGTCTGTACCACTTTCACTAGGAAAGTAAAACTGCACATGTTGTTACATGAGTGGGAAACTTCCTACCCAGGGAGCCTGGACAACGGGGCAGGGTCTGCTCTCACCTGCACTCCTGCACATCAGGAGTGTGGCTGTGTCTCAATGAACCCGGATCTTCCCTTGCTTTCAGAGGACCCTCCATACACAGAGTCATGGGACCAAAGGGACCCGCAGGCTGCCCTCGCCTACCAGTCTGCGCCTGTCTTTATTTGTAGAGCCTTTTTCAGTAGTGTTGATTGTTTTATTAGCCAGTCATTCAATTTACAACCTGAAAACACCTGACAATCAGAGTCCAGCTTTGAACCTGCAGTCTTGTGCAATCCTGCTGCCTTTTTCTCCTGAGCATCCTCCTTTAGGCAGTTTCCTGCCTTCTCCAGTGATGGTGCCATCTGAAGGTTTCACATTTCTTAGAGGAACATCTAAGGGAGTGTGAACAGAGCTCAGGTATGCAATGGCATTAATCTTTTCCAGTCGAACCAAACACAGACTGGGCTTTAGTAAGGATATTCATCTCACTGTGGTACGCTCAGGTAACACTGACACTTCTCCCTGCTCTACTCTCTCGAATACCAAAAACCAGCCAGCTTCCTAGGACTTACTCCGATGTTTCATACTTACCAGCAAGCCCTCAAAGCTTTTATCCAAAGCTATTCTGTTACTCTGACCTTCCATCTCTCTTTCTGGGGTCCACATAAAATGGATCCGTTAGAAAAATAAAGTTTCTCTGGCCTGGGATTGCATCAGCAGAAAACATATACAATGGGTTGGAAACAATCCTTGTGCAAAATCTGATGTGGAATGTGGGATCGAGTGCATGCTCCAAGCCTGGTACCAAACCTGGCCCTCACCATGGAGACCAGCAATGCCTATCTTTTCTCTTTGCAGAAGGACTATTCTCAACCACTGTGGGTTACAGCCATATGGGTTCATTTCTTACCCTGCTGCGATGCATGTGAACTGCACCTCCTAGAGCCCTCCTCAACCTGCTGGTCCTCAGAGCCGACAGGGCATGGGAAGATATGGTCAGACGTAGTCTTGTTTTTCGTAGGGAATGACTGTACATGCCCAAGCCATGGGGAAGCTGGCTGGAGCTCCCATGTATGCTAACGTCTGACACTCCCTCCTGAGGCCAAACTCAGCAGTTAAATTCTGCACCTTTGTTTTTATAATGGCAAAAGTGCCTTTTCTTCTATTACTTCCAGTGAGCGAACTATACTCAAGCTTCCCAAAATCGCCCACTTGCACAGAAACCAGACTGCAGCATGTCAGCCTAGAAGTTGGGAGTGCCAAGACGCCATAAGTAAGAGGAAAATACCCTTCAGTTGCCATCAAATAAATTGAACCTAATATGTGATCTGCAATGTGTAAGGTTTCAAACGTCAGGTGCCGTTTGTGAAGGTGCAGTCCCATGCACTGGGCCCTGCAGGGCAGCGTCAGCACACAGACGTCCCGGCTGGCACTACCGCTACGTACGTGTGCAATGGGACGTCCTGCACCTTGGCTGAGTGCGCCCTCTTTTACAGAAGGGAATTGGCAGTCCAGGAGATGTTAGGCATATTTTTCGCCACTGACTGTATTGCCAGTGCTTGCAATACGATAACAAATGTCACAATATCTTGCTTAAAGCTCCAGCTCCTGGAGCCCTGTGATGAAAATGCCTGCCCTTTGGTGTCAGGCAGCATAAAATCTGAATGCTTAAAGAAATAAACAGAAGAAAAAATGAAAAGAACCTGTAATTATCAGTCTTAAAACCACGGGGCATTTTAACATTAGCGATTTTTGTCACCCTGTGCAAGTTTTCTCAATGCTGGCAGTACTGTACTGAGAAAGCGTCTGTTGCCGGCTACGTTGACTCAGTCCTTTAGGAAGGCAGCTGCACGAGAAGGGCAGAAGGATGGGCAGAACGCAGCAAGCGGTGCTGTAGCCATGCTCTTGGTGAGTCGCTGTTTGGCTTTTTAGGCAAGAGCTGCATCACAGTCTTCAAGGTTAGCCCGAAGAGACAAAGGTGACACAGCCTTTGGAAAGTTATGACCTTAGCAGTGAACCCAAGGGGCCCTTGTTGAGCAAGAAAGGATAATCCTCTGCCTGGGTAGATCACAGATTCATGCGCATGGAGCCTGAGCTCAGTCAGGATGGAGTTATCCATCGAGCAGGGCTGAGCTCCCAACATAATTTCTCCAATAGTGCTGCAGGTTTCACCATGCACTCGCAGGTGCAGAAGGGGATCATTTTTGTTCTTTTACTCTTTGGGCTCTGACAGCTTTCTGATGCTGAATGGTTACGTGACAATGCTGGCCTGGAGCTTGTCCTTCAGCCCTGAATGCCAGGTTAGCAAGGATGAATGTGGTCAGAGAGGGCACAGCACGGACGTCATCCGTCAGTCTGCAGCAGGCAGGGCCAGGTGGGCTTTCAGTGGCCGCGGGTGTGCACTGACCGTTCTGGCCTGTGGGGTCCTGGCTGGGCACAGCACAGATCCAGGTATGTCTCCCTTATCCAGAGGCTGCCCTCCACACTGGGGCCAAGGCTGTTACCCACCTCTTCCTTCTTCCACAGCCTCCTGGAATGGGCCCTCTCTACCTCTGCCTCATTCTATGGGTCTGATCTTGCCACAGAGGTTTGTGGCTTTTACAGGAGGACATGAGATTCTCTGACCTTGCCTATGTGGAGAGCTTTGTGAGTCTTCTGCTTGGAGCTGGATATGTTTGTCCTGCTACCTCTGGGACAGGGTGCTATGCAGCTAAATTTTTGGATGGTGTGAGCTAAGCATCTCTCCTGACTTCAGTTTGAGCGGCGGCGTTACAATTGCTGTGGCAAATGGTGGGCACCGTTGTACAGCACCAGGGACCATAATATTTCCACTGGGCAGGAAGCAAAATTCCCCCCTGGTGGCGATGTGCTCAGAGCTGAGTGGGTCTGAGCAGGCAGCTGGTGGCACGCAGTGCCCCAGCAGTGCCCAGGCTGGACACAGCCCTTCTGAGCCAGGAGTAGGTGAAAAAGGCAGAAAAAGGTACTCACGTGGCATGATGCCTTGGTCTGCCAGCTGCTCACGGGTCCTTCTCTGCTGAAGCCGTAGCTGTAAAACTGTGAGAGACAGAGCGTCAGAAAAAGCTGCAGAATTTTACCAAGGTACTAATACATCTATCAGGGACAATGTCTCAGGGGTCTGTGTGTGGCGCAGAGGTCTGGCGCTGATCCCTGCTGCTGCTGGACCAGCCTTGGTGCAGCAGAGCCCTCCAAGCCAAGGAGGACTAGCAGGGAGGAGCTGCACAGCCTGTATCCACCCCGTCCACTTCTGCAGACAGACAAACAGGGCAGGACTACTCCTGGTGCAGGCTGCCCTAGTGCCTGGGACAGACTGATCCCTGCCTGGCACCTGAGCAGCAGCCTCAGGTGACCGTGGCTTCAGCTCAGATAGCTGCTCAGTTCGGAACTCTGAAGCTGGGAGGTCCTCCCTCACCCCAGCACGGTGGGTTGAGTAGAGCTTCCTGACACCATCACCCTCCCGAGGCTCTGGCAGCATTTTTCCAGCACCGCAAGGCTCGGCAGTGGATGCAGATATGCTTACTCTAGCGAGGGGGACATAGGTAATGTGGTGAGGAGAGATTAGTGCCATCTCTGTAGGAACGCTCTGCTCCAAGCACCTGCAGTCGCCGGTACGCTTTCCTTTTGGAAACAATGCACTGACAGATGGGCACGAACCGCTAATCAGGGTCACTAAGTATCTTAGCAGCATGGCCTCAGCTCTAGAGCATAGATTAGGCATCTACCAAAGAAGCACCTCTCAATATTTACAGCATGCATTCACAACCCACCATGCACCTGCAGCCTGCCTTGTGCAAGTTTACGACCTCAGTGTGGCCCAGGACTGCACAACTTAGTTCGTCCCATCACTCAGGTAACCCTGCCAGCACTTTGAGTAAGTAATATGTTCTACACCTTTGCTTTTGCAAATTTGTCTTCAAGAAGATAAGCACTTGTATCACATGGTAAAACATAAAACTAATTTCATATTTTCCTGCCGGACACTCAGTACAGCTTGTCACAAGGACGTGTATCTTTCAGCGGTCACGCTATAACTGCAGGTGTATCCCCTGTCTACCAGCACAGCTCCAGACTGTGTCTCCTTAGCTGCCCTCAGAGAGACGATATTGGAAGGGGAAAAGAGGGAAGAACAGCTTTTTTGTCCTCGGGAGCAACCTGCTGAGCTCACGTCTGCAATGTGGCTTCCCAGGGATGTGGGATGGAGATGAATGATAATCCCTTCCAAAGGAGTCCCCAAGGCACAAGGCTCCCTGAGATGCCATTGCTTGTGACTTTTCCATGTCCTCTGTACAAGCCATGGTCTCACATTCAGACCAAATGTTTAGTGAAGGCCTCAAGTGGGACAAGGATCTCCTGCCAAATTCCAGCTCTTCTTAGGAGTCCAAAGACAGATTGTTGCTGTGAGGGAAAAATGTAGCCTTCAGTACCAGGTGAAGTCTGCATGCGTGGTGTTTCCCTTGTGCCGGAGTGAAGATAGTGACTAGAAGTCACTGGCTGCCAGAGAAGTCTGTAGCCCTCCGTTGCCCCATGGCACCATGCCCAGTAAGTGTGTGCCCATGGACACAGATTTAGACCCTTGCACTCAAGGTAACTACATCAAACCCAGTTATCTGCATCCCCTTTGCACGGACCATACCCCTCAGGGGACCTCAAAACCAAATCAGGCAGCCCATGCTTGAGGAACACCTCGTCTTTCCTTCTGGACTGTGGGGGCAGTTTGGTGGTAACCAGCCTGTGGTAGGTGTCTTACAGAGAGTGAGGTGGGCCCCAGTTTCCCTGTGACTGGTCACAATATTGAAGAACCATGCAGAGCTTTGCACTTTCCCTGAGGAAGAGATGTATCTGTATGGACTAGGTGAGCTAACGGAGGTTGGAGACTGTCCAAGAATGAAGAAGCTCTGTAGCTCACCCAAGAATGGTTCCTGACTGTCCTAGGTCCTGGTGTCACAGGCCCCAGCATCTTGCCTTAAACTGAGGCAGTTTACCCATCCCATCACCAAACTGGAATCAGAGAGAGCAAAGACTTCTGGAGTCACATACAACACCCTGCTGAGGACACGACGTCTAGCTGTATAATATCCCAAGGGCGGATGCTCCACCGCTTCCCTTTGCAGCTCCCACGGGGGCCAAATCATGTGCACCATTTCATTCTGATTTTCGACACAGCCAACCAATATGCTGCACCCGCGTGAGCAAGGGGGATGCTATCAGATGACCGTGCATGGAAAACCCACACTCTCTACTGCTTCTGCTTGTTTCATAGCCCTTCCTAACAAACAGACAAATAATTTAACAGCCTCGGGTGCAATCAGCTGCCAGCCAGGCCTGTTTAGAGAAAAAGATGTTACGAATTCCCTCGAAGCATAGCTTGGAAGGTGATGACAGTTTCCAGTGTGGTGGCTGTGAGGTGCAGCACCTGCCTGGATGCAAGAAGTGCTGAAAACGTGTAGGTTCCACTGCCATAGCCCTCCTGTGCTTGGATGCAGGAGCAGCACTCAGGATCCCAGATTTCTCAGATCCTACTGCCATCCAGGAAACAGTGCACAATCCCGGGGAGCCTACCCTACCACAGCTGGTCTGTGCTCTAGCTAACAGCCTCTCCTTTGCCTCCTGTGCTAAGGACTGCTGGTAGACCATCACAGAGGGGACCTGATGTTATTTAATGGTAATTTTGTGCAGTGAGAAAAGGTCTCCAAATTGTTTTTCATGCTGACAAACATCAAGACTGTGACCCAGCAGTGACACGAGCTGTTCTGAGCGTGAGAGCTAAGCTCTTCCATGGGTGAGTGGCTATGAGGAGGCCATGCAACCTCCCTCCACATGGTTCACCTTGGGCCATGCTGAGCTTACAAACTTCCTGGCCCATTCTTAAGCCACACAGCAAAGAGGAAAAGTTTATCCAGCCTTATCTGTTCAGGGCAAGCTGACAGTGAACGTGAGGACAGGTGCGTGCAAATGCCGGTCACTTTCAGGAGCAGCCCAAGCTCAATGGTTGAAGCAGTGAGTTCAGCCACTGAATATTCATCCAGATCTGGACCCCCTCATGCAGTAGGATGCGTTCCTTGACTCCCAGATATCATCCCTATGAACTTCCAAATCCTGTTGCAAACCATCTGAAGAAACATAGCTGTGGACAGTATCAAACAGTAAGACTGAACATCCCTGCCGGAAGAGGTAAAGCAGCCACTACTTTCAGCATTCTCCGAGTCAGTGCTGCAGCCTGCAGCTCAGTGGATGCCAGCTCAAGGCTTGCACCTTTCCCTTACAACCAACAATGCTTAAAAATGCTGGAGGAGCCCCTGGAACCATCCAAACAATCACAGCTTAGTTGTTTCTTGAAGGGGACTTGAAATCTAGTGAAGTTGTGTCTGACCCCAGCTGCATTGCTGTTCTCTTCCTTTGCTAGTTATCTAGAGGCCTGAGGTCTGAGTGCTGCTAGTGACTCACTTTGAGGATGCTGTCACCCACCACGCGTGGGATTTTTTTTTTTTCCTGGAATATTCTTATTTTTCAAGGAAACTGCTTTGCTAACACTTCAGAGGAACAGTTTTATTAAAAGGAATGATGGCTGGAGTACACTGGTGAGAAAATCTTGGTCCTGCACCCCCAGCATCTTTGTTTCCTGTCTGCACCAGCTTGGATGGTGAGGAGACCTAGACGACGTTGAAAGGTCCCTTCCAACCCAAACCATTCCAAGTACCCCCAAGGGAGCAGTCATGCACACTGGTCACTCTGTGGTACCAAGTTGTGCGGGCACCATCAGCTGCCATCAGCTGCGAGACAGCCTTGCTCTCAGGAAACCTGCTCCCTCTTCTGGCACCCCATGATGAGAAATCCCTCCCTACATGATGCGAGGCATGTCAGAGGTATTCCAGTGATTTTGATCATGAACTTTTTCTCTTAGAAAAAATCCTCTCTTCTATGCTAGCACCAAGTCTCATTTGGTTATACAGCTTCCAGAAACATCCTCTGCGGTGGGACTGTGTCATCAGTGCAGTGACGACCTCCTGGTGTCAGTCATAGCTAGCTCTGGTGGCCCAAGCGCTGAGCAGTGACCATGACTCGCAGACGTGACTCACCCTCCTCCCTAGGAGCTGACCTCAGAGCTTTAGGAAGCTAAGAGGATAGCGTGGGACTTGCCTGGCCTGGTGATGCACTGGAAAAGACATGTTCAAATCCTCCCTCCACCCCAACAGCAGGCAGACCTGGCCTCGTGCGCGGACACTTTGAGTCCAGTGCCCAGCAGCTGGCCAGGACGGGACTTCCATCGCCTGCATCAGAGCATCCCCCATTCTGGGGCATTGCCAAAGCACTCGTGGCACCTTCCTCTCTTCGGCAAATTGGCTTTAACAGCACAGGGCGCTGAGCAGCACTGAGGCACAATCGCCCAGGAAACTGCCCTTCTCACAGCGTTTGGGACTAGGGCAGGCAGGCAAAGCCATGGCTGTCTTGACCTGGTGTCGGTGATGGTCTGTCTCCAAGGGGGGTGGATCACAGCCCAGCACTTCCCACCAACATTTATGTAGCAGCCAAAGCAGGTTCCCTGGAAACTCTGAGGCTGCACAAGGCTTTTTCAGCGTTCAGCTCAGCCTTGCAGCTGGGACAAGCTGCCCAAGTGGAGCTGCAGCTCCATTGCTACTTCTTGACTTCTGATCCAGCATCTGTCTCTGTCTCTGACAGACCCTCTGGGAGTGGGAGTGACTGAGGCAGAGTCCCCACTGCTTCAGTTCTTCCCACCTCTTACGTGGTTTCAGGTGAAATTCCAGTAATGGCTGGTTTCGTCCCTGCCTGGGCTGTCCCAGCACCTTTACTCTGGTTGGGAACCCCATTCCCAACTAGTGCAATTGCTGTGCTCTCATCTTCCTCTGAAATAAGTCACTGCTGCTGCCAGATCTGATGGTGGGGCAGTTGCCTGCCGATCCCAGCACCTTGTGCTGCTGCCTGCACCAGCCGGAGCTCCTGGGCTGCGCAGTGAAGGGGGGACCAGCAGAAGCACCACGTTATGCAAGTTTGACCCAAGTGCGTCACCGTGATGGGGGTCAGCAGTTTGACAAACTGAAGCTGGTGCTGCCACTTAAAAAAGCAGCAGAAAGTCACTGTCCCCTCTGCCAGCCACCCCAGCAGCTGATTCCTGCCCTTTGTGGCCCAGAGTTGGCGTTCCAGGAGCATGCGCGCAGCTGAATGGTGCGCAGGATGGGGACCGCTCTGCTGGGGCCAGGGGGCAGTTGGCAGCAAATGGCAAATGGGGCGATGGGGAGGAGGGACAGCAGGAGCTTTGTTGCATGTCAAACAGCAGCTGAACAAATGTGAAACACGTGTTTCTCTGTGGGCATGGTGTGTGCCAGAAGAAAGCGGTGACTCGCCCCTGCTCACACGCTGGCTGGCAGAAAATGGCCCTGCTTTGGACCCAGCCTCTCCTGGAAGGCAGAGTTGCCACCTGCTTTGGGACTGTCTTTGAAGATGACGTCTGGGGCTTTCTCGTGTGAGTGTGCCTTGGGGAGAGAAGCTGCCCAGTGGGAGACGCGTGTGGGATCCTTCAACGGTCCCGAGGTCCCAGCAGTGCGGGAGCAGGGCTGGCTCGGTGGCAGGGTGCGTTCGTGTTGCTGGTGGCTTTCTCAGGGCGGTGGTGGTCTCTCACGGCTGCGTCAGGAGCAGGAACCTGTATTCAGGGCAGCACATCCCCACGGGCGGGCAGCCGGCGGCGGCGGTGCTGCGTCCGGGCTGAGCAGCGGGCTGGCATCAAACGCCCGGTGTGGGAGCTGCGCTTGGGCGAATGTGGGGTCGCCATGAGGTGGGTGACAAGCCAGCCAACCTCCTGGGTGCCACAGCCAGCAGGATGAAGCACTGGTCCAGCAGAGCGTTGTAGGACCTGCTTCTCTGGAGCTGCTGTTTTGCAAAAACCCTTTGCCCAGGCTCTGTCCTGAGCCCCTCCATGGCTCTCAGCCCACCGGCTCTGCCGGTAGCCAGGTGCCACAGAGTGACTCGGTAGCATCATGTCTCCAGGCCCACGTTATCCTCTGACAACATGGCCCATGTGGGGCCTGCGTGAGCTCAGCCAGGCACAGTCCAGCTGAAAATGACCCTGCTCAGCCGGGGCAGCTGTGGAAAGCCCTGGTCAGCTCTCTCCTGGCTGGGCACTGCCTCGGAAGGGGGCTCGGCCACATCAGCTTTACCTCTGCCTGCGATGCGCACCACTTCGGAGGTGGGAGCGTTTTCTCTTCTCCCAGGCAGATGTGCCACGAATTTGTGTGTTAGGCGGGAGGCTGCACTGCACCAAAAATCTCATCTACATCGGTGAGAACAACATCTCTAAACCCACGACAGGGTCTGCAGGTGCCTTGGAAGAGACATGAGGACAACACCTGGCTAGCAACGAGCCCAGACCACCGAATGGGCACAGGTCACCTCTAGAGATCAAGCAGCTGTGAAATTCTTGAGGGCTATGTCCACCATAACGTGCAACCCCAGCCTCGCCATGGTCCTGAGGACAGGACCATGTCACCAGCCCTCCTTGGGGTCATTCCTTCAGCATCCCCATGAGCAGCCCATACGTCCTTCTCCTCAAGCACAGTGAGGTACGTTCCAACCTGTGCTACAACATGCGTTTGACTGACAGAGAAAGATATGTCTGTCAGGTAAAACACGAAGGTAAAAGATGCTGGAAAAAACAAAACCAAGCACAAAACAATCTACATCAAGGCAGTGTTTCACAAAATCTCAGAAGTGTCATCAGTTACAGAGAGGCCATGGTTTGAACACATACATCAAGTGTGAACTGTATGAGTTCATGATCTGAGAAGAAACACAGGCACATGCTTTATCTTTGGACACTGGGAAAATGAAAATAAAGGTTCTGCCAAAATGCCTGGCCTAACACCCTACCAAGACCTACTCTCTTCTGCCTTTATTAACCTGCTGATTTTGGTCCAAATCCCCCTCTCCGCCACAAGCAGACAGGATAAATCCCGCTCCCATCTCAGCCAGCGTCATTCAAGCACTATGTGTAACCATGAATCCTTTCCTCCATAGAGCCAGGCAAATTCACACCCATGTGTCCACAATTAGGCCTGGATATTACCCCATGCCAAGCCATGCAGAGCCAAATTTAGAGTGTTAAACTTTCACTTCTCACCAATTATCTGAACTACCACTGATGTTATGCAGATGTTGGCCTTGTAAACTCTCTTTCCATATCGCTGGACAGAAAAGGTCAGAGTTAAGGTTAAGTCTTCATTTGCCAGCTTTGTTTGCTCTGTCTGATGACAACACTTCTCCACTGCTGGAGTACAATTGGTTTGTATTCAAAGCAGGAGATCACTTCACATAAATGATCGTCTCTGGGAAGAGTTAAATATGTTTCTGGAACAGCCCTTAGATGTCCTAGTTGATTTAGTGCAATCCCATTGATAATTGGAGCACATAGGACAGCATGACAGGCGTGAAGAATCATCATTCCTGCAAAATTTGTCAGGATGACCTCAGATCAGTATATTTGTCTTTGGCGAAACAGACAAAATAAACACGCACACAAATCCTTGAGGAAGGGGAGGGGGAACCTGAAGGCCTGTAGCATGTTGGTGATTTGATCTGTCTCCTCTGGAGTGGTTCCTGGTGCCCTGCACTGGAGTAGCCACCATCTCTCCACGCTGCACAGCTATGCTGGCCCTTCACTGTGGACCACTGGAGAGAGAAGAGCAGGAGAAAACACTGTGGGACTTGAGGGAGGATTGCTGGGCACTGTGTGAAAAAATCGCTGCCTCCACCAAATCAGCCTTTCCTGGACAAACTCTGTTGTGATTTGGGTGACAAACCGTCTTTTTCTTGTTCGTCATGCTGCCAGACAGAAGCAAGAGACTGGCAAGCTGACCCTCAAGCCACTCGAGGAGGGACACCTAGGTGCCATCATCGTCTAGTCGCCACCTCCTTGTCCCACCTTCTGCCTGCTGTGTGCCACAAAGATTAAAGGAGTTCTGGGATGAGGAAGCAACAAGCAAATAATATATCTCTAGCGCTCTAACACGCACACAGCTCTTTCAGCTGCTCAGTGTGTACAGGTCATGGAGACACAGTGAAACTTTAGTTATTAAGATTTACCCCAGCCCTCATTAACATTGGCCTGGAATCCTTCAAGAGGGATTCAGACTCATCATGAGTCACGGAGCACAGCTAACCCTTCCCAAACCTGGGGAGCAAGCAGAGCCTCACACCTGCCTGCACAAGACCCTTTCCAAAGCAACGGTGCATCATGAAGCGTTTCAGGGCCTGATCCCTCCTGGCTTGTCCCTCACTCGCTCTGTGCAAGCGACACAGCTCTCTGCGTAAACTGCTGTTGTCTGTTAGCACCTTACAGCCCCTGGGCCATGCAGAGGAGCGTGGTGCAGGGCAATGGGTTGTTTGAGATGTTCATCCCTCTGCCAAGCAGATGGAGGACAGTGAATCAGAGCACTGCACCTCTTGCCATCCTTGTGAGGCTTTACAGCTATCTGTAAGTCTGCGCACGGAGCAGGGACACCAGGGGAAACTCTGTCCCATAGACGCGTTGCACATAAAAGAGATTCGACAACTTCAACCATTAAATGTTAGCTTTTCTCCTCTATTTCCCATCTTACTAAAAGTCCAGGACAAATCAAAAGCAGCATTATTGATTTACTTGTGTCCCTCAGCATCCCTCTTTCCTCCCCTTTCCCACAGACAGCAATGACCAGAGTTGTGCTGTCACCATGTTCTGCGTTACCTGCAGCAGTCCCAGCCGCGGGGAGAGCAAGCTGCAGACACACATTTGGGATTTTGGCAAGCCCGACTCAAACAAGCCCAAATCAAAATAAATAGTCAGAGAAATATTATCAAATGGGAAACCTATCATTCACCAGGCAATAGCGAGGGATGGCAGTTGAGGGAATAAGTCATGAACCAAAGAATGCCCCACAAATTGATTGCCCTAGAAATGCTGAAAGGCACAAGAATTTATGGATGCAAACACCCACAAAGTTTACTTTTACTGGAGAATCATTTGAAAAATATGTTTACAGATCCCACTGTTGGTTGTATAATAAAGCCAGCTTACAAATAAACCAGAAATGAGCTTTAAAAACAATACTGGTTCATTTGAAAAGAATGCAGGGACATGTAACACAGTCCCATCCTCCTCTGTCAGAAAGGTGGCAGTGTTGCTTTGTAGTTGCTGGAGGAATTGTTACAGACCAAGATTTTTTCAAATGAACAGCAATATACCATAATATACCAACAAAATCTAAGGAATGACTTAATCTAATGAAATGTAAGATCAGAGCGATATGGAAACCACACCAAAGCCCTAGACCCAAGTTTTGTATAATTTAGCCAGACTAGGACACTTGTGTTTGCACACACACTCTTGGGTTTTCAACCAACTGCCAACTTTGTATTTGCTGAGAAAACAAAGTTTAAGTTGACCACCCAGCTATCTAGGAGATCCTGATAACACCACTCATGTCTACCATCAGTACCATAAATCTCTGATTTCATTATCTACAATGCACGAGGAGGCAAAAACACACACAGTGTGGGTGACATGCCAGACTGGGTGCATGTCCCAGCGTGACTACCCCATCCGGTTTTACAGCGTCCCATACGGCACACGCAGCTGGTTTGTCTGAACATCCTCACGGATAATATTGCCGGGGAGAACTTCACCTCTGGGTAGGTCAGAGAAAGCGCCCCAAGAACATTTTTTGGCATTACGATATGTTACGCTCGTTAAAAAAATTACAAGTAAAGGTACCCACTCACAAACACGGCATACTTACTATAAATAAAGCCAGTGAATAAAGGCATGAATATCCAGCAGAGGGTCTGATTTAGCAGTGACCGTCCCATAGTTCACCTTCACTCACCTTCACGCACGCTGAACGTCCTCTGAGAAGCCCCTTACTGGTGCTTCCCCTAACTTACGAGATGGAGGCATGTTTTACTCGCAAACCCTCCGAGAATGGCAATCAATTGTGTGGCTCTGGTTTTATTTCTCTGATGATGTCACTTTAAATACTTTTCATGTTCCATTTGTTATTTTTACTTCTAAAAATGACGCATTTCTTCAAATTCATTTTTCTCCAATTAGTCACAACTTAATGGAACAAAGTCAGCTGCCTGCATGTCAGAGAGAGTGTCAGGCCCATCCTCACTGCAGTTGTTAGAGATGGACCCACAAGAGCACCTGGAATGGTGGCGTTAGGTGCGTTGTTTATCTCACATGCCCTTTTGGCTTCCTGCCCAAATCCTCCGCAGCAGGGCCAGGGCAGGAGACCTGGGAACTGCAGCTTTACCGAAATAAACCACAGACATAAATCAAAGACAATGAAAAATCAGGAAAAAAAAAACCAAAAAACCCCACCCAAAAAACAGCCAAGAGGAAGGAAGATGCGTTTCTCCACTTGCGGAATAGCCTCTGTAAGAACAAAAACCATGACAGCTTTACGACCCCCTGAATATTTCGCTCACACGCTGCTTCCAAACATTTAATGCAAAACAGTCTGTGGCTACGGCTTGCCGAAGAGAGAAGTTTTAAGAGAAATCTCAAGGTTTCCCCTACCTGATCTGAACTTGCTCCGAATCAGCAAGGAGTGCTCAGACCCCAGGAGTGTCATGGTGACTCGGGGGCCAGATCCAGACGCCCCTCACTTAAACCATTAAACTTCCTCCACAAAGAAAAGCCGACCAGACCGCGGCTAGTGCTCAGGATTCATCCAGCTCGCCTGGGCTCTCTGGGTGCTTTTACAGCTGGCTGGCAAGAAGCAGCAAGTGGCTTTGAAAGGTTTGGTCCCATCCAGCACTGACCCTCCACAGACACCGACTGTGCCGTGTTGAACTAATTAGCGTGGAGCGAGGGGAGCCTCCCCCTGCCCAGCGTTGCTGCCAGCAGCTGGGTGTCCCGGCTGATGTCACCGTCTGGTGGGGAGCAGCGACTATCAGAAGGGTCTCGCAGAGACAGAAGTTTGATATCTGATACTAATTACTACTGGCCGCCTGCAGCCAATCAGGCTGCTCCCCGGCTGGGCTGACTTCGGGAGCTGCTCGGAAATATCAACGGAGCGAGGGCTTAACTCTTTGCAGCGTGGGGCGGGACGGCCCCGAGGCCCCTGGGGATTTGGGGGTCTGTGTGCCCCCGCGCCGGGGCAGCCGGCGGGATTCCGGGGTCCGTGTGCCCCAAAGACGAAGGAAGGGCTGGGGTCAGGGCGAGCGTCCCGGGCCAGGGGGCGGCTGGGAGCAGGTCGCGCGTGCCCTGCTGGATGCCCTTCCCATCGGGAAGGCAGAGGACATGGCTGCTCGGCATGTAGAGCTGTGACCCCGGCCGCTGCTGGCCCTCCTCAGGCGCACGGAGCAGGCAGTGCCCCGGGCTGCGCCAATCCCGATCCCAATCCCAATCCTGATCCCGATCCCAATCCCGGACCGTGCTAGGAACCCGAAAGTGAGCACAGGGGAGCGCGGGTGTCTCACGTGCACATCCCTCTGGCAGCGCAGGAGCGCCCAAAGCTGTGCTGCTCGGTGCCAGTATGTGGCTGCGTCCAGTGTCATCCACTTGGGATGCTCACCTGCGCTGGGGCTCAGGGAGCTGCAGGCACTCGGAACGCGCCCTCTTGTTCTGTTAGACACAAACGCTCAGAATAACGCCAAATATACACGGCAGGGCTAAATCGTGACTTAAATTTTCCAGTACTACAGATGAGGACAAGGAAGCTGGGCACAGCTATGGGCAGGACGTAGCTGCAATGGAGGGTGCTTCTCCACCTGACAAACATTCTCTCAGAGGAGAAAAACATTTTGCAAACACGCAAAGTAAAGATATACTGACCCTCTGAGGCTCCCCCCCACCAAGCCCACATCTGGTTCACCTGAGGTAAATGGAAGGAAATTAACAGACGACACCTTTTACCTTATAACAAGTTGAGCTCAGTCAAGGACAGGTCTCAGTTTCCCTGACACATGGGTCTCACCAAGGTAGCTGCAGTTTCTTGTACTTTGCTAAATAAACACCCACCTGAAAACTCCCTCAGACCTGGTTTGGGATTTTGTTGGGGTTTTTTTGGTGTGGGTTGGTTGTTTTGTTTTTTTTTTTTTTAATCCTGTGTTTTCTGGGAAGTCCTCTTAAACATTTTGGCTTGGTGACAGGAATTTCAGGGCTTCCAGACTTGTAGGCCCATGTTGCCGGAGCTCTTAGCAGCCTGATAGCCCCAGAAGCTCTGATTCCAGCAGTGCCCTGCTTACAGTGGAGAAGGGCTGAGGTCCCTCACCCTCAGGTAGTCCATGCAAGGAGGCCGTCCTGAGCTGAGCCCTCTACTGGTCATGGGCTGTACATGTGATTGCCTGGTCAAGCTACATCTGATGAAGTGGATATTCCTTCAGGTCTGATGAGGAAGACATTATTGAAATAAATTCATCTCCATCTGACTGAGATAAGTCAGTAAACGGAGCCCTACTGCAGTGTCTAGCAAGGTGGCCAGGAGGCTTGTTCTTTATTAATTTTTCCTAATGTTTAGTCCACTATGTTTGAAACGTCCCATCTAATGGACTTCTCCTCATACGCAGTCCTGTCCTGAAACGAATGCCGCCATTTAGCAGAACCAGAGCATGAGCAGCTCAAGGACAAGACAGGACTCGTCAACGCCCACAGTCTCAGACTGCAGTTTCTTGTACTTTGCAAACTCCCGTATTATTTACTGGCCCTGCTGGCCAAAGGCCCGTTCAGGTGTCCCACCTCCCTTTGGAGCCTGCCAGTTCCTAATGTTTTCTCCACCGTGCATTAGCTGGACCCGCCTGAGGAAGCGCTGACCATACAGTCCCTCGTGTGCTGATCTCACCCTGGATCTGTCCCTCTACCCCTTCAGGACTATCTGCACATGTGATGGATGGATCATGGATCCCTGGTTCCACATCAACCATGACAACGCACACGCCATCCAGCAGTCCAGAGGAAAGGTCTCCAGGACCTTTTCACTCCAGTGCTACGTCTTCCTGTGAGAATGAGTGCTGCCTCCTCAGTCAGCTCCTGCTGCTACTGGACTGGTTCATACTTGTTTCCTTTTCTGCCTGCAAGTTACCATCTCCAGTCTTTTGAGTTCAGTCGAAGAGGAGTGAAGTACAAGGGAGACACTGCACCGTGTGGTCCTGCTCGGGCTGAATCTCCCTGTGGCAGTAAAAGGCCATCAGTGGGGATGGTTTAGGGCCGGCAAGAACAGGTGATCTGCTCAAAGTACACAGCATCTCATATGCTGATCTCATCCTGGATCTGTCCCTCTACCCCTTTAGGATTATCAGCAGATGTCGTGGATGGGCACATGGTCTGATACCAAATGCTTAGAGGAGGCTGGGGGGACAGGCCCAGTCCCTGCTGCAAGGTGCTCTGCTGGGTGGGCTTCTCCCATCTCCTCTGCCACCAGCACCTTCTCTCTGCTGAGGCTCGTGCACAGAAGAGGACTTGTTGAAAGACCCCAGACAGCGCAGAAGCTTCTGGGCCCATAAAGCCATTGAGTATCATAGTCTTTCCTCTTCTGTGGAGACACATTGCCCACCTAAAGGATTAAAGAAGACAAAGGACTTTTTTTTTCTAGCATGGACTACTAAAATGATTAGTGGGTGAGACAGATACAGGCTGTGGTCTCTTAATTTCTCAGAGCAGTCTGGCGGTGCCTCTAAAGCAGTGAATAAAACAGCACTAATTAAAAAATTCAGGTTTTGACTTTCAGAAAATTTTTCAAATGGTCCCACACAAATGTGGCGAAACCTCAGAATTTTTCCAAGGTGGGAAGCAAAGTATTGTGATGAGTCAAAATCAGGAATACACAAGAAAAAGAAGTAGAAATGTTTGTCGATGATCAACAGGGAAAAAGGGCACGCACTATATTTTGGTTTGGCTTTTTTTTTTTTTTTAGATGGTGTAGGGTCTGCAAAATGTGCAGCTCAAAAAGTAAACAGGTTAGTAAAATCCCAGAATGACCAAGAAATTGGTGTGTGGCCTGTCTCAACTGGGGACGATGCCAGACAGTGGCAGATGGTGTCTATTTGATGTGGATAAATTCCTTACTTTCATGTCAGAATGGAGGATGAACCCTACAAACTCCCCAAGCACAGAAGCCTGCGAGATGGAGTCATGCAAAGACCACAGGTTCCTTGAGCTTGAGTCACTGTGAGTGTGTACAGAGGCTAAGAGGACAAGACAGTATCTATGCTTCACAAGGAAGCTTTCTACTTGTTTGGTCATTGTTCACCCAGATTAATGCGAAGTGTTGTGTCATTTAGCAGGCACATTCCTTTCGTTTATTTGCCAGGGATGTATGTGGTGTCCCACCTGGGTGACGTGACCTCCATTTTAATGAGATACTTTTATTCCTCCTTAATCTTTATTCCTCTCTACTTTTTTCTCAGAACCTTTTATTAATCTGCAGACAATTCCTGAGCAGTTCCCCCGGAGGGCACGTGTCAGACCAGCACTCCATATGGGACGTTGTTGTGGGACTCCGAACTAAGACTTTGCCTCACACCCTTGGCTTGTGCACCACTTGTGCAGGAGAGCACAGGACGCTGTCGCTTGGAGGTGTGCGGATGGGGGGGATGGTTTTGCCACCAGTGACACTCTGGTTAAAGAGGACCAATGAGATGTCACTGGATCCATGGTGGTGACTATCTGCCTGCAGCCTTTATCTCCCTTTCCCTTCCTTCTTTCTTTCTCTCTTTCCCTCTATCATGAGCATTCAAGTTGTTGTTAAATAGATTTTTTCAGTGAGATTTCAACATTTGGCCTCATTTGTGCTTTAATTCCAACTAGGCAATTGAAACTTTAAATTAATGTCCTCAACCTGGTCATGCCAGTTGTACCGGCCACGTATCTCAGCGTGTGCAGGTAGTTCTCCGCTAGCTGAAAGACTTAGCCTACTTCTGTCTGAGCACATTTACACCAGATATTTAGCTACGTGAGGCACCAAAGCATCCTCTCACACAGGGTTTGCTCACAAGAAATGTCAGAGCTTGTCCTGAATGCCAGTGCCTGTGCAGGAGTGATGGTGTTACGGCTTTTCTCCCTCTTCCCTAGCATTACAAGCCCATAAGGGAATGGATGAGACTGTTGCATGTTTATTTAATTCCTTTTTCTTGTCAGCTGCAGCCGGTTGGCCACTGATAGTCCGTCCCCTGAATGCCCAGATCCTAAAAATCAGCATTGGCACTCTGCTGAATGGCACCAAAAATTAAAGGAAAGAGCAGAAAGATTGAGGTGTCAACCAAGGCGCTCAAGCTGATGCATACGATCTCATCTGAAAACTCACCTCCTGGTTAAACCAGAATTTTCTTAGCGCAGCTGAGGAGAAACTCTGTGTGAGTACAAACAACATCTCAAGATGATCTTGCTTATCTGGCACTTCTCTCCATACAGCTCCCTGTCCAGTTGGTGTTGGAGCCACCATTCTGAGAGCACTGAGGTGCTCTTCTGAGAAGGCTATAGAAACTGTACTGGTCACTGTAGCCACTAGACATGGAGCTGTCATTTCTCAAGACTGAAGCGACCCCAGTCTCTGTTCCTTGAGTGGTAATTGCTAATGCTGGGCTCTTGACTGTGAAGATGCACAGACTGGCCATTTCTCTTCTGTTCTGTGCATTATTTACATTTATTGATTTTGAGCCTCGTCTGATGTTTCATGTTTCAGGCATTCAGCATGGAGAGAGCATTCTGCGTCTCTTCGCAGGAAGTTTTACTTCTAACTGCTTTAGACATTTTGAATCGTCAGCCCTTTTCCCTAACATTTCTGCTGAGGAGCCCTCTACCAGCACAGGCTCCTTTGGCACTCCACAAACGACCTCATTCACATGTAAAAATAGCCATTCATTCCTATCTTTAACAAGTCATTAGTCCCTGGAAGTCTCTTCCTCTTCCCACGTACAAGCTTGAGGCTAGAGATGTTTGAGGAGACATTTCAATGAAAGGCTGGTGGAAACCACAGCCACTGTATTCTTTGGCCCACTCATACCCATACCGTCAGTGAATACTTCAAAGAGTTTTGAGCAATTGGTGGGCATGGTAACCCTCAGACACAGAATTCCTCCATATTTCTGCTACATCTATTCAACAAATTTGCAAACTGGAATGAACATCTACTCGTTTATAGTTCCTTGAGTCCTCGCCGGAGCCTTTTGTAAAAATGAGCATCAGATTTACCACTCTTCTCCACCCGTGGCAGATAAGGATGTTGGGTCGCAGACCTTGCTTAGCAGCAGAGATCTGTTCCTTTGAATATTTCAGAGTTTTGCAGTCCTCCAGGACTAACAGGTTCCAGAGATTTTTTATTACTCATTCTTCTAAAATCGCTTCTGATGCTACTTCAGCAGCTCCTTAATCACAGTCATGGGAAAGACAGACCCTAGCATACTACTGGTGCCCCGGGGATGTTATTACCTGGCCACCATACTTTCCACCTCTTGCTTTTCTGCTGGTGCTTGCAATGGCTCTTCCTTTCTCCTTGGGATGCCTTACATAGCATGCCAGTTGCTTATCTCAAATGGGAGCAAAGCCCTGCCCTTACCAAGCCAGGTGAGTAAGGTAAGTTGCACAGGTGCTTAGAAGAGAAGTAAGCTGGTTCATGAGCTCCACTAGTCAACCTACTTAAGTTCCTACTGCCATCTGACATCCTCTCAGAGAATTAACTAAAACCCAGTGTGCTGTTTACCACTCTGTTTAATGCAGAGATAAGCCTGTGACGGAATTAAGTGATAATGAAGAAAGCCAGTTAGTCAGATTGTTAAACAATACCTGAGCCTGGCTGGGCCAGGAGAAACTTCTCCTGCTGCCTTGTGAGCACTGTACACATGCTGTACCCACAGAGGTACCCCCGTGGGGAGCAATGCCACAGGTCTGGCCTGGGTCTTGCAAACTGCTGCCTCTCCCTGCTAGGGCAGGTGTGGGAAGGGATCAGGCTCACACGGGCTCTGGTGGGACTCCATGTCGTTGTCCCAAGTACATCTATGTTATTAATTGACCCCAGGCTTCTGAGATGGTGAGGATTCAAAGTCCCGTGATTCTGATTCCAGGATGTGCTCTTAGAAATCCTTTCTCCCCTTTCCAAAACTGAACAGCCACAAAATATGCCCTGTAAAATCATGCCACTGACAAAGGCTGAGAGTTCAGGATAGTTGAAGGACATTTTCTTCTCCTTTCCCTCCCTCCCTCTCTCCTTCTCCCTTTCCTCCTCCAGACAATACCAGCGTCCAAACCTTGCAAGCTCTCATTTCAGTGTTTCTTAGGAGGTGACACAACCTCTAAGAAAGGACTCATATCCACGAATGACTCAACTGCTGAATTCACAGTTCGGAACGGGTGTTTCCCTGCACTAGTCATTACGTGAGCGTCAGCCTTGACCACATGTATTCTTGATGTCCTCAGGAGGTAAGCTATCTCTCACAAACCTCAGACTAGAGGCAAGGAGGACAGGCACTGAGATCACACCATAGACACTGAGCCATTTGCCTAGAGGCTGTCTGCCTTAGACAGCCCAGAAAGAGTAAAACCCTCCACAAATAATTCATGTGTTTCTAGAGTTTGTGAGTCTCAGACATGTCTGCCACCAAGCACTGTGCTGCACCAGTCACTGTTCGGCTCTGAAAAGGGCAGATGTCACAACCAGCTGCCTTTTGATGGGAGATGAAACAGGCAGGTGGGTACCAAAGACTGCAAAGACTAGTATTGGTCCCCGTTCTTCTGTTTCCAGCACTGTTATAGGCATCTCTGCTGTAAACTGGGTCATATAGACTGCAGTGAGTGAAGGAGTGAGCCTTAAATACCGGAATAAATTAGTCATGGTAGGGAATTCCTTTGAACTGAGAAGTCACACCCCAGAGCCATAAGGATATCAGCTCTGTGTTGCTCACCAGATACCAGGAAGCAGTCCCTTCTAATCTTCCAGCACACCCTATTGTTTATGGTACTGATTTATTTTAAAGCAGATTGTTTGTTTCTATGTAGATTTACATCTGTGGGAAAAAGACCCAAATGAGCTGATGTTTCTGTGAGATCCCTCTGGGGACTTGGAGGGGTCAGTGTGTGACACAGTATGCCACAGAAGGCCAGACTCTAGCAGGTCTCAGGGATGTGGAGCTGCAACCCAAGAGAGGGATGTCTCCCAGCCCCCCCAGAGCTGTGCTGCCAAGTGAGGCTGGGGTCCATCTCCTGCCCTCTCAGGGGATTCACTTTGCCTTGCCCATTGCTTTGCCATTTGCTTTCTCATTGCACAGGAGATCCAGTTCTGCACCAGAGAAGACCTGCCATTTTGCCTGTGTACTCCAGCTACTGCTGGTGTTGGTGTCAGCAGTGTATTTATCAGCATTGTCAACAGCAAACTCCTGAATTCAGCAAACCGAATTCACTGCAAGGCTTAGGGCTGGATGTAATGCCAAGTAAAAGGTCTTGTAAACATTTGCAACTGTCCAAACAAACAGTTTTTCCCCAAACTTGGTATTGTGCCAGACTCCTCAGACTGTCCTCTCCTGTAGGAATAAGCCCAGTTTGCCTTTGGCTTCTTCTCTCTAGAACCTGGCAGCGCCATTTGGAGAAGAGCCCTCATGCCATGGCCTTATTTCTTGCATCTCCACAGCATGCTCTGGGAATACAGATCTGCTGAGATGGAGTCGTGACCCTGACTCTCCCCATCCCATGTGTAGGCTAGTGATAATTTCCTGCGCGCTTGTGTAGCTGTGCTGGCGAAGGTCCCGTGGGGTGATACAGCAGTACTGGCACAGAGCTCAGCGCTGAATATCCCCAGGCTGGTATAACTCTGAATTCTGAAGGAGGAGGAAGGATGGAGAGGGATTTGCCTTTACAATTACGTTGCTCAGGAGGAGCGCATTCTTCCATTCATAGCCAATACAGCTGTGATAAATTGAGCATAGGTCAGGCATTACAGGGAAACCAGTAGCCAAGGCTCACAAGGAGCTCTGGACATCCTTTGAAGACACCTACTGCCAGGACGTTATCACTTTGATAGAGAGAGGAAGAAACAATCTTTCCCTGAGGGACACTTTTACGATGGGCCAGGTGGACTGCCCATTAATGTGTCCCAATGATGGAGACATGGATCACTGCAGTCATCTGAAGTTAGGACAGGTAGGAATATCCTGCTCTGAGACTGCCCCAGCATATCATGTTGGTCATGGTCTTCACGAACCTGCAAAGAAATGAGCTGCTTTTTACATGCCTGAGACTCGGCCCAGGGTGAATTGCACAGAAGAGAGGTCCTCTGGCTCCTCTCACATGGCAAACAGGATATTCTTCTCCATGGCCTGGGACAGACAGAGATTTTCTAAGTTGGAGCTAGCAAGGCAGCAGTGTCTCTGTCACTGTGAAGCAGAAGTAGTTTCTGGGGAACACCTGAGAATGATGCTAGCTTGGTCCTAGCTCGGGACTTAGCCCAGAGCATGGTATTTCTTTGGTCAGGAAGCTGTGAGCACGGATCATTCAACAAAACCCAGTCCTTACCTTCTGATTGCATCAGGGCCCAGTAAGCAGCATCACAGCAGCATTTGCCTGCCTTGAATTTGCCACTGTCTGCCAGGCGTTTAACTGGTCTGTCACCTCCCTATCTCCTCACAGGGCTTGAGGGCACGAATTTATGGGGGAGATGTTATAAGCTCTTCCCGTTCTGACAGCAGACAGGCCTTGCTTGAATTCAAGCTGAGAACTATTTATCACAGTGCTGCAGGCGTTTGAGTAAGGTCCCTTAATTTATGAAGGCCCAGAAGATATTTTGCAATTGACAACACGAACAAAAAAATACTTCTGCACTTTACTAAAGCTACTATTAAGATTCCTGATGTTTTCATCATAATATTTACTTCTTTGTAAATACGCTAAATTCTCCAATCCCAACTCAAAACAGAGAGATCAGAGAATGAAAATAGGGAGATGACATAGCTGTTTAAAGATTATGTAAAATGTTTTTTACTAGCATAAATATTTGATTGTAAATCTTTGCCTGTTGTGTTTACCGAGCAGGGATGCGCAGTGAGCGCAGAGACCTGCCGCAGCCGGGCGTTGTGGTGGAGACTGCCCCTGCCCTGTGTCCCTGCCCATCCCTTCCCATGTGGTCCAGGCTGCGGGCATGGTGGAGGCGCTGGCAGTCGTCCCTGTCTTGCTGGCTCTGGGCAGTGGGCAGAGTGGGGAGCTGGCTCCTGACACACCGACTGGTCCTTCAGCAGTGGTGGCTGCAGCCGCTCCATCACCTCCAGGAGTCTCAGGGCAGGGTAGGTCAGAGGGGGTGAAGGAAGAGCCAAAGGCTCAAAGTCTCAGCCCGGTTTGAGGCTGCGGACGTCAGCAGGAGGGGTGATGCTCTCGATGGGGACGCTGTCTTGAGCACAGCTCTCAGGTCAAGCGAGCAGCACTGGCAGGAGTTCAAGGCACTTGGGGACCTCCTCTGTCCATGCAGAGCAGGGGAAGGGCCAGGCTAGACTTGGCCCATGTTTTCCAGAGGCGGCAGTGGTCTGGTCTGTGGTTTGGAAGATGCCAAGAGCTGCCTCCTGACTCCTAATCTTGGCAGACACCAAGGTCAGGGGGCTGTCCTCCTTGGAAGGGCCAGCACAGCAGCACCGTGTGCCCTGAGCATGCCCCTGCTGTGAACCCAAGGGCAGTGGAGGGTCTTGTCCCCCATGTCCCTGTGGTGAGGTGGTGGGGAGGAGAACTGGGGAGAGTCTTTGCTGACTCCCTGCATGCACAACTGAGGGAGGTGTGAGCTGAGTGGGACTGTGCATTTGTGTCTTACAGCCAGGGCAGGAGAATTTCTACTTTAATCCACTGGAGATGATGTTTTGGGGATGCTTTCCCAATGGAGATGGGCAGGAATGGCAGAGTCTGGTGACATGATCCCCTCAGGGGACTTCTCTAGCACCCACGGCTGCCTGTGTCCTTCCTCCTGTATTCCTCAGGCTTTTCCTCCTCCTCCTCCTCCACTGAGCAGCCAGCCACACAGGTGACCCCAGTCAAGACTCCAAGCACATCTTCACATCCCCAGACCATGCTGCCAGACTCTACGTGCTGTCTAGGCTGCAGGTTGACTGCATGTTCCTGAAGGGATGTCACTGTGAATGAGACAGTTGCTGCATGCAGTAGCTGCTTGGCTCTCCTGCCTTTAATGCCAGCCAAATAGAGCATCCCTAAACCTGCCCCAGCCTGGGCAGTACACGTCACGGCAGCATTGGTGCTCAGGAGCCTCCACCAACGCATGGGAAGGGGAAGGCTGGGTTGGGGTCATGTGTCTACAAGCAGAATCTCTCCAAGCAGAACTTCCCAGCCAGCCAGTCGTTTGCAAGCAGCTGTGGGACCAATATTGACAGCAATAAGTGAGCCTGCAGCCTGACCTGGTGCACTTTGTGGCAAGGACAAGCCTTCGGCAGTTTGCTGGATGGTCAGTGTGGTCAGTACAGGCAGGAAGGGTTATCTCTGCCTGGCCTGGCTGCTCCAAGTTCTGGTGGCTTGGTGGCTGGCTGGGAATGAGGGAGGGAAGCGATGGCAGTGCCAGCATCACTTGCAGACCCCCTCAGATTTTTGCTTTGCTGACCTGTGTTCCCCTCTCACCCTCTGCTTGCCGAATGTTTGCAGAAAGATACTCGGCAAACATTCGGTTTGCCGAATCAGGCAGTCAGGTGGTCAGAGGGGCTGCTCAAGTCCCGTTAGTCCACCGGAGTGACTCGGTAGCCAGGCAGCACGGCAACCGTCAGGCTAACAGACCCAAGGAGGACGTGCCTGAGCGGGGCAGTGCACCCCAGGCCCCGGCCAGCGGAGTGTCCTGGCTTCTGTTCCCTCTGCAGCAGGACTTTGGGCAAGTCACGTCTCCTTTCGGTTTCCTTATCTCTAAATGACGGTAATGAGGCTAACCCCTTCCTAAAGCTCTTGGAAATCTCCCACAGAGCAGGGCCAGATAAGACCCGTATTGTTGTAAGCCCTGCAGCAGCCCCAAAGCTTGGGGTTTTGCTACAAAGCAGCCTACCCAGCCCTACCTCTGCCCCGACGATGAAGGAGAGCGGCAACGAATTGAACATTTCCATCCACGCCCCTCCCTCCTGCCTGCTAAACTATCTCGACGCAGCCACTTGTTTTGTGGTTCAGCCCTAAATAAGGAGCGTGTTTTTGGGGAGGGAGTGTGACAGGCACTAGCGAGCGATATGGAGCAAAGCTGGGCTGGGGTTAGTGGCGAGCAGAGCTAAAGCCCCAGATATACATCGGATGGGCTGGGAGCATTATGTATTTCTGGAATGCCTTCTGGTCTTTATTAAAATGAAACCACAGCCAGCCCAAGAGAGCTCATCGTCCAGGCACGGGGCCAAGTATAAGTTACTTCTACAAATATTTATTTAACCATATCAATGACAAACTCTTTTGTATAAATGTTTTTATTTAATCATAATTTACCAATTATTTTAAATCAATTGTTTGCCTGGTTTCTAAACACTAATCAAGAGGCTTGCATTAGCATTACTCAGGCGGATTAGATGCATTATTTCACTGAAGCTTGTGCCATTGCTTGCCTGCCTTGGCCATGGAAGATGGTGCAGATGGATCCCAAATTTCTCTCAGACTGTCAGATTCCTGGAGGAGCATGCCTGTGGCATTGCCAGCCCTCTGCACCCAGCTGACCTCTGGACTCAGAGGAGTTCCTTAGGCACAGGGACACACAGACCCTGATCCCACCTGAGCCACTCAGAGCAGGACTTTCCTCTGGTTTCCCTTGGCTAATGGCCCCATCACAGATACTTCAAGTGCCCTGCACTGCCACTGCTTACCACTCACACCTCAGCCTAGATCTTTCACCGGTGCAGGAGAGGTTCCTCAGCGTTGCCTCAGCACAGAGTATCTGGCAGGAATACGTGCGCGTGGCCACGGTGGTTTGGGGCAGAACAGGAGCCCGTGGATGGTGGTGTTTGTCTCCAGTGTCCAGCACCCTGCTCCCAGCACTCTGAGCTCCCTCACCTCCTCAGGAAGACCCTGGAAGCCCTCCAGCTGCCAGGCACCATTTATCCCAGCTCCCTCACACATGGACCTTCTCCAGCCCAATTCTCCCACCTCCGCTCCCGAGCTTAGACAATACTTTAAAGTGGAGAATCTATGACTTCTGCAGGGCTTTGTCTCCTCCAAAGCACTGGGAGATGAGGTGAGGGCAAGGTCTGCACCCAGCAGAGGTGCTGGGGAGATGGACGCTGTTGGGCTCCCTGAGACCTGGCGCACCGTGGCCTCTTGCTCACCCACCTTCAGGGAGCGAGTTCCTGCACTGCCGCGGAGACCTGAGGGAAAAGCAGGAATCTGCTCGTTGCGATCTACCTGCCTTGTTTATTTACACGACTTCAGGCTGCTACTGCCTTGCACCTTGGCTCGCTGCTCCGCAGCGCCTGTTGTAAGCACGGGGACCGCAGGCAGTTCTCCATTCATGCACGTATCTGTTCATCGTCTGCGGCAGGGACTGCGCCGTTCGCAGCGTGTGAGCTGCCAGCTTCCCAAGAGCACCGATTCCCCCTGCAGCCCTCCGCAGGATGACTCTGTCTGCTGCAAAAATCACCCCCCGCCAGCCTTTCACCTGGAGTGCTGTGTCCAGCTCTGGGCTCTCCAGTTCAAGAAAGACAAGGATCTACTGGAGAGAGTCCAGCAGAGGGCTGCAAAGACAATCAGGGGACTGGAGCATCTCTCTCACAGGAAAGGCTGAGACATCTGGGTCTCTAGCCTGGAGAAGAGTAGACTGAGGGGGGATCTCATCAATGCTTATCAATTTCTAAAGGGTGTCTGGCAAGAGGATGGGGCCACACTCTTCCAGTGGTGCCCAGTGACAGGACAAGGGCCAACAGGCACAAACTGGAACACAGGAAATTCTGTCTCAACATGAGGAAAGATTTCTTTCCTTTGAGGGTGGCAGGGCGCTTGAAGAGGCTGCCCAGAGAGGTGGTGGAGTCTCCTTCTCTGAAGACATTCCCAACCCACCTGGACACCATCCTGTGCAACATGCTCTAGGTGAACCGGCTCTGGCAGGGGGGTTGGACTAGATGATCTCCGAAGGTCCCTTCCGACCCTGACCTACTGTGATTTTGTGGGGTATCTGAGATGTCTTCCTCCAGCAGCCGCCGTTTAATCAGAAATGGGAGGTGTGTTGCTGTGACGCCAGGGGAGCTGGTGGTTAATCCTGCATACAGCGGAGTGCCCAGGTCTCCCGCTTCAATCAGTTTTGACTACTCAAGCAGGAGGGAAAGCAGAGACTTTGAAATTCTCCCCACTGGGGAGGGATATGGAGGCGCCACAGTTTGCAAAATGCAGTTTTGGAGATGAACAACCTGAGCAAAAACTTTGTTACAGCACTGCATCAGAGATGCAAAATTTCCAGCAAAATTCTTCCAAGATGATAAAACCCAGAAAACAAAAAGAGAAATTGGGGCAGGTTTGATATAACCATAGGACTTACCTACTATTTCAAAGATTATGAAAGTAGAAATCAATGCTAGCTATAACCTTTTTAACATTTCAGTATATGTTTGGTTTTTTCTGAATGATGAGAAATACAGCTGCTGCAGGAGACAGAGCAGCACTGCACTTCAGAACACGTCGCTGTATGGCCCTGTAGACATACCTCTACGATGAGAAAACATTAAAGCGATGGTAATAGGGAGCTTCCTACTGTTGACTTGTAAACAACCAGGAAAAGTTATTTGGAGAGGGATTTGAAATGCTGTGTAAACATAGTCCTAATGCTGTAATGCAGATGAAGAGGAAACTCTTGGAAATAAAATAATTTCACACCTGCTCTAAAAAGCCTTTTCCTGTCCATTTTGAGGAAAGATGAACCAAAAGGAGGTGCCTGTTCTTGTTCTTTATAATATCCTATTTCTTACAAATCTGTTTTTAGAAATGAACTCCTCCTCCACCCCCCCCCCCCCCCCCCCCCCTCGC
>VZSF01001526.1:41199-51757 GCA_013398295.1 Chionis minor
CCCTAAGATGATTAGAGGGATGGAGCACCTCTCCTGTGAGGACAGGCTGAGAGAGCTGGGGCTGTTCAGCCTGGAGAAGAGGAGGCTCCGGGGAGACCTGAGAGCAGCCTTTCAGTATCTGAAGGGAGCCTACAGGAGAGCTGGAGAGGGACTCTTTGTCAGGAAGTCCAGTGATAGGACAAGGGGTAATGGTTTTAAATTGGAAGAGGGGAGATTTAGATTAGATATTAGGAAGAAGTTCTTTACTGTGAGGGTGGTGAGGCACTGGAACAGGTTACCCAGGGAAGTTGTGGAGGCCCCATCCCTGGAAGTGTTTAAGGCCAGGCTGGATGGGGCTTTGAGCAACCTGCTGTAGTCAGAGGTGTCCCTGCCCATGGCAGGGGGGTTGGAACTTGATGATCTTTAAGGTCCCTTCCAACTCTAACCATTCTATGATTCTATGATTCTATGATTCTTGATGAGAAGGAAGAGAGTCTGTGAGAAGCCCAAACCTGGCCTGTGCTGGCTGTGAGAGGTGATTCCTCCCTGTGCTGGTGGGACGTGGCAGTCCTGGGACACGCAGGGGCTGCCTTTAACCCCCTGCTCTGTTGTAAGTAGCAAGGCTGCAGTTCTGCAAGAGCCACATTCACCTTTCCCAACTTGACTGTCCAAATATTAAATGCAGAGTTCAGCTTTTAGGTCTCCTGCACAGGCAAAGGACAAAAGCAGGTGCTGGCAGAGGGCCATCTGCTCTGCTTATCTTCCACCCTGAGCTCAGACTGGGAGGAACTGGTCTTTGGAGGAAATGTTCTCTGTCCATCAAGCAGAGAGGAAGCCTAGATGACAGCTAAGACTAGATTCTATCTTTC
The DNA here is from genome assembly GCA_013398295.1 of Chionis minor. Lineage (NCBI taxonomy): Eukaryota > Metazoa > Chordata > Aves > Charadriiformes > Chionidae > Chionis > Chionis minor. The sequence goes on from VZSF01001526.1 coordinate 42,048, forward strand.
CGATAACTGACGTGACAGGAGATGAATCCCACGAGACGTGGCTGAGACCAAAGGACAGAGAGGACAGTTGATCACTGGGCAGCCTGGAGAGACAAGTGTAGAGGGAATGGCCTTGTGGGGGCCAAAGAGACCCCTGGTGAAGTGAGAGCAGAGCAGCAGCGTGGTAGGAAAAGATTTGTGGTAGACAGAGACACAAGCAGTACTGAATAGTGGCATTCAAAAGCATGCAAGACGGTTAGCACAAAGCAACTTAAGAACCTGGGCTGAACACTGGAGCAAGCCCTGTTCTGCCCTGTCCTCACCTTCCCTCCAGTCCTCTTCTAAAATGCTTCAGATGTAGAGCTATTGCCAACTCATACCCCCTTAGCTGGGACAACAACAAAAATACCATCTTTTCACGGCTGTGTGAGGGATGGACTCTTGCTTGTGGTTCAGCCTGATCTTGTCACTGGCAGAAACGTTTGCTGTTCACTGTACAATTACAACCAAAATTGTGCCACCTAATATCAGTGTCACCTTGTGAGCCTGGCACAGAGAGGACAACATTAAGGGTCTTTATGCGGCAATGGGATGGTTGAAGTGGATGTGGGCTTGGTGAGTAGATAGCAGGTCATTGAAAACAGACCAAAGTGGCTTCCCTCAAATACCTAACTTCACCTTGAATGTCACTTCTTGTCCTATGTAGTGCCTCACACATCTCCATCAGCCTGGTCTGTGTGCCAGGTGTCGGTGGGTTGGTGAGGCTCTGCCGGAGTGTGTGCCAGCTATATCCACTGTGCCATAAATCCGAGTGTCTTGTACCAAGTAACATGCTGTCAGTCTGTCTGATGAAGCTGAGCATCCTTGGAAAAGGCCTTGGAAAGTGATCCCTGTGTCTCTTTGCATGGGATAATACATGTTGGGGCTGTTCACACCCAAGGTATAACAAGCCTTTGTACAATGCATCCAGGTACCGTCAGAGGGCTTCTACAGGGGAATGTCACATTTGTTCTTGACCAAGCTCACAAGCAAAACAATGTGAAGATCACTGAGGGCAGTGATGTTCTCGGCGTACTGCAACATCTAAGTCTGTTCAGTGCTGATGACCACAGGACCAGATGGTCCAAAGGGATAAAAGATTTTGAAGACACAGTAAGAAAAAGAAACTGCCTGACAATGACCTGCAGGACAGACAAAATCAAGTGAAAGGTATCTCTTCCATGACATATCAAAGTACTTGTTCAGGTCAGGGAGAACTGCAGAAAAGTGGATGTGCTGTAGGACATTTATTCTGACATTCTGTCTGAAAAGTGGGTCTCACGTCATGCAGCTTCAGACCTCTAATCCCAAACTGGTCATCCAGGCACATCTGGAAATGTTAATTATAGCGGGGACCAAGGAAGGATTCCTGGGTTCTGTATTCATTTCAGGCTGAGTATTTACGTAAGATACTTTTCTTATCTTCTCTAACTATTTATAGTTTTGTTTGTATGTTTGGAACCTAAACATACCCTACTATGCTTCAATAAATCTGAAATATCTTTGTTGACAAAAAGAAATGCCGTCTGCTGTTAATGAAAAGAAGGTAATCATGGTATTGAGCTACTTGTATAGTTAATATTTTAGTAAATGCTCTCTAGGCAGATGTTGACTTATATACATTAATTCTTAATTTTTATTTCCTCTAAAAAAATTAAAATTTTAAGAATTAAATGTTTTAGTCTGAAGGGTGTCCATACAATGAAAACTAGGAATAAATCAGACAAAATAGATCTGCCTTCCAAAATATCTAATATTGTCATTAGCACTCCCCAGCGCACAGATCAATACAAATGTAAAATGACTTTCAAATACCTGCCATCACCAGGATTGCTTGTGCTGGTGCAGGAAAGTAATGGAGTACAGGAGTGACCCGTCTGGCTCATCAGACCACCTGTGTGGTTCCCACCCAGAGTTTCAGGTGTTAAAACCTGAACAAGAAACCTGCCGCCGGGCTGGGGACCAGCAGCCCTAGACCAGACAACAGGTAACCCCAGAAAAGCAGTGACAGAGGGGCAGTGGTGGGTGAGAGAGCATATTAAAAGCAACAATTTGCAGCAGGAAGAAGAAATCATACCTTCTGTGAGGAAAGATTTTTTAGTTTTTATGTAAGGAAGGCGATTCTGCCAGTGATTTGGTGATTTTTCTTTCGGCTGAGCACAGGTAATTTCATCAGACTGCGAAGCAGGGTGATTTAAATACCTCCTTCCTAGCCTCTTTTAATGAAACCATCTCTGAACATGTCCAGTTTCTCCAGACAAAAGATACGGAGGGAGCTTTGCAGAGTCCTTGGATTAGTGTAAAATGAGATTTACTGTATTCCCAGTAAATACAGTAAGGGGCAAGGGGCAGCTGGGGTGCCTTCACGTCGAAGTGGGCGTAGCAGGGACAGCCCCAAAGCCTCCTGGAGTGGCTCCAGGACTGATGGTGCAGAACATGGCAGTGTGGGATGAGGGAAAGTAAAGGTGTGCTCAGCCCTGGTCCCACCACACAGGCTCGGAGGGATGAGCTCGTGAGCTCTGGTACCTGGCCCCATTGGAAATGAAAACAGACAGGCTCTGCTCCTTTAATATGCCTTAAATATCCTGAAAATGAAAGGAGGCAGGTTAGTTTGATTTCGTTTACTCTGAGATTTTATTTTAATGTAGGTTTGATCAATAAATGGAAAACAAATGTAGTGCATTAAAGTGAGGCAGCCCAGCCCAGCGGCGGGAACAGGACCGGTGCAGGAACATTTTTCTAAAGATCCCTTCTGGAATGTTATTTTGAACTCTTTGAAACGGCAAAGGTTTTTAGACATTGTATGTTTTATTAAGTGTCCCTTGGGAAAGCTGGGTTTAAAATTAGTCAAACTCCTTCACTTTTTTAAACCCTTCCCTAAAATAGTCGATATAAAATTTGGTGGGAATTCTGCTGAGAGCTTAAATTGGCCGAAACAGACAACCTAATGGAAATGACATTTGGGGAAAAAAATGTAAAAATCCTCGTTTTCTTTCTGTCTTCCAATGACATAATTGGAGCATGGCAGGACTGCCTGCTCCTCCGAGTGCGGCTCTGACCCCAGGGCTCTGGTCACCAGTTTCCCTCGTACAGGAGAAGGAGGGAAGCAGCTGGGAGAGAGCTAAAAGAGGGAGATAACTTCTTTGGTACGGCACTGCCCATCCTTCTCAGTTGTATTCCTCCGAGGGCTGACGTTCATCAACCTTGGAGTGCATAACCTGGTGAGGAGGCCAGCAAACATCCACATCTCCATCTAGAGGTGTGTGGTAGAGCTGTTGTTCTCTGATGGGACACCTGGCTGGTTTTCATGCTTAGGAAAGGAGGGACAGACAGGTTTTGGCCTGAAAAGAAGCATGGGAGAGTTCTTCTGGTGACACCCAGAGTGATTCTGCATGGAGGTTTCCACCCCAGGGGGACGTGTCTCATTTTCCAGATGGTCACATCATTGCAGGTGACCAACATCTTTGTGACAGCTCACATCAAGGTCCCAAGGGATCTGCTTCTAGATGAGACTGTGTCACCCTGCCTTCACCTGGGTCCAATGGAGGGAGACACCTCCTCTGCTGTCCTCACCATGGGTGGCAGATGTGCCAATTGCTATGGGCAGTTTGGGTGTCTGCTCTGTGCCCTGGTCCCGTTGTTCTCCAGGGGATGTGAGGAAGGCTTGTGCTGGCAGTACACACCACTCCTCCACACGCTCCTCAGTGGTGAGCTGTGATGGCTCAAAACATGTCCCAGAAACACATCTGGGACCTTCCCCAACCCAGTAGCTTATTTACTCGAGGCATTTTTGTCACTTGGGGAGATAAAGCTGCCTTCACACACCTCAGGTTCCTCTCAGCTCAGCTGGGAGATAAGGGCTGAGGGACACTGGCTCCTGCTTGCCATGAACCTCGGAGGATTTTGAAGAGAGGCCTCTTTGGGAAGTCACCTCTGCTATCGCTGTGACAGGTGTCAGCTGTGCTTCGCACAGCCAGCCGCAGACCGAGATTAGCCAAATGCGTCTCCTACCCAGAGTGCTCAGGCTCTGCAGGCGTTGTTTTAAAACACAGAATGGGAAAGGATTTTGAGCTGAGATAGGGGGCTTTATTCAGAAATAGTCTGACCTAAGGACCTCGCTATCAGCAGCACCAGCAGCCATCACAGATGGGGTCCTTTCCGAGAGGGGTCTAGTTGATAACAGGGAGGAGGGGCTATTCTCCCGTCACAGACCCCAGTTTAGTGTCTGGTGTGCAGGATATGAGAATGTCCTTTGCGTTCTGCTTTCTGATCCTCAAGGCACGCCAGAGACATAGCTGCACCAGAGCAGCTGGGAAAGTGGCAATCCCTTTGGAGAAGTTGAGCGAACTCTTGCACATGTGTTACAGAAAAGACACCTGATTTGGGGGATATCCACATGCCTATGGAAGTTATATTAGCCAGAGAAACAGGCACTTCCACTGCGCAAACACAGCCATGAAAGTTAGCCCTGCCCTGAAGCCTCCTACCTGCTCCTACCTGCAGGCAGAAGGTGCTAGCATGGCCTGTGAGCAGCGGAGTTCACAGGATGTGGGGTATGGCTGTGGGCAGAAGGGAAGAGAGGAAACAGTGCGTGGAGACCAGGATTTCCCAATGATGGAGCTGGGTCCTGTGGAGAAAGGAAGGTCTGCTCAAGAGGAGACCAAGAAGTAGTCAAGAATGCAACATGCTGATTTCAGATGTGTAGAGACGCCCGTTTCTGGGGGTGGTGGGTGCATGTCAAGTTGGAGAAACTAGTTTAAGAGACAGAGCACTGGTTGGCACCAGTGCTTGGGGAACCTGCCTTTGTCACCCCCCAGCTCAGGGAAGTTCCTCTCCAGCAAGTCACTTCTTGGCGCACTTCCCCTCCCACACGGGAGATGCTAAATTCCTCTGGATAGGGGGTGTCCCTTGTCACGGTCTGTACAGCTCACATCCAAATGCGTTGTATTCTTGTTACCTCATTGTAGATGGCATTTTTTTTCTGGAATTTGTGCGCTGATGCCGTGCCAGTCAGATTGCCCGAAGCAACCCGCAGCTTTCTACAGGCTTTTGCTTACCAGCCGTGCCCAATCTATAGGTCACCGTGCAGTCAAGGCACAGGAGAGGCACATATTCTGAGCAGGACGTATGTATCTACGGTATGCATCCATTGTGGGGCCCATTCTGGTAGCACTGAAAATTGGCATTCCTCATGGTACCCACATTTCTATGCCAAGCTAAACTTTCCTGTCCTTTTCAGAGATATTTATAGATGGGAATCTTGACAAGAATGAGTTTCTGTTTTGGAAGGAACAGTTTTACTTATTGCTAACTGATTTGAGTGTGTGTGTGTGTGCTCAAAGGTGCAAGCAAATGACAAAAATGTCACCTGAAGAATGTGATAAGTGAATCCCCTGGGGACATGACAAGGAAAAATGAGTTTACTAAAAAACTTGACACAAGCAAACACTCCTCCTGTTCTGTGTGGTGTGGGGCCAAGGAAAAAGGGCAGGCGTTGCCAGCCGCATTGCGCTGGTGTGCGCTGTGAGCAAATAGAGCCATGCTCACAAGGGAAGCCTTGCTTCCACACTGCAGACTGCTCATACCTCACTGGAGCAGTATGTGCTTAATTCCAGTGTTTTCCAGAAAGGAATTGTTTTTTTTTTTTTCCAGAGGAAAATGATTGGCTAAAAAGATTATATAAAGTTGTCCTCAATTAGACTCACTAATGTCTCTGAAAGGCAAGCACATTTGAGCTGTTGTGGGAGGATGGGTTGGCTGGGAGGACAAGCCATTCCAGCTTGGAAAGAGCAGTACCTCTCAACAGACTTACTGGGGGGTTTTCAGCATTACCATAGTGATGAAGGGGACAACCAGTAGACATGATGGGAATGACCATGTGTGCATTCCTGGCAGTAGCTAATTCCAGGAACACAAGATGGCAGGCATGTCCCACAACCCCTCCTCTGGCCAGCTGCCTGCCTCAGCCCCACCTCCATGTCTGGATGGCCAACCCCTTTGACTTTCCTTGCTCCAGATCCTGAATACATCCATGCACTTCTACCTCCTGGTCCCTATAGTTTCCCATCCCACATGCCAGAGTTGGAATATACTCTTCAGTCTCTGCAGACAGAGGTTGTCCTCCAGAAGGCAGTTCCATGGCATTATGAAAAGCAGCAGTAAGATATGATGAAAAGCAGTGCAGAACTGTTGAAACCAACTGAAGAGTACCCAAAGCTCTGCTTGATTCTCTGCTTGTTGGTGAATACAATCACTGCCCTCAGCAAGCAGGGAACTATCACCACTATTAGGTTGCTGTAGTGGACAGTTCTCATCTCTTCTTGGCTGCACCCCAAATGACCAGGCAAAAAGCTGTACTACAGCCCGGGAGAAAAGAAAGAAATTTGATTTTGTCTGCTTGTGAAAGTGCCTGCGTCTTGACATGAGCTGGGATTGAGAGGAATTCATGGAATTTGTCCTTCCCCAGGAAAAATAGGAAAGAAAACCAATTGCTTCAAAGTATTATGACTGCAGATTGTATATGCAGCAACGAAATAAAGAATAATGCAACACAAATAGTGCAGAAAAGAGAGCGAAGTGTAGAGCAATGTTTAGAAGCCAAACAGAAGGAAAGGGGGCTTCAAGCACCCATGTTTTACCTCTCAGGTATCAAGCACGCATTGGCAGCCTCCAGGTGTCAAAACTTTCTGCTCATGAGGTGCAACGCAGGGTTACACCTGCAAAGTAGAGCTTCAGCATGGGTAGGAGACTGCTTTTGGGAATCTTGCCCAGAGCAGGGCACTTCTCATACCCCTCAGAAATTAATGAGAGTAGTAGTACAAGTATGGCAAGCAATGTTTTCTCACCTTCCTTCCACATAGACTACAGCCAACTTTGCTGTGGTTTTGCTACTGCCTGGTTAGCTGAACCAGCTGCCTCATGTCTGTGGTTAGCTATGAGTATCTGCCCAGAGAAGATAATACAGCTTCTCACCTTCAACCATTTCCATTCATTCTTTGGCCCATGATATTTGTCTCTGGCCTAACACAAAACTTTGAGACATCATAAAATATCCCAAGTACTGTGGAAAGGTCTAGGAAAACCATTAGCATTATTCCTGCTGATCTTGCTACTTGGTTTTAGCTAAAATTACGTGTTTATGGTTTTGTTCAGCATCTTATAGCTTTTAGCACAAGAGGACTATGGTCCACCTCACATTATTTAGAGGCGCACTAGCAGTATCTCCAAGGCTGTTGACACAGTCTGAGAACATCCAGCTCCTGGCAGTAGGGACCGCTCCTGCTTGGAGACAACAGCATTGCTAAGAATGATGGTGCTTCTTAGAGACTATGTCAAATTTCGTCCAATGTGACCTTGCCCTGCAGTCACACGCCGTTGTCATCTCCTCCACTACTGCCGTTGCTTCCCATGAAGGGCAACCAGTCTGTGCAGCTATTACACTATTTGCTTTTGCCCCAGTGGTAACCAGGCAAGTGTGAAACAAGAACTACCTGCTCTTGCAGATGCCAGTATCTTTGGAAAATGTCCCCAAGAGAAGGAGTGGACTGGGCTTTCCAACACCTACTCTGGCAGGACAGCAAAAGGCTGTCAGCATGGGGTGCCCACCTGCATTTCATAATACCCGCCTGCACTGCAGACACCGTTGACGCAAGCGTCAGGGAAGCTCCTAAATCTCTATGCACCAGATCATGGTGATGACTGAGCAGGCTTCTGGGCTGGGCTGTCAGCTGCAGGACAGCGGCTGGGGCTGAGGTGGGGCTACGCTCAGCAGTGCAGGTGTGTGTCTCATATCTCTTGCATCTCTGCTTGTAGACAAGCCCTTGAAAACACAGTTCGACCGTGTTCCCACAGTTCTGCAGAGCCCAGCGCTTTCCAGCAGGAATGTGACACAAAGGTGGACACAGCCTGACCTAGCTGCTGCACAGCCATTTCCCAGCATGTGGCACAAGTGTGTGTACTGCCCTACCTGGTGCCCAGCCAGGAGATAAGCACTCCTAATCCTTACAACGCATCCCTACAGTAAACCTGCATTTGTAGCACCTTGCATGTGACTGCGCTTGTCACCTGCCACAGACAGTGAGGATAAGGAGCACAGGAGCACTGTGTCTGTCTGAGGTGGGGATGCAGCAGCGTTTTGCTCCCAGCTCACCAGTACAGGTTCTGTCCACTGGCATCTGGGTTGGCCCATTGAGGGACGTCTCCGGGTGCATCCTTGTCATCCTAACTGCAACAAGCTCTGCTAGCTGTGTGTACTGCTGTGAAAATGCTGGTAATTTGTCTTCAGAGCACCTGGATACCTGCATATCAGCTTCCCTTCCCTACTGTAGCCCTCAGGTTGTCATCCCCTTTTGGTGTTTCAGGTAGGCAGTGATGAAGTAGTGAGAAGTCTGAGGTCAATGAAAAGATATTTCAGGGCCTTGGGACGACTAGTCAGGGGATCGGGAGCACAAGTCATGTTCTCCTCTATCCCTCCAGTTGTGGGGAATGATGAGGGGGTAAAGAGGAAGAGCCAGCACTTCAATGCCTGGCTCCAAGACTGGAGCTACTGGCAGGACTTTGGGTTCATTGACAATGGCTTGATTTACACCAGACCTGCTGGTCACAGATAGGAATAGCCTGTCTTGCAGGGGAATAAGGGTTCTAGGGCAAGAGTTAACAAAGCTCATTGAGAGAGCTTTAAACTAGATTTGAAGGGGGACAGGGATGTAACTGGGCTCGCTAGAGACGTGCCCGGGTGTAGTAGCCTGGCACTTGTGGGACAGCATTCTAGTATTTTTGAGATTCATAAGGCTTACTGCCCTCAAGGGCAAAAACTACATGCTCAAGAATTAGAGATATGTGTGCGGTCCCAGGACCATGATCTTATTGCAGTTGCTGAGACTTGGTGGGGTAGCTCACGTGACTGGAATGCTGTCATGGATGGCTGTGTTCTCTTTAGGAAAGGCAGGCCAGCAAGGCAAGATGGTGGAGCTGCTCTTTATGTGAGAGAGCAACTGGAATGTACTGAGCTCTCCCTGGGGACGGATGAAGACTGTGTTGAGAGCTTGCGGGTAAGGATTAAGGGGCAGGTTAACATGAGGGACACTGTTGTGGGTGTTTGTCACAGGCCACCTGATGAGGACGGGGAAGTTGATGAGGGCTTCTACAGACAGCTGAGAGCTGCCTCACAGTCACAGGCCTTGATTCTCATGGGTGACTTTAATCACCCTGATACCTGCTGGGAAGGCTACACGGCCAGGCATGTCCAGTCCAGGAGGTTTCTCTAGTGCATTGGTGACAACTTTTTGACTCAGGAGGTGGAGGAGCCAACAAGGAGAGGTGCACTACTGGACGTAGTACTGACAAACAAAGAGGGACTGGTGGAGGACATGGAGGTTGGGGGCAGCCTTGGCTACAGTGACTATGAGAAGACAGAATTCAGGGTTATGTGTAGTGGGCATAAAACAACTTCAGGAGGGCTAATTTTGATCTCTTCAAGAAACTGCTTGGAGAAATCACACGGGTTGGGGCTCCAGAGGGTAAGGGGGCTCAAGAGAGCTGGTTGGTTTTCAAGTATCACTCCCTCCAAGCTCAGGCTCGGTGTATCCCTGAGAGCAAGAAATCAGGCAAGGGAAGCAGGAGACCTGCATAGCAGGGAGCTTCTGAAAAATCTCAAGCAGAAGAAGAAACTTTAGAGTATGTGGAAGAAGGGA
>VZSF01001529.1:0-11066 GCA_013398295.1 Chionis minor
GCCTGTATTTGTGCGTGGGATTGTCATGACCCACATGAAGGACCTTGCCCTTGCCCTGGTTGGACTTCATTCGAGGTTCACACAGGCCCACCTCTCCAGCCTGTCCTGTTCTCTCTCGATGGCATCCCTTCCCTCCACCGTGTTGACCCCACCACACAGCTTGGTGTCATCAGCAAACTGGCTGAGGGTGCACTCAGTCCCCCTGCCTGTGTTGCCAACAAAGGTGTTAAACAGCACTGGTCTCAGTGCTCAAGTCCACGGATGGGCTTAATTGTGTCCCATTTAGGCTTTAAGTATATTTTAACTCTCTGAGGGTGCAAATCCTAATGTTCAAGCTTCATTTTTTTTCCCTTTCTCCTGCCCCCCCCCCCCGGTACTGGATCCGCTCTAAGCAGAATTTTACTCCAGTTTGAGCACTCATCTCAGCCTTGAAGTATTCTCATGGTTTTTCTGCAACTCTGAAAGCAGAAAGCATGTTTGTTCTTCACCTGTTCAATTCTTATAATTGTTTATCCTCAAAGTGGAAATCAAATACTGCTCCGAACTGTGGGCTGAATTGCCGGTACCCTCATTTCCCCAGGAGACAATCCACTAATGAGATGCTGAGAACAGGTAGCGTTGATTCCAAAGTTGGTACCCTAATATCGGCCTGCAACACCCGTTTTTAGAGATACTTGTTCTCTCCAGGGCTTGGATCTACAACTGCAGGGACAAATTTGCCTTTTAAGCCAGTCACGTGATAGAAACTTCTGCCAGCGTGTATAAAGTTGGCATCAATACTCTTCGCATTTAAGCTTCTATTGTATTCCTGTAGACACTAGAGATTGTAATGAGAATTAATCACTGTCCTCCACTGTCCATCCAGATGTTTGCTCAGCTCCCTGTGTCAAGTGAGATGTTTTGTGATGGTATGTCCATGGCATTGGTGTGAGCTGTGGTCCACACTAAACAAAGGCAGGTAAACTCTCCGTGTCTAGCGACCCCGGTGCATTCTACATCATGCCCAGCCTGTGATCTAATCTGCTTCGATTTTACCCCCAAGGAAGTCACAAAATTACTGGGCTGCTTGCAGTCGTATGTGAATCGAGTAACGGACCCCATGAAAACCAGGATTTTGTGCTTTTCCTGGTTCTAACTTTATTCCTGCAAGTAACGGCACTTGAAGAGAAAGCACAGCTGATGCCCCTGTGCAGGGTCTCGATATCCTGCAGGTGGCTGGCCCCTGTACTGGGCCTTCCCCATTGCTTGGAAGTGGTGAGTCTGGGTGCGCAGATGCTGGTTCCTTGGCAAGTCCTCTCAAGCGTGTGCTTCTTACTTCCTTCTATGAAACAGAGAGGTGTGTGTTTTCTGGCACTCGGTGCTGTTGTCTTCTGCAGCCTGTAGGGCGTCAGGACTGATGAAACAGGTAATCTCTTTACAGAATTTTTTTAAGGCTGGAATTTGGTTTTCTTGAAGCAAAGTGAGGGGAAAAGGCTCTTTAACGGTACCATAGGCTCAGCAGAGGCTGGGATGTGATAACTTTGTGCTGCTGAAGTTCAGGTTTTGTATTAATCTTAGTTGATGTCCAGTACCAGAAGCCTTTTGAAATCAGCGTGGGTAGCAGGAGGGGAAAGCTTTTTTGCAGAGCAGCATGTTGAAAGTCAAGGCTGTCGTTCTTGTGATGATGACAAGTAGCCCTTCAGTTGGGAGGTGGAGGGCTGCTTTCCTGTAGCAGCTCTTAGAACGGTGCAGGGCATGTGTGATTTCATCCAGGCACAATTACGTGTCTTGTCACTGTGAAACCAGAGGACTGACCTACTGACTTAGCTTTCACAAAAGCATTTCTACAGAGCTGACTTAATTTCTTGCTTAAAAATAACTCATAAATACATAACCCTGGGGCTTGGGGGATTTTTTGGTTTGCTTTGTTTTGTTACTGTACTGCTGTTTTTATTGGCTATAGCTTCTACTTCTCTAAAATGGCTTATACAGGACCAGTCAGTAGTGGCCTGCAAGCTGTAAAGATTTGTTCCTTCACTATTGGAATAGTACACAGTGGAAGATGTTATTCAGCTTTCAAACTAGAAAGGATACTAGTGTTGTTCTCACAGCACAGATTCTCCAAGTTAACAGCAGTACAGTTCCGTGAAGAAAAATTGCTGTCTGTGCAAATGGTGAGCGTAGGCTGGAATGCTAGGTCATATCAACCACGTCTCCGATACCGAAGGGGAAACAGCGACTAGCTTGTTGATGTTGTGTGAGAGATGGAATGGGGACAGGAGTTCTTTGCAAGGCAGCATTCGACAGGCTGTTTCGTTACAACCAAAGCTTAACAGAGAGAGGTGCAGATGAAGGTTGCCTAGGATAGTGCCTTGCCATCATCTTTGACGGCAGGTCTGTGAAACGTCAGCAGTTCAAAGTGACTTCATGAACTATGTATGCAGGATGAGTACTGCATCCCAGTCTTTGAAATATCACTGGATTTTGGGCCAGCCATCAGCACTCCTATGGAAAGGAAACATGCTTTGAAGTCTAAAGCCAGCAAATACAGATATATGGGGCCCAATGAATGATTTCCACAGAACATTAATGCCTTTAGTTTCACACCTGGAGTTTTCCCAAGATGGCAAATTAAGCCTCTTAGTCTTTGTGCTCCATGTCTTTCTTATGAGTCAGAATCGGGGGTTCTCCAGAGGGCAAGTGCTGCCTTGGGGATCTTATCAGCATCCTTTCCCAAGGGAGTTAGTGATGCATGGGAGCAACAGTGGTGGAAGATGGTCAGCATTTGAGTGACTCAGCAGGGTCTTGTGCATAAGAAGGAGGTTGAGCTCATCAGCTTGAATTCTCATGAACTCCCTGAAATGGGCTGTGAGGAACTGGAACTCCTCATGTGGAGTGGTGAATTGGCAGAAGATGGCAGACTTCCAGCTTTAACACCTCCCATTTCCTTTATTCCCAGGAACTGGGAAGGTGTTTCTCCTTGTTCAGAAAGATGCTGTCTCAGGACAACTGTTTTTCCTCAGATGCCTTTCATCCCTTCCCATAGCTCCCATAACTGCTGCTCAAGTTTGGGAAACTCTGCAACATCCTTATTGGTAGCATGCTCTTATCTCCATGAGTACATATACGGCTGAGTTTAGGGCCCTTACAGCCCCGGTTTCTCAATCTCAGGTCCTTTGTACCAAGAGCAGGCCTTGAAGTTAGATAGGAAGCACTTGTTTCCTGTGTGTTGCATCACTCGTCATCCGTGAGGAGGGTCGGTCGGCAGGATAGGACACGCGTAGGTCTGTGTTACACAGTCCCCTTTGCTGTGGCTACGACCAGGCTTGTTTTGAGCGAGTTCCCTGTGCTGATGCCAGCAGAAACACCCGTGGCCTGTGTGCAGCACACATTCTCATTTCACCCCTCGCCATGCTGCCACCCCTGGGCACTAACAGTACAATTGCCTGGTTTGTTGCTGCTTCTGTGGTCCTAGCTCTGGAACAACATTCCTGCCACGTGCTGGAGAGGGGGATGGCAGGAATACCCAATGGAAGTATTTTTTCTGTGGTCTTGAAGCGTTAGCCTTGCCTTACCCACAGGTATAGCTGCTAAGAGTTTCTAGCCTTTTTTTCAGTTGGTTGCCTGTGCTTTGAGCTTTGTATATTCTGATGTGGTCATGAACATGAGTATGTCTTGTGACTGTGACTGTAACTGCAGAATGATGACTTCTGACTATATACTCTGCACGTTACGTATTTCAGCAGTGTGTGAAATATAGGTACCTTGAAATCAGAACAGCTATTGTGCATGCACAAGTACTGTAGTAAGAGGGACTGTACTTGGTCTTCCAGGAAATTGGCAATAACAGTGTAAGTTGCACTAAAAATGTAAATAGTACTGCATATTCAGTTGTCATTATGATTGCCTGGATGTGACTATAGGTTTGACAGGAAAGAAGCAGAAATAAGGTATTTGCAGTACTTACCCGAACCTAGGATTTAGGTTTTTTCCCCTTCTGGTGTTTACCTTGGCACCTTTCTGGTCAGACAGAGGGAAGTAAAGTCAATGAAAGTAAAATGCCAGCTGCTTCTGCTTCCTGCTTGATAGCATATTGAGACAATACATTATCAAGCTGAATGGGACCCGCACCAAGGAAATAATTGGGTGCTTTCTTCTGATCTCGAATGGTGTTGGGAAATACTGGGTGTAACTTTGATGCATTTCCTAAGTGCACAGCCTAGTCATCTGCACATGGGTGGAGAGGCAAGAGGTTCTAGTTTCAGCTCAAACCAACTATCTCAAGGTGTGGGTGGCTGGAGGCTATTGTTTGCTTTTCTTATTGATGTGGAGACTATATACACTAAAGATTTTAAAGTGCTTTTTACATTTAGTAGTAATATTTTCAGTGTTTTATATGGCTCCCCCCCCCCCGCCCCATTTTCCACATTTCTCTCCTTCTCCAGTTCAGCAATGGTAGGCTCCGTATGTTACAAGTCACATGATTCCATGACACATGGATATGTATATGTATATATATATATGAGATGCCTGGTGACTCTGCTCAGACTGCACTGAACTTCCCTCTTCAGAGCAACCCATCATTCCAGAGAAGTTTCCTGCCACTATGATGCCTGGGGGCTTAACGGAGACCGAGCCTGCTACTCCAGAAGTCCAGCGTATCGCTGACAAGGTGAGCTGCGAGCTGTCTAAAGACGAGGGGGCCGAGTGCTGACTCTCGTGTGAAGGCTGGGCGAGCAGGGGGTGATACGGAAGCAGTGTTTCAGCTGGAGCAGCGAGTGCTGAAAATGGGAGTCCCCTTGAGGGCCAGAACGTATTTTCTCCGCGTTCTGCACAGGCAGGGAACTGCTACGAGCGAGACCAGCCACTTCTCTGTCTCGTCCTTGGCCGCAGCCAGGCGCAGCACTGGCTACCTGCAGTGCATGTTTGCCTGCAGGTCAAAGACCAACTCCATGATGCCAGCACTGGGGTTGCTTGTTTGAAATTAAAGGTGGTGTATTTGAGGGTAGGAGACTGTACCCGGTAGAATGAATTCCTCCGTGAAGGACATGGCTGGGACAAACCACGTGGTAGCATGCCGGACGAAAAGCTACATAGAGGATGAGGCTGTGGATAAACAGCATGTTCTCTGCCGGCATCTGGTGTTTTGTCAAGTCACAGCTGTGATGCAGGGCTGCTGCTGAGCCCGTGGGGCAAGGTGAGCTTGGCACAAGGCAGGCAGGGTGAGTGCAGCTGCCGTGGGGGGTGGTTACAGGGAGCGGTGCCGTCCTGGGAGCAGCTGTGTGACAACACCTCTGCAGATCCTCTAATGCCCTGCGGTGCAGAGGCTCCTGAAAGATTATGGAGTGCATCCAGAGGAGCGGGAGAGGAACAACATCTCATGGGAAAGCTCCTTTTTGTCTCCCATCTTGTGTTACCACCCTCCCAATCCCCTTCACCCTCCCAGCTCTGAAAGATGAGCTCTCACCACTTTGGCAACTGCAGACAGCAGAAGTTATGCCCTCCTTGAGGAAACAAAGATAGGAAGTACTGGAGCTGAACAGGTTGGCCAATACTGTTGCACACTCTTGTGTGTGCAGGGCTCACAGCTCCCTCCTTTGCTGTGCCACAGAGTTTGCACTAGCACCATCCCACATCTCCTGCGGGCTTGCCGGCTAAGACCAGGCAATGATGAGACCAGACCAAGGTGAGCAGGGCTGTGCGTGTGCATGCGGAGGCGCAGTGCCACCAGGAGAGATCTGTAAATAGGCTGTGCAGGCTGGTGTTGGAATCCAGTACATGGAAGGTATAATGTTTAATATCAATTTTACTTATTTGAAGAGATTTGATGTTACATGAGGTTTCTGATCTAGCAGAGTGATACAAATATACTGGTAACACAATACAGATGTAAGTTACCCTTAGGGAAACAAAGCAATTGCAATACAGAATTCAATCACAATACCGATGTGATCTCCTTCTCTATAATATGCTTACTATCATGACACTGGCCATCGTCAGTCACCAAGAAGGAGTATGTGGGTTGAAGCCAGCTCAAGCCCGCTGTTTTCTTTGAAATTCTTTTATTTTTTAGTTTTTGTACTGTGTTTTGCAGAGCCACGCGTTCGCTTCCCCCATGCTGGTCTGGCTAACTCAGGGAGGCATTCACATTCTTTTAATGAACTCAGGGAGTTACACCATCAGCTGATCCACTCAACTAACATAGCTGTCTAACTAAAACAAACACCCTCTGGTCCCCTTTGTGTTGAGATAAAGTCAGCTTCTTTGCAAAAGCTGTGGTCAGTCACACCCTGCATGACTTTCTTGGTTTGGTAGGTACATGGCCCTTGCCCAGTTCTTCTGAGCCTTCTTCATTGTAGGGCTGGGGTTGCCACAGCTGGGTGTGCGTACATAGGGGAGGGCTGGAGTACATGATAACAGGTTAGTCAGAGGGGAGATAAGTTACTGCAGAACAGAAAGAGAAAAGGATTATCAAAAATTGGTTGGGGGACACCAATTGAATTACTCAGGAGCATTTTCACTGTCCCTCCTATGCTGGCACAGTAGTTGAAGGAGCAGCACTTGCAGAGATGAGAAATTCTCTTTTACCTGTGGAGGGGAGACCCTGGGGAAGGACTTGTGGCACCTTTGTGTATTTCCAATTCTTGTTTCCTCATGTGTAAGACAGGGAGGGCAATAATTCCCTCAAGTTAGCAGGTCCCACATTGAAAATAGAGCTGTCAGGCCCCTGGGACAGAAATCCTGTGGAAGCAGCTTGGAAGAAGGGCAGAGTAAGAGGTTACGAGGAGGAGCCTGGATATGATGATAATTTCAGGCGGTCTGGAAGTAGTTGATCTGGATCTTCCTAGGGTACTTTCTGGGATCCGCCTACTAGGAAGGAGTGCCATGGGAGCGGCAGCCGGCTGTAAGTGGGTGTGCTGAGAAAGCCAACGAATTCTGTGCGCTCCTGCGAAAGAGGCGGGTGGTGGTAAGCGCTGCCATGCTGCCAGCCCGGCCCAGGGGCTGCCTGAGCAGGCTGCCGAGTGAGGCTCCTTTGAGAGAGAATTAGAAGCGCGGCAGGTAGCCCTTTCCCTCTACTGAGCGGGAGAGAGTTTAGTGGGACAGCTATTGGAGCAGGGGGAAATCAGCTCGGCAGTCTAATTCTAAGAGGATTTGCGGGAATGCTGGAGGCAGTGCTAGGAGAGAGGGCTGGAGGTCTTGGTGTAAATGGCATTATCTTGGGGGTTGTGGGTTTATTTCATTAAGGGTGTGTGTATTTGACAGTCTGAAAATGGGAGTGGGAGGTGTGAAAGAAAAGCTTAAATATGAACCTGCCAACCATTTTTTCCCCTTCGTTTTTACAGGTGAAGCCACAATTTGAAAGCAGGGAAAACAAAACATGTGGCATCTTTAATGCCATCGTATATAGGACTCAGGTGGTTGCTGGGATAAACTACTTTATTAAGGTTGGTATATGTTATAGGAGGGAGTGCTTTGTAGTTAAACAATACAAGTGACTTGCGTAGTGGCTTCTAGCAAGACAGAGAAGCAAATGTAGTAGATATCCATCTGATGTGACCCAGGTGCAGGATGCAGCATTTCCGCTTGTTGAAGTTCATACCATTGGCCTCGGCCCATCAATGCAACCTGTCCAGATACCTCTGTAGGGCCACCCTACCCTCAAGCAGATCAACGCTCCCATCCAACTTGGTGTGGTCTGCAAACTTCCTGAGGGTGCACTCGATCCCCTTGTCCAGATTGTTGATAAAGATATTAAAGAGAACCAGCCCCAATACTGAGCCCTGGGGAACACCTCTTGTGACTGGCTGCCAACTGGATTTAAGTCCATTCACCACAACCCTTTGGTCCGGGACTTCTAGCCAGTTTTTAACGCAGTAAAGCATATGCCCATCCAAGCCACGAGTAGCCAGTTTCTCCAGGAGAATGAAGTGGGAAACAGTGTCAAAGGCTTTACTGAAGTCCAGGTAGACAACATCCACAGCCTTTCCCTCATCCACCAAGCAGGTCACCTTGTCATAGAAGGAGACCAGGTTAGTCAAGCAGGACCTGCCTTTCATGAACACATGCTGACTGGGCCTGATCACCAGGTTCTCCTGCACGTGCTGCATAATGGCATTCAGGATGATCTGCTCCATAATCTTGCCCGGCACTGAGGTCAGACCGACAGGCATGTAGTTCTCCAGATTAGTTCCCCAGATCTTCCTTCCAGCCCTTCTTGTGGATGGGCGTCACATTTTCTAATGGGTGTCACATTTGCTAATGGGTGCCACGTTTGCTAACCTCCGGTCACCTGGGACCTCCCCAGTTAGCCAGGACTGCCGATAAATGACGGGAAGTGGCTTGGTGAGCCCTTCTGCCAGCTCCCTCAGTACCCTCGGGTGGATCCCAGCCGGTCCCACAGACTTGTGTGTGTCTAAGTGCTGTAGCAGGTCCCTCACCATTTCACCTTGGATTACGGGGGCTTCGTTTTGCTCCCTGCCCCTGTCTACTAGCCCAGGGGGTGGGTACTCGGGGAACAACTGGTCCTGCTACTAAAGACTGAGGCAAAGAAGGCATTAAGTACCTCAGCCTTTTCCTCATCCTTTGTCACCATGTTTCCACCCCAGCCTATGAAAGGGTGGAGATTATCCTTAGTCCTCCTGTTACTGTTAATGTCTTTATAGAAACTTTTTAAATTGTCCTTAACATCAGAAGCCAGGTTAAGTTCTAGTTGGGCTTTGGCCCTTCTAATTTTCTCCCTACATAGCCTCACAGCATCTCTGTAGTCCTCATGAGTGGCCTGCCCCTTCTTCCAAAGGCTGTAATTTTTCCTTTTTTCCCTGAGTTGCAACCATAGCTCTCTGTTCAGCCAGGCCGGTCTTTTCCCTCCGACGGCTCATTTCTTGGCACATGGGGAAGGCCTGCTCTTGCACCTTTAAGACTTCCTTCTTGAAGAACGTCCAGCCTTCCTGGACTCCTTTGCCCTTCAGGACTGCCTCCCAGGGGACTCTGTCAACCAGGCTCCTGAAAAGAGCAAAATCCACTCTCCGAAAGTCCAAGGTGTCTGTTCCGCTGACCCCCCTCCTTGCTTCTCCAAGAACTGAAAACTCAAACATTTCATGATCACTACGCCCAAGATGGCTTCCAGCCATCACATCCCCAAGTCCTTCTCTGTTCACAAAACCAAGGTCCAGCAGGGCACCTTCCCTAGTCGCCTCCCTCACCAGCTGTGTCAGGAAGTTATTCTCAACACAGTCCAGGAACCTCCTAGACTGTTCCCTCTCTGCTGTACTGTATTCCCAGCAGATATCTGGTAAGTTGAAGTCCCCCACGAGGACAAGGGCTAGTGATTTCGAGACTTTTCACAGCTGCCTATAGAATATTTCATCTGCCTCTTCATCCTGGTTGGGAGGTCTACAATAAACTCCCACTGTGATATCAGCCTTGTTGTCCTTCCCCCTGATTCTTACCCATGAACACTCAACCTGACTGTCACCATCATTAACTTCTAGACGTGCATAACATTCCCTAATAGAGGGCTACCCCACTGACTCCCCTTCCCTGCCTGTTGCCTCTGAAGTTTCATAGGATCAAGTCACTCAAAGACTATAGATTGCCTTATCAGCTAAAATAATTTAAACTCTGCTCCCCTGTTTACTTTCAAGGTAAAGTAGCTTTCCTATTGCCTCTGCGTCTTCCAGTTGTGTTTATGATGATGAATTTGAAGCCAGTTTGAGGATCTGATGGAAAGTTAGAGTGCATTTACTTTAATTCTAACAAAATATAATGGAAGCATCTCGTACTCTGCTGAGTAGTTTTGCATGCAAGCATGTGTGTTGATGTTTTGGTTCTGTGTCATGTGCTGCCGAGGTAGAGCCTTTCAAAATCCCTTTTCCGTTGCGGAGGAAACACGGTAGTGCTTGATTTGGAGCCCTCTGAGAGCAATCTTTTTCCTTGTCTAGAAAACCTTACTCATGGATTTGAGCAGCTTTCTGTGAAGTGACATCTAAGAAATTGCTGGGCATATTTTGCAAGCAAAGGCCAGGGAGCATGGCTTAGTGGCAGGCTGACTTTCTGGAAGCAGGGCAAACATTGCATGTGACTGCTGCATCTTAACCCCATGTGTGCCAACATATGCCTGGTAGGATATGCTCCCTTGACAAGCATCAGAAACTTATCAAAGAAAATGGCAGGCAGCGTTTGGGGGATAGGAATTCCGCAGACAGACATTAGGAGCATTTGCTCCATGCTTCTTGTATTTAGGTGATCCCAGGAAGGACAGACACTGCCAAACCTTCTTTCTCAGGTCCTTCCTTAAAATAACAGTTATTTCCGCTCAGTGGGCACCAGGGGATTGTACTGACAGACTATTATATGGCTAGTCTGAGTCTTCAATGAATGACATTCATCCTTCCCTTGCTGCTGTGAGAGGCATTTTCACTTCGTGGACAAGGTACTGTGTAATGAAGAGGAACAATTTACAGGAAGGCTGCAGTAAAGCCACAAGTCACACTCAGTTGTATTTCTGCCCTTAGTGCTATCCTGTTGCTGACCCAGGCAATGTAAAATACTTGTCTGCTGTCCATGCTAAGCCTCATGACCAAACTACTCAGAAATGAAGACTGACATGTTACCAAACTTGGAAGAAATCCATTTGGAATGCTGAAATCTTCTTTGTCAGACTTGCAAGTGACAGGAAGCTGCCTTATAGCATTAAGTGGAACGAGCTCTGTCACAAGATCCATTCTTTTATAATTCGGAATGTTCCACAACTCATATTTTACCAACACTTTAGCTGAGATGTAATCCAGACCAAGACAACCATAGTGCCACATTGCAGCCACCAGAAAGCATCATAAAAACCTCTTAGAGCCTGAGGCATTAAACTCTCCCTTAATACTCTACACATCACACAGTGAGAGTTTAGCACCTGTTGCGCTTGGCTCTGCATGTACGAAATTATGCCCAGCTCTGGAGCAAGTCTTGCTGTGAGGACTTTCTGGAGGGGAAGGTGAGCTTGTTGCACAAAGTATTCCAGCCCCTCCCACTGCCTCTCACAAGCACCAAGACGGGTCACGTGGTCTCTTCAGGCACTGGTGTGTTTGCAC
>VZSF01001530.1:0-14856 GCA_013398295.1 Chionis minor
GGCACTGGATGGGCTTTATGGTCCTTTCCCCTCCAAACTGGTCTCTGATTTTACGATTCTCCCCCTCTACACGCCCCTCGGGCAGGTGGCCGAGCTGACAACAGACACCCCCTGGGCTGCAGCCACCACCAGCCTCTCGCGTCACCTCCCCAGCCTGGAGAGGAAACGTCCCCCATGACAGCACAGAGCTGGGGAAGGAGCCCCGGCACTTCAGGGCACACTCAAACAGCCCCAGGGCCCAATTCTGCCCCTGGAGCCGCTGCTGAAGGCAAAAGGTTTAATTCCCAACTGCCACCGCTCCAGCAACTCCTCTCCTTCCTCTCCCAATCCCCCCCAGCTCTACCCAGGGCCCCTCTTTCCCTCTGCAGGAATTAGCACAGACCCACCCCCCAAGCCGGCTGTAAACAGAAATTCTCCTTTTTTTAAAATTCTTTATTATTAATGCGGAATGTTCTGCTGGTCCTGCCGGCTGTCTTGCCGAGATCAGTCCTGGGTCCCGGCTCAGGGGGGCTGCCAGCCACCTTCCAACAGACACATAAAACCAGCCAGTCAGCTTTTTTGCATTTTTTTGGGGTTTTTTTCCTTCTCTCAAAAGAGAAAATTTGCCTCAAAACCTGCCAGAGGGAACTGCAGTGCATGGTCCAAAGGTTTCGAGCTCGCAGTTTGAGAATCCCTCCGGTTTCTTGTGCCTTCTTTTAAAATAAAAATAGAGGAGAGGAAAACATAAAAGCAAACGGGGACTGAGCCTGCCCTCGCTTAAAAAAAAAGACAATTTTCATGCACGTTTTAAAAAGGGAAAGGGCAGGGGCTCAGAGAACAAGAGCAGAGAGAGAGAAGGCAGCCAGGCCTACGGGGGAAACGGCTGCACGTTCCTGACTCCACGTCCAAAAAAAGGTGCTGAAAGAAGGACGCTTATGCCCACGCACACGCCTGTGCGCGCTCACCCCCCGCCACGCACATGGAGGGTGTCTCTACGCCTCCAAGAAAGAGAAATTCTCTTCCTCTTGGGGTTTGCGGATCCAGCTGCCGTAGCCCGTCTCTTCCAGGGCGCTGAAGAAGCACTGCTTGGCTTCCTGGTAGGCCGCGGCGGCCTCCTTAGCGTCCGAGTACACCAAGAGGTTCTGCAGGTCTTTGCAGTTGGTCTTGGCACATAACTGCTGGAAGAGGGCGAAGATTTTCCTCTTGGACACACGAGACACCTCCAGCTGCGGGCTGAGAAGGGAGACAAAGGTGACAAATGAAGGACAGGACACTGGGAATGGCAGAGAGGAGGAGGGGACACAGGGAAAAAGCCACAGTGGGCTGCCGGTGGGAGCTCTTGGCTCAGTGGGGCTCCGCTCTAGGGTCTGAGCAATGTTTTCTTTTGCTCTGAGTGCTTGTTTACGCCAGCTGGAAATTCCTCTCTCCAACCCTCCCCACACCCACGGTGCACAGCGTATTTGTGTCTTCAGGGCTCCCCCCCCTTCCCCAAGGAGAAAAGCAGCATCAGGAGAGGCTCTTCTTACCCATCTACTTTCCCTTTTGTGCCATCCAAGACTTCGACTTCGCTTTCATCAGCAAGACACCAATTCACCGAAGACTCCTTCGTCTTGCCCGTCTGCCTGGCAGAGTCGTACACGCTGACTCGCCCAACCTGCCGGAGAGGTGAGAGGGTTTTGTAACGCCCGTCCTGCCACGCGAGCTCGGGGGCGACAGGAGCCTCTCCCATCCCCTGGCTCATCCCAAACTCCCCGGAGCAGCACTAGGGACCTGCACCGTTCAACATCTCTGTCGGCAACACGGACAGCGGGGTCGAGCGCACCCTCAGCAAGTTTGCCGATGATACCAAGGTGTTTGGTGACATAGACACGCTGGAGGGGAGGGATGCCATCCAGAGGGACCTGGACAGGCTGGAGAGGTGGGCCCAAGCCAACCTCATGCAGCTCAACAAGGCCAAGTGCAAGGTCCTACATCTGGGTCGGGGCAATCCCAAGCACAAATACAGGCTGGACAAGGAACCGCTGCAGAGCAGCCCTGAGGAGAAGGACCTGGCTGTGCTGATGGACGAGAAGCTCAACATGAGCCAGCATTGTGCGATGGCAGCCCAGAAGGCCAACCGCACCCTGGACTGTGTCAGGAGAAGTGTGGCCAGCAGGCCAAGGGAGGGGATTCTGCCCCTCTACTCCACTCTGGTGAGACCCCACCTGGAGTCCTGCATCCAGCTCTGGAGTCCCCAACATCAGAAGGACATGGACCTGCTGGAGTGTGTCCAGAGGAGAGCCACGAGGATGGTCCGAGGGCTGAAGCACCTCTCCTCTGAGGAGAGGCTGAAAGAGTTGGGGCTGTTCAGCCTGGAGAAGAGAAGGCTCCAGGGAGATCTTATTGCGGCCTCCCAGTACCTAAAGGGGCTACACGAGAGCAGGGGAGGGACTTTTTCCTAGGGCACGTAGTGACAGGACGAGGGGGAATGGCTTCAAACTGGAAGAGGGCAGGTTTAGATTAAACATTAGGAAGAAATGTTTGACTTTGAGGGTGGTGAGGCACTGGAACAGGTTGCCCAGAGAGGTTGTTGAGGCCCCATCCCTGGAGGTGTTTAAGGCCAGGCTGGATGTGGCCTTGGGCAACCTGGTCTAGTGGGAGGTGTCCCTGCCTATGGCAGGGGGGTTGGAACTCGATCTGCAAGGTCCCTTCCAACCTAAACCATTCCACGATTCTATGAAGGCTATGGAGGTGACTGTGGTCTCCTTTTTCCCAGGTCAGGTCACTGCCAGGATCCCCCAGCCACCGTGGGATGACACAAAGGGCGCAGGTTTCCTGACCCTGGCTGCAGAGCTTCTGCCAGGTGACCCCTCCTGCGGAGCGAGGCCCCGAATCCAAGGGCGGAGGTGGAAGGGAGAGGGGACAGAAAGACCGCGAGGTGCCGAGCCCACAATACCTCAGGATGGTTAATGCGATACGGAGCCCGGAGTTTTTCCTGCAGTGTGTTCCCTTCTCTTGCCAGGCGGCAGCAGATTGCGCGTGTTAAGTGTCCCTGACTGTACAAGTAACCTGCGAAGACAGACGGAACGGCGTGAGGAAACGGGAAGGACACGGGCGAGGGCCAGGCCAAACTCCAAGAACTCACAAGCTCCAAAAAGCTCGCGGCCGTGCGGATCAGCAACAGCTACGCGTGCCCTAGATGGATAAGATGAAGGTTTATAGAGCGCAACATTTCCCCCCGAAGACACAAACCAGGCAATTTTTGTCTCACCTTCCTAGATCACATGTGCCTTCTAAAAAAAAAAAAAAAAATCAAAATCAAAAAACCTTGGAGAAAAACCCACTCCACCCACAGCATAAAATCCACAAACTCCCTTTTCACTTCCAAACGGCACAGCCCTGCCAAGAACGACGGTTCCATCTGTTACTCCTCCAGCCTCCACAAACGAGCTTTTCCACCACTTGGGGAAGTTACTTGTCGCTGCAGCCCGGTTCCAAGGAGCCGGGCAGCGCGTCCATCCCATCCCAGAAAGAACAGCGGGGCTCGTACCCAGCGTGACGGAGCTGAGATAAACCGGCTCTATGAAGTGTGACAGCAATGCCCCTTGCAAGCCAAGTATATTCCAGCGTAAGATTTTGTCGCTGCAGGACATGGTTCGCAACCGCTCCCCGTGCTGGATCCCATCCCACGTAGGCACAATGTCACTCGACTCCACAGGAATGGTGCCTTCCCCTGAACAAGAGAAGAAGAAAAGCTTTTCTGCAAAGAGTCGGATATTCATTAAATCAAAACCCCATGGGCAACTGCAGAAAAATATTTTCAATGCACAGGCACGGAGCGACCTCCAGAGTCAGTCTGTCTCCGGATCTGGGGAACGTTTTGATATCACATGGAAAAGGGAACTCGGTGCTGACTACAGACAATCATTTTTCACAGGGCTGAAGCAGAACGAAGTAGCGCTCAAAGCGGAGGTCAGAGACGTATAAGCTTCGCAGCAAATTTCGGCTGTACGCTTGCTAGCGTGGCAGTCCAAGCGGCAAACCGGGGAGGAAGAAGGGATTCCCTCTAATGCCCCCATCCCTTTTACCCAAACCCTTTCATTCCTGAACACTCCCAATTCCACAACAGCGCAAGACAGAGAGGGGGGTAGGGAAACTGCAGCTCCAGGAAGGCTCAAGAGGAGAGGACTGGAGCCACCCTGCCGCGCAGGAGGCCAATGCACTCACCATTCTCCACCTTGGTGCGCAGTTTGCCTTGTTTGGGGTTCTCAAAGAGCGGCTGATGCTGGGCTTGCCCCACCACGCTCGCCTGATCGCTGCAGGATTTATCAAAGAGCGCCCCGTCTCCGCAAGGCGCTGTGCTAGAAAACAAACACTCCCCCAGGTTAGCACCGACCCCCCAGAAAACAGCCAGGCCCAGGGGCGCGGTGGCGGCACCACCGACACCAGTCACCCCCACTGCACACACCTGACATAGAGGTGAAAGGTAACACCGCTCTTTATTTTGAGTTTCTTCCCTCCCGCTGGCTCAAAGATGCTCTCTTCGTCAGCAGAAGGGTTAGACGGGTCATACTTCATCAACTCGCTGTAGAGAAACCTGCAAACAACACCATCGTGTCAAAAAGCTGCTTTGCTCCTCGGATGAGGAGGACTTCGATCCAACCACTGCTCCTCTGTCGCATTGAGTCGCCTGCTCCTGCTGCGGGGGAGAGCAAAGCCCAGGAGCCGTGGCTGAGAATACCGGGAAGCCAAGAAATTGCATTCGATGCTACAGAAAAGGCACAAAATAAAGCGGATTTCCTACCAGGTGGAGGACAAGCGATAGAAAAATCAGCATTCTGTCAAGTGAGCAGAGGGAAGTGCTGGCAGGAGAGAGAAAGGAGCTTGGCTGGCTGCTGCATGCGTGCACCCGATCCGAGCGCAAGGAAGACTTCAAGGTTGTTAACCCAGCACACCTTTAGTCAGCACCAAGTTTGCACGAAGAATAAAGCAGCCCCACAGGCAGCTGAAGGCCAAGGGATATTATTAGCACAACCCCCCGATCCGTTTACAATGACTGGGGCTTTTATGGCCGCTTCTTGTCCAGGGACAGGCAAAAACCTTGAGGTCTCCAACATCGCGTCAAGGACTAACGAAAAACTGCAGCTTCAGAGACTCCTCAGGCAGAGCCCGTGCAAGGCCTTATTTTGCAAAGGAAAAGTGGAGCTTGCTGTTCTCTGCCGGGCTCTGCCAGGCCGGAACAGCCACGACTGTGCAGATTAACAGCAGAGACAGGTATTAAGCAGGAGCACAATTAAGCAGGAGTAAAATCCTCCGACTTTACAGCTTGCTGGGGCGCTGCCCTCAACCCCTTCCAGCGCTGAGAAACGCACAGAGTATAGCGGCAGCAGGCAAAGGCTTTAAGAAAGCAACTGGCTGTGCTGTTCCTATTGGAAGTGCAGACATTAGCAACTCTAGCCCAACTTCATCTCACTTCAGGTTTAAAAGCAAAAAAAAAAAAAAAGCGCCACGCTGAATGTTTATAAAGCGAAGAGTACAATCGTGCGGTTTACTTCGGAAAAAGCCTTTCCGACCAACACAAAGGGATTTCTGACTTATCAACGCAAACACATTCGCCGCGTTTTCCTGAAGCTTTCTACACCCGCAGCCAGACAAGGCCACCAGGGGACCGACCCGGCCTGCAGATTCCCCAGCACCTCGGCTGAGAGCTGCGCCCGGGTTGGAACAGCCTCTGCAGGATGCTTTATTTGAAGTACATCAGACGCAGCCCTCGGGCTCTTGGCAAGTCTCCAGTTCAGCGCTAATTTGGGCACCGTTCAGGCATGGCCCTTTCTTATCAGAAATAACTTCCCTCTATTTAACAAGACACGGGTAAACAGTAGCGTTAAGGGGGTCACAGCCTCTCTCAACACAGCGAGGAACCGGCACAGCTACATCCCTCCAGGATGGCTCAGCCCCTCTTGGCAGGTCCCTCTCCCTCAGGTTTCCCCTTGTCTCACCTCACAAAGCCTCGTCGAGAAATGATTTCTGCATGACAGTCGTTCACTGTCTCCCCCTTCAAGCTCAGCTCTTCTCCTTTCACGCAACGATTGCCTGGAATAAATAAAAAGGCAAGCGGCAAAGTCAAGACCAGAGAGAGGGAGGGTTTCACCTGGCTTCAAGTTTTACTTTTTTGGGCTCCCGAGCAGCAGCACCCTGAGTATTAAATCACTATCCTGATCCAAGCAGTCAGGAAAACAAAGGGACAAAGAGCACGTGCTACTGTAGGGACGGCAGAGACTTATATTGGCACAGTTTTAGGGGCAGCGTCCCTTCCTGACCGCTTTTCAGCCCACCGCTCTGGGCGGGACCGTGGCAGGAAGGGAGGTAAGGTACCCGCAGCCGAGAGAAGCGGGGAGATCTTGTGCTGTACGACGTGGGAAATCCATGCTCCAATGGACAAGACTAGCGCGGAGCAATGAAGGCACAGATTAAGAGCAATATAGCTGCGGGCACATTCGCTTTGTTCTCTCTCTCTAACCAGATCATTCGTGACACCGCGTGAGCCCCAGGAATGTTTCCTGCCCTCTGAAGAAGCCTACAGCAAGGACCATTCCCTAGTCGCCAGGGCCATTCCCTAGTCACAGCAGGAAGGGAATCTACCAGGGAAGCGAGAGTTCAGCTTATGCTGGAAGACGCTGCCCGTACCCGTTCCGATGCTGACCACCACTCCCAGCCCCTTGTTTCCTTTCCGCATGATGATGGCGGCCAGGATCTTCCTCCCGAGCAGGTTGTGCTGGATGCGAGCGGTGAGGGTGTTGAAGCGCTGGTGGCTCAGCATGGCCAGCTGGTCGTGGAGGGTGCTGCCGCTCACGGGGAGCTGGAACGGGGGACACAAGAGCGGGATTGCGAAGAGATCAAGAGCAGCTCACCCGCAGCGCGGCTACCCAAGCAGAAGGCAGGAAAATATGAGCTACGGGCGGTTAGATTCCGGGCTGAGTGCACGGCCAGCATCGTGTCAAGGGGTGGGTGAAATCTTTTTAGATATTTCTGGGAAAAACCTGACCGTTTTGAGCACATCATTCCACTCTGAGCACGCGATTAAGAGACAGCAGCAAGTCATCTTCCTGGCAGCAAGCAAAAACGGGCGGAGGAACGGCCTCCTGAGACTGCCAGGGGAAACCCCCATCGCAAAGGAACAAACCCCATCTTGCCTGTTCCCAGAGACGGAGCCAAGGAAATCTGTTACTGGCTTTGGAGGAATTCCTTCTCCGGCTGCCTGCGAGGAGACTGCACAGTCACTCCCATGGCAGACGGGCACTCGCCTCCTCTAGCACTGCTGACTGACAAATCCTCCCTGATGGCTTTTCTATTTAGAGCCGCAGCTGCCGCGCTCAGCTGCGCAGCCTGGAACGCAGCTTTCAAGAGATAACAAAACTCTAAAGTGTGATTTTAAAGCAGTGCGGGTTTGGGACAGCCATCCTGACACAATCAGAGCTTTGCTCTTATCTGATGCAGGAGGGGTTTTTGGTTTTTTTTTGAGCTGCCACGACATGCGATTTTTAACGCAGTGTGAAGGAATTTGGAAGCAGGGGGGGGAAAAAAGAAAAAATGTCACAGAATAAAAAATGAGCGTGTTCCCGCTCCACCACAGGAACACACTTCAGTAGCTTGTGGAAGAATCTGATGCTAATTTAGCCCTACAGCAGATGCCAGCAGGAGGCAAGAGTACATCCGTGCCCCGAGGAAACATCTAACCCACTTCAGAAAAACATCAGCTTATTTGCACCTTCAGAGAACAAAGATTTCACAGTTGATCTTGAAGGCGTTTTTCAGCCAGACTGAAAGGCGCAGGACAGGCAGGGCTACAAAAGCAGCCCCAGCTTCGGAGGAAGAGGGTTTACCTCAGCGATGTTCATCCCTTCCATGCGCTCAGTTTTCTCCGTTTCCCCAATCAGGACTCTGAGCGCGGCATCAGCTGCCTCCTGCTTGCCCTGTTTTTTATTGTGCGCAGTTACAGCCGGGAACCAACGGCCTCCAACCTTCGCCTGGTAGACAAACCTACAACGACAGCGGCGCATCTCTGAGTGGCCAAGAAACCCACGGATTTCAGGCCGGGTTTTAAATTCGCCCAGTGGAGAGAAAGGAGCGGAGGTAGCTTCATTGTCATCCAGACCAAGCTTGGGAGAGGCAGCAGTTCAACCTCTCGCCGCGCTGAACGGCAACAGGAATTTTGCACTCTCTGCCCTTTCTCCAGGACAACAGCAACGGTGCAAAATTTCCTCGTGGATAGATCATGGAATCATCTAGGTTGGAAGGGATCTTTACGGCCATCGAGTCTAACCGTTAGCCTGGCACTGCCCAACCCAACCCATGGACATGCGCCACATCTGCCCGGCTTTTAAATACCTCCAGGGATGGTGCTCCAGTAGATGCAGCTACTTACTTGGGGTCATGGGGGGGTCCTGACTGGTCGATGAGCTTGAATTCGGCTGCAAACCCATTGGAGCGGGCGTATTCCAGCAGGCCACTGACAGGATTGACATTAAGGTATTTGATGAGCTCCCCGACACCCTTCGCTTTCACCACCTGGGATTCATCTGGCATGGTGATCCACGGTCCACAGCCGTGCACGGACTGGTCAGGGTGGGGCTTCAGGACAGGCTAGAGCAGAGTTAGAGAGGAGAAAGCTGTTAAAAAGCAAGCAGCTGGTACTACCACAGGCCAAGAGCACTCAGCAAACCTCTGCCAGAGCAAGCACGTGACCTCGTGGGGTGAAATCCAGCGGAATAGGAAATAACAGCAGGGTGGGGGGGAACCAACCCAAACCACTTGGGTCTTATAAAGAAGCTCTTTGTACCTGTTCAGGCAAGACATGGGGTACAGACTCTCCACAAAGAATCTTCACAGCAACTTCTGCTGCCATTTGCTTTGCTCCTTTCTTGCTGTTTCCTACCACAGCAGGGAAAATTTGGTCACCCATTTTCACACAGTAGCTGAACCTGACAGGACATTATAGCACATGAAAAGTGTTAAGTAGAGCTGTCTCCATCTATTTATTATCCCTTTCTCCCAGTTCAAGTTAAATCCTCCTGGGTTATCTCCAATTAAAATCTACCATGATGGCCCTAAATACTCCCAGTAGACCGCTACCAGGCAGGGTACAGGACTGGAACCTGTTTCTGGTCTGGTAGAAGAAACAGCATCCTTTCTTGAGAAATGGCATTGGTTTTGATCTCCTTCTGGAGGTGGATGTCTTGGAGGAGCCGTGCCCAGATTCCTCGGATAAGAGGAACACTCAGCTAGCTCACTGACAAATCCAGGAATGTGGGTAGCACGCTGAAGAGGAAGGATATTAAAGAAAGGATTTCTATCCTCCCCAAAGCTAGCAACAATATGCCATACCTAGGATCGTGAGGTGGGCCTTCCTGAGACAGCAGCTGGAATTCAATGGTGTTCCCCGATTTTTGTCCGTACTCCATTAAAACGCTGATAGGATGCTTCCCAGGAAGCAGGTTGAGATGAGCTGGCGCAGATGACGGCTCCGGCTGCAAAGGCTACAGCGAGAAGATGGAGGAAACCAGTTTCGCACTAAGCACCGTCAGAGCAGCCACCTGAGTAACAAAATCAAGACTCACCAATTCCGGTTCAGAATTGTCGGAGGGAAACGGCTCTTCGCACTTAATTCCCCCGTGTCTCCCATTCTCCGCTTCACTCATCAGCACCTTCATAGCGTTAGCGGCTGCCTCCTGCTTTGCCAGTTTTTTGCTGCCCGCTTCTGCTGGTGGGAATCGGCGGCCGTTGATCACCGCCTGGAATTTAAATCTTTGAAAGAGAAAAGCAAAGCGGTAAATCAGGAGGCAAAAGCGCGCAGTCTTCTCAGAGCGAGCGGGGAAGTGAGAGAAAAACACCGAGCTCTTGGCTGGGAGAGCAAACCCAGGCTGCCACGTGCAGAAGACAAAAATACCAATGGTGCCTGTCCTGGTGTGAGTGACACAGGACTAATTTCTTTCCTAATGCCTGGGAAAGCTGTGTTTGTGTCAGACTCCAGCGTCTGAATTAGTGAAGATATTCACTGTACAGCCAGCCATGGTGGGGGGGTTTCAAGGTCTCGGTGGTTTCGAGCTGGCCAGGTGCAGGGATGAGGAGGAGCGAGACTCGGGCACTTGACCCAAGCTGCCAACAGAATTGTTTCGTACCATGAACGTCACATTCAATATAAATTAGAAAATCTGCTGCGAGGTAGGGCGGTTTTTCCCCCCCTGCTCACACTCTCCCCTTGATGGTGGCGATCCAGAGGACTTCTTGCCCCGGTGCCAGATCCCTGAGCCCTTCCCTTCTTCCTGAAGCCGTAGCGCTCGCAGCATCCGACATTCACTGTCCACTGCTGGGAGCACACGGCTTCCCACTGATACAGTTGCTGAGTATAATCCTTGTACAGTATATTCAGGTATCCGGATCATTATGGGTTCCTTTGTGTTAGTCCTGTTAATTATCCAGTTCTATCCTATTAAATCTGTTTATCTTTCAACCCCTGGGTTTTCTTGTTTTCTTTCCGATTTCCCCTTCCTGGGTGGGGAGGGCTCTTCGGGTGAGAGAATAACTGTCTAAGCAACAATAAATTGTTACGGGTTTTCTCAAACCATAACGGTGCCCCAACAGCTCTGCATCTGGGCCTTGTTTCACGGCATTTCCAGAGCTGTTCATGACAGAGGGGCAGCTCCAGGTTTTGTTCTGAAGGAACAGGATGAATCGCCTTGTTCCACAAGCGCCAGACACACGTAACGGCTGTATGCAAAGGGCGGTTTGGTTACGTCTCGCGCATGGGGATGAAGAAAGCTTAAAAGCAGCCTGTGCTGTTCCATTTGCACCTGGTTATTCGGCGTTTCTCATCCCTCTGGCATCTTCCCTGGCTGTCCAGTGCATTCACACCACCCCAGAGAGGTGCTGCCTCATGTAAACCTCTTGCCTTTGATGTTTTTGCCTCTTTCCTCCCTGTGAACTCTGAAAAATACGTCTTCTCTTCTGACCTGCAGCCCCATACAGAGGGAACCTGCTTCTAACGAGAATGGGTTGATCCAGAGAGGGGTTATGGGGCCGAATCCACTCAGATCCTTCCTTACATAAATAAAAAATAATAAAGCCTGGGACTGCATCTCTAGAAATTAGGCCAATTTTCCTGTCTAGCGGATCTATTGACGTATTCCGGCGCGGCACATCTAGCACTTTTCACCATCTCACCGCTGCTCAGGAACAGCCATGATTTAGCAAGGGGAAGCAGGATTCCGGAGACCGACTCCGCAAAACCCCAGTGTCATGCTACGTGCTGTGCTCACGCCGGCCGCTCCGCCCTGCCACACCACCGAAACATCCAGAGTGGGTTCACCCCACGTAACCCAAGAGATCTGCACTCAAGCACTTTGTTCCTTGCTCCCTTCACAACACTTCCAGGGCCAGAGCATCCTGAGAGGTAGCTTAGAAATACCAGTTTCCCCATATACAATTAAACTAAAAGCAATTAAATCAGACAGCGCCTGGCTGAAGAGACGAATCCTGCCTTCGCTGCTCACAGTGAAGCGCAGGGTTGCCAAAACTGGGGTTAAATTTTAGCCTTGTTTTGGGTTTGTTTGTTTTTTGGTTTTTTTTTTTTTTAAGCTGCTGCAAGGAATCAACCAGCCTAATCCTTCTGAAATGAAGTAAACGTTAATGAGCAGGCCCTTCAGGACAAAGTTGAGTGGGTGAAGTTAGTTAAAGTCAAATCATTTGAAGGAAAAAGAACAGGGAAGGTAGGGAATTTTCTTACCGTGGCTCGTGAGAGGGTCCACTCTGCTCCAGCATGGCAAACTCACAGTGCTGGTACGTGTACTGGGAATATTCGGTAAGGCCACTCACTGGATTCTTCTCCTGACAAGCCATCAGTTTCTCTACAGGTGTACAAGGGAAAGAAGTTTCAAACGGGGCGGCATAACTGGGGGAAGACTGGGAGTTCATGATGGATTCCGACTCCTCGGGCTGCTTATTGATAGTGTTCAGATTATCTGGGATATCATCCGTGGCCCATTTGCCATTTTCAGAGTTATCATAATTACTCAAACTGGAGAATTCGGGCTTAGTGTCCTCAGGCGGGGCTGCTTCCGCGTCACTGGCATCGCTCTGATCAGCCTGCCCCAAAGGCTGTTGGCCATTTTCTAGACTTTCTTCTTCTGATGTCGTCACTGCTGGTGAAGCTCCGGTCACCTCCTGGGGACACGGAGGAACAGAGGAAGGTGGAAAACCTGACTCGGGTGCGGGATCCGTCGTGTGCGTTACCGCACTGGCCTTCAGCCTCATCTGCATCCTCTCGCGTTTCCTGTCGGTCAGGGACCACCGTGGGGGGCTTGTGTTCTGCTTGTGGACATCTCCCAGCTTTTCCAGAGCGCTAAGAAAGGCATTAACGTCCTTGGCCCTTGAAAACCCAATGTTTTTGGCAAGGTTGAGTGCCGTCGTTTCCACTACGCTGAACAAGTAGTTGCAGATTTTATCCTTCGTCTCAGCCATCATGGGATCGGTGTCTCCCGAGCCAACTCTCCTCTCTCCTCCTCTGCTCCGGCAAGCGGGATCCGTGCTACCACGGCTGTGGTCAGCGGGGCTCCTTTCCCTGCCTGCGCTTGGGCTGGCAATCCTCCACAGCGGCGGCGTCTCTCCACCTTTGTGCAACTTGCCTTCTTTGAAGAGTTTATACAAAACACGGTTGACCGCCTTCTTCTGAGTCTTAAGTTTACGTACAAGGTCATAAACTGTACAAGTCTTCCCCTCCCCCAGCTGCGTGAAAATAGTCAGAATTTCTTGTTCGCAGTCTTGTCCAGCAAGAGACAGTCTCTGGAAATTCAGCCTGATGGCATCGGAATCTCTCTCCGAGTCCTCCTGATGATGGTACAGAGGACAATAACGTGGGGAAGTTTCTACCCACGGGCACTTGCTGGAGAACCTATGCCACCCTGCTCCGCTGCAGCTGGGTTGCCATCTCTCTGCAGGAGCCGGTGCGGCAGCTCGTGCCCCTCCGATGTGTGACTTCTTGTACGATCCCTGTCCCTGAAGCAAACGGACCTCAGCGTCCTGCTCTGTTAGGAACTGCTGGTGTAAAAAGGTTTCCTGATTAGTTTCTTGTGGGGTATGAGGGCGGTTAAAAAAACCTTGATTAGTGCTGGGGTGGTTACGTCTTGAGCGGGTAAGATACGAGCCTCTGCCTCGACCAGCGCCTCTGTTCATAGCGCACTGCTGGGACGCACGTCTGAATCGGACCGCTTGCGCACCAGAAGGGGACCTGCAATTCACTCCGCACTCTGCTGTCCCAAACAGATGCCTGCTAGGAGGAAAAACAAACAAAAACAAACAAAACACCACAATTCAGAACCCATTTACACAACTGCAAGATTCCAGAAACACAGTTTAAACGGTTTCCCCGCTACCGAGGCATTTCAAGCATCTTCACCTTGTCAAGCTTTCTGAGTCTAAATTATTCATGTAAACACAAACAGCGAACTCTGCCTCTGCCCAGTGCAGAACCCAGCGGTCAGGGAGCGCAGGTGAAGTTAACGAGAAAGAGTTTTAATAACAGCACCCCTCTGTTCCCCTGGGACTGGATTTCCAACTAGCTGCACACCGGCGGTTTGTCTTTTCACGACACTGTCTGCCGAAGGCTCACCCTGCGCTTCCGAAACGCGACTTTCATTCCCCTGCCCCAAGGGAGAGAAGTGTCTCAGACCCGGTTCACGATCGGAAAAACGGGGGCACAAGGAGGTGAAGCGGCTCGTATGGTCACCCAGGGCAGAGCTGCAACAGCCTTGCAACAGTTCTCAGGCTCACGGCCAAAAAAACATCTGAAATCCCAAGTGTCCGTCATTTCCTGGACATTACGTGACCCGTAGAGGTGAAGCAGCAACACCGCAGGGGAATTAAAGCAGTAACACGGAGAGAAATTGGATAGGTGCGCAGCTGGCAACGCTACAAAAAGTTTTTTGGGCCTGTAGCCCAAATTTCACTCAGATCACAGGCGGCTGCGCTACCCCCCCTCAAGTACAGGACGTAAGTCTGAACTTTTAATAGGCTTTTTAAAAAACAAGTAACCCAGCACAGGCCATATTCTAGTTCTTTGACAACAGCTGGTTGTGAAAGTGAGTGGATAAAAACATACAACTGATACCTGCTGCTCGGTCCCTGTCCTACCTTCCTCCCGGTGACCTCTTTAAGGCACCTATCGCCATAAAGAGAGTTTTTCTGATGCGTGTCAGATCTTCTTAAAGCTCTCTATCTTTTATGGTAGGACTCGATGATCTTAAAGGTCTCTTCCAACCCAGGTGATCCTATCTTCAGCACCCACGCCTCAAGGCCAACTTAAATTTCCCTTTCATTAAACAACCTCGTTAATAGCCACCTGTTGCGCCCAGCTGCCACTGCCGTGACTTATTTTACCAACCCTGGTTAACGCAGGCTCCACGCGTGGCACTGGGGGGCTCAGTGCAGCGAAGGGGGGGGGGATCTCACTGTCCCCCTACTTGGTGAACTCCTTTTAAAAAACTCCTTTTAAAAGCCGGCCCTGAGCCAAAAGCGGGGCGGAAATCCTGGCAGGCAGCAAGAGTGGGTTGGCTTTTACTTTAAATGCTCTTACCTCGGTCTCGTCCATACGCCAAATCCCCTTATTTAGTGAGAAAATAAACGGATAAAAGAAACCCCCAGCCACGGAACATCTCCCGGGGAGGGGAGGCGGCACCGGGTGGGCTGCGGGCAACCGGTGACCCCAGCAAGATGGCTGCGAGCTGCCTTTCGGTTTCGGTTCCCGTTCCCGCAGCGGCCGCCCCGCCCCGGCCGGGGAGGTGACAGAACGGGACGCCGGATTTTGGGTTTCGCGAGGGCTCGAAGGGCCGGGCCTCCTTCCCGGCG